>JAJOZX010001002.1:60000-435000 GCA_023014485.1 Bathynomus jamesi | reverse complement strand
ACAAATCTAAAAGGTGGAGAGGAAAGCCAGTTTAAGAATAGCATCTCCCGTTCAAGCAGTCATTCAAGGTTTGTATCTACTGTATACTGTGACAGGTCTTCACTTCATAACGTTCCAATTTAAAGTTGGTACCATTTCTTATCTTTGTATTTAAGCATAAGATTATGCGATGTGTTTGAAAAACAATCAGCTTCGGTCATCATTTTAGCCGTCGAGTCTTCCAATTGGCCTAACTTCTCTCCTCTCTCTATGAGCTGCATACGCGCCTTGGCCACCTCGCCTACCGCCGTGTTCGACCGAATGTTTAACGATTCCATCTGGCTGCTCGGCCCTGAAACATGCTTTGCCACACCACGCGAAGCTTTACCAGAGCTTTCTCCAACTAAAGTAGGAGAAGACATTAATTATTAAACCTCGTTTGTAAGTTAAAATATAATTTCAAATTATAGTTATAAATTCGAGCCGAATGACAAAGTAATAACAGAATTCCATATAAACAAATAAACATACAATTAACATTTTACAAATGAACTTACAAAGTTCTTCTCGATCCAGATGAGATACCCCTCCTCCAAAAAGACCTTTCAGAATGCTGAAACTTTGTTTTGGAGGTTCTGGAGTAGAGCAGGGTATAAAGAGATTTCCAAGTAGTTCTTGCATGTCTTTGCTGAAACAATAATCAGTCATATTACTAGATCTTCTGACAGCAAACCAACCCTTGCACCCGAATCACTAGGATTTACCGAGGAGAATGTTAAAATTCTTTGAAACCAACTTGCCATTATCTCCTAAAAGTTTCTTATTTACATACAAATTATGTCAAAACAGAAAGATTATAAGTTCTCTTATCTTTCGTATAGAGTAGAGCTTCCCGCAACACTAACCAGAAATCCGAAGAAATAGTAAACTTTTGAATTTCAGAGGGCGAACAGAGGTACATCCCGTGGCCATAATTCGTAAAACAAAAAGTTCTTGCAATCCTGAAACAATTTCAGTATTTTAATACCTGTTAGATTATCGAGAAGAATTGAGCAGCAAATGAGGAAAGCGCTGTCAAGCAACACAATTTTTAAGCTTGTTTTCATTGATTTTCAGTTAGGTATACAAAAATTTTAGGAAATTTGTACTTACTTTGAAATCAATAACATAATTCGCGTGTGTGTGTGTATATATATATATATATATATATATATACACGCCAGATATTAAAGATATTCTGAAGTGCGTGGAAACAGTTCGCTGCCGATACTGATCTACTGATCTGTTTATTACAGGGTGAGTTGCTCCTCTTTCGGTTTGCAGATGCACTGATGCATTGAAGGTAATTTATTGATGATAGGGCTCAATATAGCCGCTATCAGTTTCAGCAACTTATATCCTCTTGTATCAATAGGAAATTACAACTTGAATCGAGCGCTGATTTAGCTGCGTTCATTATGTTCTCGTACTCTCCTTCAGTTCTCGCACATTCTGTATTTTCCCCAAACCTAATACACTGTAATCAACAGGATTCAAATCTGGGAATTTTGATGACCAAAGATGGGGTTCAATGACTTCTGCACAATTTGTCAGTAGAAAATTAATAGTGACTCGAGAACGGTGGGCCAGTACCCTATCGGAATTCACTGTGGTCTGCCAAGAGCGTAAACATGATCATCCTGAGTATTTGGGGTTTTCAACAGTAGAACGTTTCTTATTAGAAAACCAAATTTTGTTGACGGACTGGTCGGTGAGAAAACGTCCCAACAGAAAACGGTGAGAAAACGCCTCATCTGTCCAATCGTGCTTTATTCATTGCTGTTGTTTGTCCATGCATTCATACTCTCTTGAGCACCTTCAAGCTGAGACTACCGGACTGTAACCCACTTCAGGTCTGACCGCGAACTTTTTTTTGCATACACTTTAGAAAATCTTTAATATTTCATATTTTTTATTATTAATTAAAAAAATTAGTATACCAATTTGGAATCAATTAAACCCTATCTCAAACTGTCTAAAATATATATATATATATATATATATATATATATATATATTATATAATTTTTTTTTTTTTTCCAAATAAAACTGAAAATTTGAACCAGCATCATGGTGGTTTTGGGGTAAAAATTGTAAAGAAATAAATTATGGGATTTTTCAACACTGAAGAAGACCAGAAAGGGATAAGAAATTCTCCTTTGATTTTATTTAATTTACTTAGCTCCCATTTGTTTATATAAACAACAAAGGTAATCCATTAAGAATGTAAGGGACTGAAAGATTTATCTTATTTTAAAAGTGGAGGTCATAAAAAATCCATGTATTTATTGATGTACAGCTGATAATGGGTGTAATATATACATATAAATCAGTAATGGGTTTATATACTGTAATGAAGAGTCCACACTCGTCATTTTAATGTGGATGATGTTTGTTTAAAGAATGAACAGTGAAGCATTCTCGGTCCTCATCGCCACAACAGCACATTGAACGTGAAATCTCCAGAGACGCTCTTCATTCTACTTCTATGGTGGAGCTTTCAACCGTTTAGCGGCGTCTTCGCTAGGGAAAACTTGCAATGAAACATGTCCGAGCTGAACATCACTGAATGGCTCATAAAAAGTTTCATGACAAGGCTCTGTCTACTCTTAAATGCCATTCTTTATGCGGTATAATTAAGGCACGGTTTTCACTAAGTCTTCCCATGCAAAAACGACTAAATTTTGGGGTTTATGCTGAACAGAGAGAAATTTAATTGTTCCCTTTAAAGGTTTAAAAGCGTTAAAATGGAAAAAAAATGTATTAAACCTGTCCTGTAGGCTTCATTTCATTTGAAATAACTTTCCTCTACCCATCTCTCTCATTCATACGAAAAGAAGTTATCGGAAAGAATAATACTGGCTTCAACATCATTTCATTAAAAAAAAAAAAAAAAAAACGCTTTCATGCTACACAGACGAGTAATTATTCCATCAAAATTTGTGCTAACTCATAAAAAATGTTTCACAGTCCTCATCTTCTGTTGAAATCAACTTACGCTTCTAAAGTAGGCCTAAAGCAGACCTTGAAGCTATCCGAAAATTTCTTTATTCATCGCTTCAAAAAACTTCAGTACCTGCTATTACTTTTAGTATAAAAGTGATCACGTTTATGAATTCAGGAGACATCGTGGAATATATGAATAATGTTTGTGAGACGAAAAATGTCAGTCATACTGAAAGAGCGACAAAACGCAAAGCAAAATCCATTCAGCGGTGGAAAAAAAAAAGGATTACCAATAAAATATATTAGGCAAATAAGCATTGTTATGGGCATTTCTGGCTCATAAAAGAGACTTCAAAACGCAGGGTTTGATGGGAAATAAATACTTCTTTTCAAATGGAATTCATTGTGATTTTAATATACAAAACTAAAACCACATTTAATAGTATAAAGTTGTTGAGCTAATTAACTATTTTAGGTAAATAAAAGTTAACCGCATACCAGATTTAAGGTACCCAAGTCGGGACACACTGAGCCACACCTACCTTACAGTTCAGCATATCCCAAATTTTGTAACCGATGGTGCAAGTACCCTAATACTGTTACACTTTCTCTAGAAGGAGAGCTTCATATGGATTCCTACTTGACAGATGTCAACCCTCCTAACCAAGATACTAAACTTTCCACTGTATTGTACGTATGGAGGAATTTCAATTTTATATGGAACTAAATTTTGTATTCATAAATAGTGGTGAAATTTACGTCCTGAATTTATGATATAACGAAGGAGAAAATTTGTTTAAAGAACCATCTTATTTAAACAGAATTCTAATACAGGAATAAGACTTAGAGAGAATATGATTGAACCCACGACGTCAAGGTCCATTGTGGAAAGAAAGTACACGAATGAAACAGGATAACAATGATCAACGAGGAACAAGCAGTTACTAGTGACATTTTCATATATACTGTACAAAATAATCTTAAATAATTTAAATAGTCTTATTATTATTAATATTATTATTATTATTAAATAAAACTGTTATCAAATGCGGGTCGTAACTCATTCTAATGAATATTTACTATTTATATTGTTGCTAAAGTTTTATATAAAAACCTTAAATTTCTTGGTCTATTTCTATTACAGCCGTACACATCGCAGCCGAACAGAACCTCTATTTCTAAAGATTCTCTAAAATAGTTTCACTTTTGAGCCTTTAAACTAAACTAAACTACCTTCCGAAAACAATTCTCTTAGCTAGAAAACAGCTCTAACGAATTCCAGTTCCAGTAATTAAATAAAGACTTTTTTTATAGAAAATTCTGTCCTCAACTTTCCTCGCTAAGTATCTTTTACAATCTTTTTAAGTAAACAGTGAAAATAATGAGTAGGTGAGAAGGGAGAGAAAAGACTCCATTCAGTGAAGAAAAGCTTCGCCACGCTGAATTTTATAAACCAGTTTCTGAAACAGAATTCCATTCAGCAATGTAAAGCATGCATCAATCGTAATGCTGAAAGAGGCCTAATAATGCATCAAAACAAGAGGGAGACGGACGGGATGAGATAAGGACAACTACTATTTTGGTTTCATACTGTTAAGTATTTTAAGACTGAATGAAATGGTTATGGGACTAATCTTTCCCTCAAATACCCTCTCACACACACACACACACACTTTAAGTTATAATTTTGAACGCAGTTATAACTCCATTTTTATTCTCCATTCATAATTAATTTATCCTCCACAATCCTTGACAATCATTTCTCTTGCATCTTTTTTACATCCTTCTCCTTTTCCAAGTCATTACAATTCTAAATCTTTCCCTTTTGTCCCGCTCTCTCCCTTCCTCTCCCTCCGTTTAGAACCTTGCATCGTAAGCAAACAAATTTCAAAAGCCACAGATACAAATGTCATGCATGTGTACGGATACATTTAAGAGCTCCTCAACTTCTATCGAAAATCAGTTTCTGCTATTGTGTCTGACTTTACGTAAAAGGTAATAACCTTTTCCCCTACATTAATCCTTAAATTATCTTTGCCCAAATATAAACTACAGTTTCGATACAAGCTGAAGACTTCCTCAAACCGAGTGCTTCATCCAAGTGGTAGATGATCGTGCAAGACTTACTGATTTGTATCTTCATTAACGAACATTTGCTGGCCCCAAATGGACAACATGGGATCAACAATCCCTGTCTTTCTCGTCTGAAAACTAGGGTGTGAGGAAGACACTTGAGTCATAGTGTAGATACATTAAGTGGTTTCAATACCTTACAATCTAAACGCTAACAATTTGTTTCAGTTACGTCCGAAGACAAATTTTAGAGTTAGTGAATTATTTATTCATCTATATTATTCCTATAATAAACAAAAACCGTTGAAAAACAATTGGTAAGGTTTATCGTACCCACAAAATAAAAAAGAGCGGTATGTATTGAAACCACTATTACGGCTCAACTATGAGAGATAGAGTAGAAAAACTGAAATTAACTTCTGTACATCTTCCCAAAAAGTCCTTTAAAGAAGAACATAAGCAACTAAACGTTTAAATTACTCTATAATATAAATGTATTTGTCCTTGCATTCATTTTCACAGTGAGGATACTCATCAAATCAAGTTAAACAGGTAATTCAGAGCGTAAAACCAAAGTATTATATTTTCCAATCAGTTTTGTCTGACAGGATTCAATATGAATATGAATGAAGGAAATCGCCATATAATTATATACAATTTGAAGAAAAGTCCTGTGTAACAGAAAGGATAGCTGCAGTTGGCAACCTCAGTGACACTTAAACGTATCACATTATATCTATAACGTCATCAAAGAACTAAAGGAAATTATCAATGTCAAGAGTCAGTGTCTACCATGAGAATATAAAATCACTTTTAAGGCTACATCTGAGATACTTTCAAGTAAACAATAGTCTACGTGTACCTTAGAACATTAAGCAGTAAATTCTGGCAAACAATTAACAAAATACAATTTAACATCGGAATAAAGTCATCAGTACTTCAGAACAAAATGTGTGTGAAAATCAGCAAGTCAAAAATGTTATAACATTTTCAAAATAAAGTAAGAACGCATTCTCAAGGTGAAGTGTTTTTTTTTACATTTTTCTATGTGAGAAAGTTCAGTGAAACATTTTGGACTTGTGTTGTCAAAAATTAAAGCTAAAGTAGCTAATTCTATAGAGAAAATGCTTAGAAATACGATACCAATCAGTTATACCGTATGACTAAAATAATAACTTATATTTGTTTAAGGTAGAGTATGCATATTAAATTATAATTATGATAGGCATTATGTGAATGAGAGGCAACTTATGAATTATGAGCATTAGTAAAGAATATCAAGGGAAAGAAAACCATCAGAGGATTAAAGCATTCATTGCTAATTAAGAGAATCCCATTTTAGGAGGATTTTAAATAAGAACTTAATTTGCAACTCAAAAGTTAACAGCAAGGAAAATCCTCAAAATGAAACTCTCTCTGCAGAATAAATGTTATTAAATGAATAAATGTTGGTACTATATATATACTGTATATAACGCAGCGAGCTCGCTTCTTGAAACTAAATGCAATAAATATTAACTAGGCAGAGGGTGGACAGAAGCAACAAAGCATACTTCCTAGGGTCTTACCTTAAATCGACGAGAGGCAAGAAATCGACGTATATTAACTGCCGCAGGCTTGGCAGACTGAAAATGGAAATATGCCCAGTCGCTACGTAGCAGACCAAACAAACAGCATCTGAAAGGGGATAACAATAAAACATGGTTCAACTCTAGTTTTGCATACTTACAATGCAGTAATAAATGGCTTGAATACCCTAACTATCGTCACAATACGTACTTCTTTTGTACTATAAACAAGGTAGGTGAAATGTTTTTGCAACTATTAGAAGGAACAATGCGTTTAACGACACAGTTAGCATTAAGTTTGAAATGAACTTCCATGCTGACTACAGAACAGCCGAAAGGGAAGAGTTTTTGATCGGATTTCTCCTCCCAGTTGAATGCAACTGCAGGTATTCCATACGTACTAACAATCGTTGTTCAGCCTCCCTCCACAAATATGCGTTGCGTCGCATAATTTTCTCTTAATATCAGAGGTAAGCAAACGAAACAGATGGTCGAGAATACATTTTGTCCAAAGCTGGACACCATTTTCCATCAGACTTAATGTAACTTGCCATCCCTTACAGCCTATCCTAATTCAATATAATAAAATGAACGATGAATGAATAAATGTTTGTCTATCGTCTGGACACACGTTACTCACCTTTCATCTGAATAATTTCCGCCTTGACGACGAATGATATATCAGTAATGACCTGTTTATATACACAGTTATGAGAAGGCAAAGCGACGACTCTCGCCAATTTATCAGAGGCAATCACCATAAACTGGCGGTCGCTGAAGGTCTGTTCTCCCGAGGAGTTTGTCGGTGACATCCGGTTGTTGACGAAGGATTTCGTAGGCGTTCCTGAAGAAAGAAACAGAGAACGAAAATCAGGGAAAACTTGGATTTAAGTTTTTAAATTAACTTTTTCATTTTAATCCTCTGGTGACCCATGGAAATTCTTTGTAACTGCTTTGTTAAATTAGCGAACATACGGCCACGATTATCACGCCTGATATACTTTGAAAGCAGCTTCAGTCTTTGCTCACCGGTAATGGATGGATAATGTAAATTTTTCATTTCTGCAAATCTAAAAGTCTATAAAATTTAGGTAACAATTTTAAGCCACCAAGAATCATTTTACTGTAATGTTATAATGATGCAAAAAGAGCTTGAAAAAAATATATATATTAAATAAATAAATAAACAATACTAAATTCACCAATTTACTTAGAACATTAAAATCCTATGACAGTGCATATCTGGTGTTAAAAAATAGCTGAATACAATTTCTTTCCTAAGGTAAAAGTAAACCAAACTTACAAACGTAAGACATGTTAATAGTGTGTATGGAATACCCACTTCGCTTGACAGTAGAGAAAAATGGTAGAAAGTTTTTTTTATACTAGAGAGCATTTATCATTTTAATATAAATAATTAAATTCGAGATTAGTGCTTACTTTCAAGTCTTTTTCCTTCTTTATTAGCATCTTTCCACGATTCGAAGGTATAAGGAATAAGGGCTCCGTTGCAGTCCAGGAAACTCATGGCTAAAACAGATCCCTTCAGCCTGAATATTGTACCTGGAAATCATATAAACGACGAGTTAATGTCAGGGTAATGTAATGGTGGGGTTGTTTAACCTCCTTCGCAACATCTAAGGTCATATAATACGGGGGACCTACAGTTTTACGTGGGACCCAAAACACGGGTCGCTTCAGAGTAATTAACAGTTAGCTAAAAATGTAATACAAAGAAAAAATACAAAAATTTGTCAGTTAATTTCTTGACTACATTCGCGTTAACTTTCCTACTAGGCAGAAGTTTAAAATTTGAGCTAAGACGCTTCAGGGCTTGACAAACTTTTTCATACTTTTGCTTGTTATATACAGGGTGGCGCAAAAGTCGGAACCATAGGCACATTTTAATAAATTATAATAAATGTTCGAATTGGTGGCCTTCCACTTGGAGACACTTTCTGACGCGTTGAATGCATGATGTTTGAACCAGATATAGGGTAATAGTAATGGGTAATAGTAATAGACTATTACAGGATTTTTCAAGTAACAGTAATAGTAATAGATCATAATTTTATGGCTGTAATAGTAATATATGGCAAAGTAAAAGATAATAGTCTATTACTTTTCTATTACAGTGGCAATGGACAATTGGACATATTGTGTGAACAAAGAACTGAAAAATGAGCTAAATCTACTCTAAACTAAAATAAACATGTGAACTAATACTGTGGCAAATCTTTCCTTCAATAAAGTAAAATTTATTAAGACCTACAGTCTCTGAAATTGTAATGATTTAGTTGAAACAAATATTTGTTATTTGGCTGCCGCTTAGCATCATCCTGGATCCATGAGTGCAGAGCCTTCTGCCTCTCAGCTTCATCCTGGATCCATGAGTGCAGAGCCCTCTGCTTCTCAGTCTTATCCTGGATCCCTGAATTCAGACACTGCTACATCGCCAACTCAATACCATCTCACACAGGGTACCCCGCAAGGGGCCTTGGTGAATCGGGATGCTGGGAATGCAGTCGGTAAACACCAAACTCTAGATGCTAATGTATTTTTGGGGTTTAAGAAAGTTAATCGCCCACAATTCATCCTGACCAATCATCAAGGGCGTTCAGTTGACCTAACCGGGCACTCAGTTGACCAAACCGGACATTTTCCGTTTTATTTTGTTTTTCCGTTTAAAACGGAAAATGTGTTTTTCGTAGGTAGTCCCGATAATACAAGATGAAGACAAAGCATTGGATGTTTTTATCAATTTCGGCGTTATTCTCTCATCCTTAACTTGCCCGAAATGTGATAGCGAGTGCCTAATACGAAAAGATCAGAAGACATTTAGGTGAAATAACCAATATTAACCTGTTAGGTTAATTGAATGCCCGGTTAGGTCAACTGTACGCCCTTGATGATTGGTTAGGTTAAGTTGTGATATTTTCGTTAGTTTAAACGAAAATGACGAGAGCAAAAATACACAAACAGTTTGCTGGTCCCAATAATACGTAGGCGATGAATTATCCTGAGCGATGATTTGTGGGCGATGAATTGTGGACGGTGAATTATCCTGAGCGATGATTTGTGGGCGATCAATTATGGACGATGAATTGTGGACGATGATTTTTCCGGATACGGTATTTTTGTGTTTCCTGAATGCCTCTAAAGCATTTGATCATGTTAATCATGACAAATTATTCATGAAACTTGTAAATCGTAATGTACCTGGTTATTTGGTCCGTATATTAATATTCCGGTATAAATCACCAGACAATGATTGTAAAATGGGGTGGGGTTAATTCAGAGCTATTCTCTGTGACCAATGGTGTCAGACAGGGAGGGATACTATCCCCCTACTTATTCAATGTTTATATGGATAATCTATCTGTTGTGCTGAACACCTGTAAAATAGGCTGCTATATTGGTACAATGATTGTTAATCATCTGATGTATGCAGATGATCTAATTCTTATTTCTCCATCTGTAAAAGGGCTCAGCACACTTTTGAAGGTGTGTGAAAGGTATGGGAAGGATAACGACATAAAATATAATCCTGATAAAAGTCATGTTATGATTATGAGGACCAAGGCCTACAAGTATATAAAATTTCCTGAATTTCAATTGAATGGTATTGTGCTGTCAGAAGTAAGTTCAAGTAACCCAGACTAAGTATCTTGGCCACATACTAATGGATAGTCTTTCAGGTGACTGTGATATTCTAAGGCAATGTAGAATACTTTCGGAAATACTTTGGTTAGAAAATTTCATGTGTGTACATTAGATGTAAAGTTGATTTTGTTCAAAACTTTTTGTACTCCAATGTATACAGCTCATTTGTAGTGGAACTACAGGATATGTAATTTGAGGAAATTATATGTTACATATAATGATATTTTTAGGAGTTTATTAAGGACTCCAAGATTTGTAAATAGTGCTTCTTCTAGTGTCAGTATGCTGTTTATAGTCAATAAGGTGCCTAACTATGTCACTGTCATTCGCAAATTTGTATTTAGATTTATCACTCGGCTTGGTGAGTCAGTCAATAAGATAATAGAAGCCATGGTTAGTGGACTGGTTCTCCGTTATATTTTATAAATCTCAAATCTGGAAGCATTGGCGTAGGAAATTGTATGTTCATTATACACAGTGATTCACTGGCCTACTTAGTCAGTGCTCCAGAAAACTATCTCTTAATCTTCTATGGATCTCTTGTATAATGTTTGTACATGTTGAGTCTGAAATAAAGTGTTTGTTTGTTTGTTAACACACTGCTTCTAATTGCATTTAAATAGACAAAGATCCTTTTCAAATGAGTGAAGTATCCCACATACAAAAGTAATAGTAATAGATGACCAAGTAATAGTAATAGATGAAAATTAAAGTAATAGTAATAAAAGGAATCAAAAGTAATAGTAATAGAAACCCAGTAATTGACCCCATGCCTGGTTTGAACATTCCTTAACACATTGGTATTGATTTTGACACACTCATATGTGATTTTATCCTTTAGAGAACGTATGGTTCTGGGTCGATCAGCATAGACTACCGACTTGAGATGGCCCCACAAGAAAAAGTCAAGAGGCATGAGGTCCGGAAACCTTGGTAGGCATTCGACGGGTCCTCGCCTTCCGATCCACTTGCTTGGGAATGTTTCATCTAAAGAGCTCCGGACGATGGTTCCGAAATATGGTGGTGCACCATCCTGCTGAAACCACATCAACGACCGTTCTGCCAATGGAATGTCGTCCAGTATGGGCATTAAAAATGTTTACAGCATATGCAAATATGTTTCACCTGTTACATTGCCGTCGAAAAAGTACGGACCAATTAACCGATCCCCCCAAAGCGCAGCCCACACCATAATTCGTGGATCAAATTGTACATGTCCTTCCTCCATCCAGTGGGGGTTCTCATTGGCCCAATAGCGTGCATTATGCTTATTGACACGACCGCTGAGGTGAAATATCGCTTCGTCGCTGAACATGATCCTTCGTTGAAGCTGTCGATGTTGTAGAAACCACTGGCAGAACTCTACATGACGGTCTGTGTCGTCACCGTGCAGTTCCTGAACGAGTTGGACTTTGTAGGGGTGGAAACGATTTGTTGTAAGAATTCGATGAAGGATCTTCTGGAGACACCCGTTTCCTGGGATAACTTTCTTAAGAACTTACGTGGGCTGTTTTCGAGGTGATTGAGTACCGTTAGTGATGTTGCTGCATCGGTTGAACTTTTTGGCCGGCTACTACTCGGCCGATCATGAACACTTCCCGTTTCTTTGAAGCGAGTGAACAGTCAGTTTTCCAACTGATGCCTGAACAACTGGCGGCCTCCCAGGGTGTTTGTCATTAAAAGCAGTAGCAACTGATCGGTGTGTTACCACGCCTTGGACACATTAAAACTATCTCCACCCGTTCATCTATTGTCAATTTCTGTGCCATAGGTTTAACAACAAATTTGAAAAGAACAAAACACATTAAAACAAATTATTAAAATGTGCCTACGGTTCCTGACTTTGGCGCCACCCTGTATAATAAAATTATCCCCACCAGGATTCGAACCAGGACCTGTCCAACAGGTCCCGGGTTCAAATTCTGATGGGATAATTTTTTATTATACAAAAATCAGGCGTACTCATGCGTGATATATATATATACACACAGTACTGTATATATACTTTGTGAGAGTTCGAACGACGGTTCAAGATCGACCCGCGGTCGACCCCTTTCACAGTTCATACAGATACTATTACATGCTAAAAATACTTTAAAAAAAATTAATTATAAGGACCGCTGTCTGTACTGAGCAAACCTGAGGGTGTGACGCTAACGGGCGTCGTAGCTCGTCCTTCGGTAGTTGAGGGGAGCAACACCATAACTTGAATGACAGACCCCAGACTCGTTCCTACCCAAAGAGTGGGGCATAACTGGCTTTCTGAAAGGATATGAAAACTTTATATTTAAGTTTTGAATAAGAAGAGTTGGCATGATAACCAATTAACTAATAAAAAAAGGGATAAAACAATTAAAGAATCTTTAGATCATAGGAACTAATTACATCGCAGATGATAGAGGCCAAAATAAAACTCATATCTGAGCGATTAAGCGTTATTCTGCAAAACATCTACTTCCGCAACGCACCCAGGAATTTGAAATTGGCTGAATATACAGTTTCGGGAAAAAGTTCGGTTATAAACATAATATTTAAAAAAAAAAAAAAAAATACTAATTGGTAATATTCTGTTTCTCTTTGAATATTTTATTATTTTCGGCTAGTTATTTACTGAGGTCCGGAATATTATTGGTAAATTAAAAAACACGAAAACAACATTCATAACATCTCTGTACCTATACTGAAGCTTGTTAAAGATAAAAATAACTGTAACTTTGTCAAAAATTATCAACTTATTTTCAAAGGAATATTCCCATCAATGCTAACTGGTTGCATAATACCCCTGTTTAAGGGGGGTGATCCTGCACTAACTACTAATTAAAGGCAAGTGTGTTCACTATCTGAACTTGGTAAACTTTCTTAAAAAATTGTAAAAAGTAGAATGCAGCAATATTTATATTCATATAATTTATCATTTCCAAATTAATACGGCTTTCGTAAAAATAAAACAACGAAAATGGCTATTTTAAATCTTATGTACAGTGCAAATGTCGCTAAAGAAAACAAAGAAATAACGATTTCTATATTTATGGATCTGATATAAGGCCTTTGATGTAATAAATCATATTATTTTACTGAACCAACAAATTATACTGTTACAGCTTTAGGGGAGCTATCGGTGATTGGTTTAAAAATTATTTGTACAACAGATGTCAATTTATACCAGTGAAAAAGGTCTGCTTAACTAAAACGATTGTTAAACATGGTGTACCCCAGGGTTCAGTTTTGGACAGTGTTATTTTTATTGTATATAAATGACCTTCCACGCTCTTCTGATATACTTAACGTCATAATATCTACAGATGATACAACTATCTCTTTCTTGCAAAAATGTTATTCAGCTAAGGACATATTTAATTAAAACAGAATTTATCAAAGTAATAATGAAATAGTTGACCTCCAATAAATACACTCTTTCTAAATACCAGTAACAGAAATTTCATGATTTTTTACTAATAAAAGAAATGTGTATCTTGATGAACTAAATGTTGATGAAATTGCTGTAAAGGGATAATACTGTAAAAAATTTGTTGGTCTAATGCTAAACAAGAATTTGCAGTGGAATGTTGATGTCCATATAGATTTCAGGGGGCGTTTTTATAATGTTTAAGCTTAGACCTG
This sequence comes from Bathynomus jamesi, assembly GCA_023014485.1. NCBI lineage: Eukaryota > Metazoa > Arthropoda > Malacostraca > Isopoda > Cirolanidae > Bathynomus > Bathynomus jamesi. Next base: position 421,111 of record JAJOZX010001002.1, on the reverse strand, counting down.
TAGTCCCTAAACAGGTTTTAACTCTGTATCATACTTTTGTTCTTCCTTATATTGTATAACGTAATGAACCCTTGTGTGGGAAAATTCAGCTAACAACGCTTCAAACAGTATCTTTGTTATCCAAAAAACAAGCAATAAAGTTATCTGATGCTGATTTCCATGATCATTCAAGTGCACTCTTTAGAGAGCTAAAACAATTAAAACTCAAAGATATAATCAAACTGGCACACTTTATTCTCATTTACAAGTGTAAAAACAAAATTCGTTAACTTACAGTGGATAAATAAATGTTTTGTAACATCTAGAAATTCACTCATACCAGACTAGGGATAGATCCCCAGTTTAGATCGTCCTTATCTCAAAAATTCCCATTTTCATTGGAGTGAAACTATGGAATGATTTAAATGCTGATATAAGAAGTGTTTCGAACGTAAATTCGTTAAAGAAAAGGTTGAAATCTCGATTAATTAATAAAGATCTTGAAACAAATGTACATTACTGTATTACTTGTTAATTTCTCGTGTCTAACTATCAGTTCTTTTGTACTGTATTGGTATCATATCTTCAATAATGACTTTCTCTATATTTGTTTCATATCTATCAGGTCATCCCATAAGTAATGTCGTTTTTTACGATAGATTAAGTTTAAACTAGTCCTACTCGGTTTAAGCATAAATTTTCCGAAGGTTATATCTAAGAGGAGATCTATCGTGTTTCGCTACATACTTTACAGACCTTGACCAGTGAAGGCGTGTTTTGTTTTATGTGAACCCCTCATAAACATGGCGGTATCAGAAGATCATATCAGGCATATATAATGCTTTAGGAGTTCAAAAAAGGGAATAGTGCTACTGAAGCAACGCGAAACATTCAGGACGTTTATGGTAACGATATTCTGCATGTGAGGAAATGTCAAAATGGTTTCAAAAGTTTAGGAATGGTGACTGTTGTTTGACAGATGCAGCACGCTCTGGACGCCCTGCTGAGTTTGATGATGACCTGCTGTTAGCCGCACTTGAAGAACTGTTCAACAACTGTCGAAGAATTGGCCCAGAAACTCAATTCATCCCCGTCCATCATCCATCGACATTTGCAACAATTCGGAAAGTGCCTAAGTTAGGAAAATGGGTGCCACATGAATTGTCGGTCGACAATCTGAGGGTGCGGGTAAACATTAGCACAGCTCTTCATTCCCGTGAACTCCAAGATCCGTTTTTGCACCGTTTAGTGACTGGTGATGAAAGTGGATACTGTACCAGAATGTTAAGCGCCGTCGACAGTGGGTTTGCGCCGGAGAACCAGCGACACCACAGCCAAAACCAAGTCTTCACCCTCGGAAGGTATTGCTTAGTGTTTGGTGGGATAAAGGTGGTGTAATACACTTTGAAACCTTACCACACAACTAAACAATCACCGCTCAAGTCTACTGTCAACAACTGGATCGATTGAACACTGCACTAAAAGAAAAGAGACCTTCTTTGGTTAATCGGAAAGGAATCGTGTTCCACCACGACAACGCACGTCCTCATACCGCTCGGATCACTTCTGCAAAAATTGAGGAGCTTGGGTGGGAAAAACTTCCACATCCTCCATATTCTCCAGACCTTGCGCCTTTAGATTATCATCTCTTCAGGAGTCTGCAAAACTATCTTGATGAGAAACAGTATACTTCTTTAGATGACCTGCACACCAGTCTTTGTACGTTTTTTGCCTCAAAACCGCCTGAATTTTGTAAACATGGCATTGAAAAGCTTGTGGGACGTTGGCAGTGTGTCATTGATTCCGCTGGAAAATATATACTAGATTAAAAAGTTTCAGTCGAGTTTTTTTCCTTCAAATTCCGATCTAAAAAACGACATTACTTATGGGATGACCTGATATAATAATAACTTAAGATTAATATTTACTTCATATCTATGATGCTAACTTAAGATTAATATACATACTGTATATCTACTATTAGTTCCTTTGTATATTAATCATAATTTAAACGGGATTTGTAATCCTGTATTATATTTTATCTCAATTTAATCTGAGAGCCCAGTCCCAGTGAAGCCTAAAGATTAAGGGCCAAATTATATAAAATATACAGTCCAGTTGACGGTATTATTGTAATAAGTTGTAATTTATTATTTGTATTATTGTAACATAACAAATTGTATTAATTGTAGAGATTGCAATATTGAAATATTGGATCACCTGAAGATTAGGGCCCCCAGCCTTCTTTAATTAGCTTTATAAGGCTAACTAACGAAAATATAACGACCTAACCTAACCAATCATCAAGGGCGCACAGTTGACCTAACGATTGGTTAGGTTAAGTCGTGATAATTTCGTTAGTTAGTCTTATAAAGCTAACTAAAGAAGGCTGGGGGCCTTGATCTTCAGGTGATCCGAAATATTTGTTTTCTAAATAAATTCATAAATATAAACAAATAAAAAATAAATACTTGTATCTTCACAATAACTTTAATGACGTCACAATGATTTAAATTCATTGTCTAATTTTCATCTAATAGTTCGTTTATGTATTTGAAGTTAATTAATATTTATTCACGATTTATATATTATTAATAATTACTCCCTATATGATGCGGTTTTATATTTAATTAATCTGAGAGCCCAGTAAAGCCTAAAGCTTAAGGGCCAAAATAAAAAATAAATAGTCCAATTTCACAATTATTTTATGTTAAAATTACATTACAATTTTAAAATTTTTGTTGTAATACTTATTTTTACAAATAAAGAATTATTATTCATCCATTAATGAACTGTGTAAAAATGATACAAGTAACTTTCAGTGTATTTGGAAATCCCCTGGGATACAGGGTTTGGAATAGGAACCCCAAACTCCTCGTGCGAGTTATAGGAAGGTAGACTGCGGGAGTCCTTGGGAATCGGGTTAGATTATATAAGTGGAAAACTTCTTTTTGCGTAACATGGTTGGAGTTTGGGTTGGAATACCATTTCTGGAAATGTGGAATGTGAGGGGTATAGATGAGGATGCAAAGAAGGTGAAAATGACCATATTATGTCTTGACGGACATTTTAACATATAAAACTATGTTAGAAGAGAATGGTGATGCTGAATGGGAATGAATAAAAGTGTAAAATCGGGTGTGGAAAGAGGAAGAGGAAAGTGGGCTGTTACTTTGCTGATGAAAGGTAAACTGTATAAACATATGAATGTGTTAATGACAGATGTCAGCAAACTAAATCATCTGTAAGAGATTGAAAGTAACAGCGATTGTCGCGTATGTGGCATGTGACGATAGATAATGTGTAGAAGAGATGATTTCAGGAATGTACTAAGTGGAAGCTCCGAATAAACGGCAATGGTGAGAGAATACAATAATTATATGGGATGTGTACGTGATACGAAACCTGTTAGTGAATTAACTGAAGGTTTGTCTGCCCATATGGTTGTATTCCCCAAAGTCAAGCCGTTTGATGTTTGGTATAAAACAGAGAGAATGGAATAGAACTGAGGGGTTGAATTTGAATGAGATGGCAACAAAGTAGGGAACAAGGGTACAGTAGAGAAGAAGCGAAAGTCTAGGAAAGAATGTTACCAATGCAACCAGGCAATGATGAAAGATATAATGAGTTGTACAGTTACGTAAAAAAAGTTGCAGAAAAATTTTAAAAAATCTCCAGAAACGATTAATAATGTTGGGGGCTTTTTTTTTAAATTTTATTTTTCAGCGAATCCTCTCCGGAACTGTACGAACAATTCAACATAAATGTTAAATGAGCAGTAAAAGGACGGAAAAAAGAAGAGTAGATGAAGACGGGAAAGAAGAAGATGAAGCAATATGGAGAATAAAAAGTTAGTTCGGAAAGAATTCAGAAAGTATCAAAGCAGTCTGGTGGAATGACTGGTAATATGGACGACAGGAATAACAATGAGAGGGCGAAAGGCGAATGATTTAAAGAGTACTTTAGTAAGCTGTCAGGTGAGGCAAATGAGGTGTATATCAGGGTGTGGAAGTCTGGAAGAAGACATTAAACGAAGTTGAATCAGCAGAATGTAGCCTGAAGAAAGTGGGCAGAAAATGATGGGATACGTAGTGAAATTATTAAATGTAGAGGCAGAATGATGTTAGAATGGCTGAGGAAGATGTGTCTAAGTGTAGGAAAAGAGTGAATACCAACCGGGTGACTGGACAAAAGGTGAAAGAAGTGAATGTAATTATTATAGGAATAAAAGTCTTAATATAGTGGAAAAAATATACAGAAAAGTATTGACAGATAGGGGTAAGAAAGACAACAGATCATTTGGTTATTGATGAAAGCAGAGGATGCGTTAATGAAGTGTTTGCATTAAGATAATCGAGAAACAATAGCATTTATGGATTTGGAGGAAATGCATAATAAAGTGATAAAGTAGCTAGATCTGCTTTATGGCAAGTACTTATAATATGTAGTGTCAATGGTAAGTTGTTGTTGTGTTGTTGTTGTTGTTGGTTAGCCGATCAGCCTACCCTGATCGAGCAAGCCGGCGCGGCGGGACGCAGGTAACCGATCGCCCTCTCCGGAGTGGACCAGAGGTTCAGCGCACTAGTGATGTTGTGTTGTGTTGTGTTCTATGTTGTGCTAGAGCGGTACAGTCTGTCATAATGTGTTCAATTGTTTGTGGTGTGTCCTGGCACAGGTGGTAGGTGTCGTCTGTGGAGTTGTCTAGTCTGTGTTTATATGTCTGTAAGTTGGGGTGATGTCCACATCGGAATCGTGCTAAGTTAACTCGATCCGATCTGCTCAGGCTGGTCTCTGACCTGTCAATGGGTGACGGCTTCGCACCTAGGACCGCATTCGGACCGAGTCGTGTCAGTGCTTTGTGGGTTAGGTGAGTGTGTATGTGTTTTCTATAGTGTGTGATGTCTGTGGGGCGTGGTATGGAATGGAGTATTTGGTTATAATGTCTCTCTGGTGTTACCTTAATGGTGCGAGGTGTTGGTGCATGATTGTACATGTAGTGGCAAGGGTGTTGTGGGTTACTTGTCGCTGCTGCCATGAATTGTGTTCCCCTCATGTCTAAATGTTCCCTAATTTTCAGTATTTTTGTTTCTGTGTGCAGGTGTTCTATTGGTGTTGAGTACATCCTGTAATGATACGAAGTGCATTGTTTTGTATTGTCTGTAAGGTGTTTATGCGTGTGTTTGAGGTAATAGGTGCCCAGCATGGGCTAGCATAGTTCATAACTGAACGAATATAGTTTGTATATGAGTGTTGTTGTTTCCTGATGATGTCCAAAGTTTGTGCCTGTTATTACCCTAAGCGTGTTAAGTCTTGACGTACATTTATTTTTAATGCCCTGAATGTGGTTTGCAAAAGATAATGATGTGTTGTGTGTGACCCTAAGTATTTTGGTCCTGTGAGTGTGTAGAATGTTGGTGTTGTTTAGTGTAGCTATGGAGTTATCTGGTGTTCTTTTGTGTTGCTTGTTAGCAAGGTGATGGTTGATTTTATGGGCGCTACTTTGAGTCTATTGTGTGTGAGCCAGTCTTGTATACTGTTTATGTATGTTTGTAGGTTATTTGTAGCGGTGTCGATGTTGTTGTGGGTGGATGTTAGAGTAATATCATCTGCATATGATGATAAGGTAAGCTTGTTATCTATGGGTGTTGGAATATCATGCATGTATAATAGGGTGGCCCAAAAATTAACTGAAAAAATAAAAGTTTGAATTGCTATTCTCCACAAGGCTATTCCTATTCCATATCACAAAAGAAGCCTTCATGCAAAAAATCAGGAAGATCGGCCAATATTTAGAGGTCGCGACCTCAAGGTAAAAATATCTAAATTCCATAATTTCAGTAATTTTGGGTCACCATTATGTTCTACAATAAATATTTGCCGAGCAACGCCACTGTAGACTGTAAACCTATATCCGAAGAATCACTATATGATAGCAATGCACTCTTCCCACTAGCTCAGTTGGTCGCCAAGTCTCGGCAGGTGTAGACGTGTTTTTGTTGTGTTCCTGCCATCTGGGTTACACCGCGCAGTGAATCACACCAATAAGGCAAGTTAAACTTTTCACCAGTGAGTGGCGGACACTGCTTAGTTTTTCTGTCATTTATTTACTGCACTGACCTTGATAAGCAATTTGGAACAATGAATTGTTTATTAAAATTGTTAAAAATTAAAAAAAAATTATAATTTATAAAAGTTTATTAAAATTGTTAAAATTGTTTGTTTTATATTCTACATAAAACATATGTATAGGTTCTTTAACTCTAATTTCCACTTTATCTTCCATTCCACAGGCCAAGACCATGACAACGACAAGAAGCAGTCCGAAAGTTTGGCTCCTGGGTAAGCCGGACCCGGACATCTTGGGACCTGGCCTGCCAACAAACGGAGCTATTCTCAGGAACTTCATGTTTCACCACCAGAAGGGATCCACAATCGGTGACAGTGCTAAGGCCACCATAGAGAGAGCGCTGACAATCTGGGACAAGGCACGAATTCCGACCCAGCGGGTGGACTCCGGCGTGCGCAAGCTTCGGAAGCTCTATGAAGAATATTGTGGGTTGAAGAAAAACCGATTGAAACCGAAAGACGGGTGCCGAATCAAGGAAAGAAAATTCAAGGAGAATCTCACAAAACTTTGACATCTCACGAAAAGACGCCCTCAGTATTATGACGGACGAAGAAGACAAACAGTTCCTGCGGATGCAACAGCAGGATCCCTCGAGCGCGAGTATGTCCTGGATCGACGAGACCTTGACGAACAAGGAGACTCGCAAGCGCCTCAGGAGTGATCAGGCCAGTGCTCGAAAGGAAAAAAGCATGTTGAGCGCCCAACAGGCGAATACGGCTGTTCCGTCTAGTTCTGCCATTGCTGACATCTGTAGCTCCTCCAGCTAGGGCGGGTCGTACTCAGGTGACAACATGAATCTGAAGGAAATCCTACCATCAGGGGTGTCTAAATTATGTGTTTTTACATGGGGAATTCAAATATGAGCTTCTTTTTTGGATAGGATAACTCTAACCTACATCATTTTGTATTTCTAAATTGCCAATTTTACCCTTTTGAACCCATTTATAATATATTAAAAGATATAAGGTATCATTTATATTGACAAGGCCAAATCAACTTTACATATATTTATTAATAGGTGAACTGCATGTATATCACTGGATATAATTACAAAGATCATTCTCCTGACATCTTGAACTTTGCCAGGTTGCACAAATCCTGCTTTGACTCAGACTTGAACATCAGCTTCCTGCTGGTCTCCTGAGCCCTGATCCCTCCATCCCTCTTTTCCTGTGAGAAGTACTTAGCAGAAGCCTCAGTCACCATTTTAACAACCCTCTCAATGCTTTGTGTGTGGCAAGGCCAGTTGCGCACCTCCATGGGGGTGTTGATGAAGTTTTTCACCTCTGAGGTGCTTAGAGAGCAGGTGAGAGGTGGCTCTGACACACCTTCTGACCAAGTCACCGATGCTGGAAGCATCACAATTGATGTCAGGTGTCCTTCTGCTCCTAACAGAGGAGTCCCCCAGCTGAGTGTCCGGGTCCCCCTCTCCCCTGATGGCCAGGATTCTCTCCACCCCTTCAATCCTCTCCTTCTGATCCTCAGAGCAGAGTAGTGTTTGGAGGATGACTTCACTGTGGGCATGCCAAGCAGATCTTCTCACAGTTGGCATCACAATATCCAGCACCTCCTTTCTCTGGGACTTGAGGCAGTCCAGCTGAAAGAGGATGTGCCTAGGCCCTTCGATCCATGAGTGCTTGACCTTCACGTTGAACCAACATGGGTAATACACTCCAATGATGAATTCCACAATGAATTGCAGAATCTTCAGGTTCTTTCCTTTAAGTCCGTGCTTTGACACCCAGAGCCTGAGAAGTCTGTTCGCTGTGGTGAGCCAGCGGCTGTGGTTTACTGGTCCTATCTCTAACAGAGCCAGCCCTGCAGGAAGTACTCCATCCCTGACTGCACAGACAATTTTATAGCCATAGTATTGATCAGTTCAGAGATCTTGAATGACCTTGTCAGGAAGCTTGATCAGTGGAGGGCCAACAGAGATTCGGGTGAAGTTTGGATTGATATCAAAGTCTGTAGCAGAATCAAGGAGCTTTCCTATTGGCCCGGATAATTTTTTGTCTGACAGAGTAGGGCCATCAAGGTCAACAATGAGATGGCGCAGGGGAAGTTCAACAGTGTGCAGGTTGCACACCAACCAGACCAGCTTTCTCCCCAGGTGCAGCTCCAGCTTCCGCATTACTCCAGCTTTCACACCAGTGTTGACATTTGTTGAGTCTCCTCCAATGGCCAGCAAGGTCTTATCATAACCCCTCTCTTTCAGCCAGGCAAACAGGACCTTAGCAATCTTCTCCGCATGTGACTCCTCTTTAGTTGCTTTCTCTGGGGTAAAGTGGAACAGATAGTAGCTGCCAGGCTCACTAACAACACTATAGTGTTCTTCCTTGATCTTTGCGGGAAAAGATTGGTCACTGCCCTCAGCTTCCATCATCACATTGGTCAGGTCAATCCGCCCATCAAAGAGGATGCAAGAGATCTCCCCCTCCTCCCTGCACTTCTTCTCGAACTGTTCCCCCAGCTCTCTCATCAACTTCTCCTGTGCTCTCTTGACCTTGCTCTTATCATCACTTTACTGTATTGTCTTCTGTGATGATTCCTGCGTCAATCAGAGCTGCTGTTGCTATCACTGCAGTTGGCCTCAGCCCTATGCCATACCTTACACTAGCAAGGGCAATGTTTTGAATCTCATCATAGTTTTTCTGTACCTTTGCCGAATGGCACACCTTTTTATTTGAGTATTTAAATATTATTATTATTATATGAATTACATTATGTGTTTATATGAATTAGTTAGAACAATGCTCTATGAGAGATAACGTGAGCAGCCATGATAGAAAACGTGAGAAGACATATTCTGGGGTAACTACAATAGTAAAATAATCAACAATTTAATAATAATCAACTGCAAAATGATGTAGGTTAGGGTTATCAGAATTAAATATTTTCTTCAGAATTGTGTTCTATACACCAAAATATGTCATTTGAACACCCCTCTCCATTGATTTAAAAAAAATGCATAGTATGACCCGCCCTACGAGTCCTCCACATCGACGGAGTCCGAAGATGATTTCCAAGCTCCGTCAACATCCAGTCAAGATCAGCCAAGGAATAAGAAATCGAAGCAGACCATTGTGACCAAGGAAGTAGCCGCCGCGCTCGACCGAGTGAAACTCCCTGACCGCGCTGCCATGTTCGTCGTAGGAGCCGTCACGCAAGCGCTCGGTCATGGCCTGGAGTCTGTGGCGCTATCCCGGAACACCATTCAGCGAGCGCGGGTCACCACTCGTGAGGCGGTAGCAACTGCTCAACAGACTGTTTTCTCGCCGGACAGCCCACTGCTTCTCCACTGGGACGGTAAACTGCTTCCAGATATCGCCGGCAATAAAAAGCTTGTGGATCGCGTCGCCATCTTGGTGACTGGTGGTGAAACAGAGCAACTTCTTGCCGTCCCTAAGATCGGCCGCGGCACGGGAGAGGAGCAGTGTAATGCATGTGTCCGAACTCTGGAGGAATGGAACCTCAAACCCATGATCCAGGGACTAGTCTTCGACACGACGGCAACCAATACTGGGCTGAATATGGGCGCGTGCACCCTAATTGAGAAGGCTCTGGACAAGGAGCTCATCTGGATCGCGTGCCGTCATCACGTGTTCGAGGTAATGTCGGCCGTATTTTCTGTCGCCCTGACACCAACCGGTGGGCCTGAAGTGGGAATCTTCAAACGCTTCCAGAAGACCTGGCCTGATATTAATATAGTTGATTTCCGTTCTGCTGGAGACGAGCTCTTCGTTGGCATGCCGGATGGCCTACGAGAGGAGATGATGTCATTTTACTCGGAGGCAGTCAAGAGCCAGCTCCCACGGGATGACTATGGAGAGTTGCTTCAGCTCTCATATATTCCTAGGGGGATCCTCCGACGGAGACCCGTCCTTTCGTGTGCCAGGCGCTATGCACAACGCGCGGTGGATGACTAAGGCAATATACTCGCTGAAGATCTTCCTTTTCAGGAGCCAGATTAAGTTGACGGCCCACGAGACAGCTGGCATCACAAAGATTTGCCTCTTCGTTTCTCTTATTTACGCTCGCTACTGGCACGAGGCCCCTCTCCCAGAGAGGGCCCCACTCAACGACTTAAACTTAATTGCTCTCCTCCATGAATATCCTGACCGTGCCATCAGGGAGGCGGCTGTTAAGGCCTTCTATCGCCATTTGTGGTACTTCTCTGAGCACCTCGCGCCTCTCGCCCTCTTCGACGATCGCGTCCCTCAAACCAAAAACTCTTGAGACGTCTGGACGGGACTGTGTTCGATCATCGTTCTTCATTGCCGTCGTACATCACGAGCCTGTCTTTGAAGATATTCGATATACTCTCCATGAAAGGACAAGATGAAGCCAAGACATTCTTGTCAAAACCTCCCTCCCTCTGGCTGACAGACCCCATTTACCAGTTACTTAAGGCTAAGTGCAGGCTCCTCAAGGTCGTGTCAACGACTGTGCCGAACGAGGAGTCGCTCTTATTCAGTCCTACAATACCGCGCTGACGAAAGACGAGACCCAGAAACAATACCTACTGCGACTCGTCGCCAGCCACCGAAAAAGATTGCCAGTTCCGACGAAGTTGGCTTTGACGAAGAAAAAGTAACGGGTGTGACGTTGTTTGTTTGATATACAAGGATTTATTGCAGTCGTATTAACTGCTATGACATGCGTGTTCTAGTATATTTTTGCATAACATGTGCTCTGTGCTGTTGACTTTAAATTTTGAAATAAACATTGATATTGTATTTTTGTTTCAAATCCTAAAAATATAGGAACTGGTCGCGACCTCTAAATATTGTATGATCTGTCTAATTTTTGGCACGAGTTCTTACATTTTGATATGGAACACGGATGGCCTTGTGGAGAAAGATATTTTCAACTTTAATTTTTTTGTGGGCTACCTTAATGTATAAGTTGAACAGTGATGGTGAGAGAACAGAGCCTTGATGGACCCCGTTCGGAAAAAGCTTGTTTTTGGAAGACATGCCATTAAATGTGACATGTGAGTATCTTCCTGAAAGATAGTTGCTCAGCCACCTTTTGGTGTTATTGTGCATGTTTGTGTTGAGTATTTTGTTTATGAGAGGGAAGCGTGGGATAGCATCAAATGCTTTACTGTCTATTGTTGCCAATAGTGTACGTTGAGCTGGTCGTCTGGAGTTGCCATCCATGATGTGCTGCGTGAGGCTAGTGAGTAATGTCGTGGTTGAGTGGTGAGGTCTGAATCCACGTTGAGTAGGCGATAGTAGTATGTGTGGGTTGGTGATTTGTAAGATTAGTCTTTCCGATACTTTGGTAAGTTGTTGAATGTAGTGTGTCTGTGTTAAGGGTTAAGTCGAGTGACTGGTTCAGTATAATGGTGGTGGAGTACAACAAGGTTGCGTGATGTAGTCAGGGCTATTTAATGTATATATGGATAGAATAATGCGGTGAATGAAATCAAGAATGGTTGAGAGAGAAGTAAAATATAAATTTCGAAAAGAATGAATGGCCTCTGTTGCATATGATGTATGATGATCTGTGGTACTTCCGAATGAATCAGAATTTTTGGTATTTGAAGCTAAAAATAGGGTGAAGCAGGGTAAGCTAGTCAAGGCGCGATAGAAGCTTTAATATAATAGAAAGTAAATGCTTGAGTGTAGATACAGCAAGAGGTTTACATGAAGGTGTATCCGATATATGGATGCGAGACGCTTGTTCGGCATGATAGCTCACTGTTGAAAGTGACAACAGTTGAGATTAGTAATTTATGAGGTATAATTGGTGTAAAGCGAATTTATCGTATGCGAAATGAGAATGTTCGGTTAAAGTGCGGAATGAAAAAGTCATTTTTGGATGCAAAAATAAGTAATAAAAATTGAAGAAAGGTAAACATCAGTGTGAGAGCGCCGCTGTGAGAAGATGGAAGGATGTAATTAGTAAATGTGTGATGTAATCATACAAATGATATAAACGTGCCAGAAGAGTTAACAAGGAAGAGAGAAATGGAAGTAGTGTGTGTGTGTGTGTGTGTGACAACAGTGCACACTGTTGAGATTTTCCAAAAATGTAGCCAAAATTATTTTTTTCTTTTGAAAAAAAAAAAAAAAAAATCTAAAAAGATTTTTTTTTTCCAAAAGAACAAAAAGCGCTTTCCTCCAATAACAACCTCAGACAAAAGCGCTTGATCACTATTTCGTGTTTCAATTTTCCTTCGTGATTATTTTCATCATATATTTCTGCTGCGTTGAGGAGCAAACACAAACTGGCGGTGCAACTTGCTCCTCAAAAATCATGCACCAGGACTGATAATGATTGGGGGGGGTATCTGCAATACAAACTAACGAAAATTGCAATAAATTGAATATGAATACGGATATTCTTTGGACTAGACAAACACAAAGCATTGTTGCTTTCACTGGTGATGAACCACGTACAAAAGCCTCATCAGTACTTTGAGCCCGTTAACTGCTTGGCAATGTTCCTGCGAGCCGCTCGTACCCTGAAATGGGCGGATGTGGGGAATAGTGCTCTGTGTACAAAGATGTCTAACTCTTCATACTTCCACTTAAACTATGAATGTATCGATGATTTTATATATATATATACAGGGCGTCCCAAAAAAATGTATACACACTTTAAATAATTATAAAGGCAGTGTTTATTAAAATACATTTCATTTTCAAAATGTAATAGAATCTACAGACATTATTTAATTGTTTTGTCAACGCCTGTTTTCAAACTGACGTCCGTTCTGGTCCAGGCACTGCTGATAACGCGAAGCAATGGAATCGCAAACATCACGAAACATTTCGTTTGGTATTTGTGTGCATTCTCGTTCAATAGCTGCTCTCAATTCAGCGACTGTTGCAGGTTTTATAGCGTAGACTTTGTCTTTTAAGTATCCCCATAAAAAAAAGTCTAGTGGTGTGAGGTCTGGTGAACGCGGAGGGTATTCTACGAAGCCCCTTCGTCCAATCCACATCCACATCGTGCCAAGTACCACTCGCAATACTCCACTCTTCGGTCCGGATCATCTTCATTAATAGCATGGACTAATCTTGGAATGTAACTTTTCCATTGACAGCGCTTCAAAATGCGTTGGACAGACGATTCTGAAATTCCTACCTCACGACTCGCTTGCCGCACAGATTTTCTTGGACTTTGGTGATACGTTTCCAGTACTCTTTCTTGCTTTGTGGGGCTTGTCGATGTCCGTGGTCTTCCGGAACGCTTCTTGTGGACATTCTGAACAGTTCCATCGGCTTCAAACTTATCTCTAATTCGAGTGATGGTAAGTCGCGTTGGTGGATCTGTTTGAAACTCCCTCATAAACTGTCTTTGCACTTCAACTGCGTTTTCACACTTCCAGTAGCATTTTAGAATGAATTTCCTTTGTTCAAAGCTTAGTCTGACTGCCATTATTAATTCTAATGGGTTTAACTTGGAAAGAAAGAAACATCAATTGAGCTATCAGCTGTTAAAGTGTGTATACATTTTTTTGGGACGCCCTGTATATATATATAATGCAAACCCACAAGGAAAAAGAAAAATTATTCCAAGGCCTTCGTGTACTCAGCAGTACACCTCGTCAGGGAATGAAGGGAGAAGGCGAGATGACGAAACAGGATAGAAAAATAAAAAGATTAGCACATGATTAACAAGAGTTAATTAAAGGCAAAATGTATTTTAACAGGATATTGTCAATGTTATACATTCCCGCACTGTATTGAAATTATTTTTAAAATGGATAAATGCACATTCTAGAATCTAGAATATTCCTTTCAATTATCATATATCTGTGTTTTTAACGAGCGCTTTAGAAGCATCCCACTTGATACTATGATTACATCTATACATATGGGTTAAACAATGCATTAGAATTATTTGCTGTTCTATACGCATATTTATGCTGTTTTACCCTAATATCTAACGTTTTACCCGTTTGGCCAATATATACTGAGTTACATTGTGTACATCCGATCGAATACACACAGCCAACCACATTATCTGGGCTATTCCACTAGGGAACAACATTTTTGTTTCTTGAAAACTATTTGGTGTTTCTTATAGAACCTTTGATGCTGATTCCAAATATGTTTTCAGAATTTTTCTATCACCCATAGTTTTCGAGAAAATAATATTTCCATTTACTCAGAGTTTTCCCAAAATATTAGTTAAAATTAAGTGTACTAATTTAATTTTACTTTCTTTTTTTTCCAGGTTAACTATATTTAATAGTATTTTTTGCATTAAAAAAATATAGCTATTTAAACAAACAGATTTTTAATAAAAAGGAAGAAATTTTTTTCAAGTTTTGCTCAAATTTTAAAATTTTTCATAGTAGAAAAAATTGGTTTTTCATTCCAAAAAGTTTTCCGTGATTTCAATAATTTTCCGCCAGCATGAATCGAAACTGTATTAATCCCAGAGATACATTTTGCTACGTATGTGGAGAACTGACCATAATGGCACAGAGGAAGACGATGACCCCACTCGTGAAGAAGGCTTACGAACTTTATTTTGGATGTAAGGTAGGCGACCAAGACAAATCCTGGGCACCTCATATCTCATGCATTTCCTGTGCCGTCACTCTTAGGGGTTGGATTAAAGGTACCCGCAAATCTATGCCATTTGCCATACCAATGATTTGGAGAGAGCCCAAGGATCACCTAACGGATTGCTATTTTTGTATGACTAACGTTTCAGGATTCTCTGCCAAAAATAAACATAAAATTCAATACCCAAATCTTGCATCTGCCATGAGACCAGTACTACATGACGATGATAACCCAATTCCAACTCCCCCAAAGTCATGGACACTGGATGAAGAGTCTGAAGTTGAACCAATGGAAATTGATGACACTAAAGATACAGACTTTCAGCAACCTGAATCAAATAAACCACGTATAATAACGCAGGTTATGCTGAATGATCTCGTGAGAGATTTGGATCTTCCGAAAAAGAAAGCGGAATTATTGGGCTCCAGGTTACGTGAATGGAATTTGCTGGCAAAAGATACAAGCATATCGGCGTTCCGCACTCGCCAAAAAGATCTGATGCAGTATTTCTCCTCGTCAGGTGGTTTATGCTACTGTAATAATGTAAATGGACTGCTGTTAGCTCTCGGTCATGAGCACAAATCTGAAGATTGGCGTTTATTTATTGACTCTTCGAAGCTAAGCCTCAAGGTTGTACTACTTCACAATGGAAATAAATACCCTTCCATTCCTGTAGGGCACGCTGTCCACATGAAGGAATCTTACGAAAATATGAAACTCATCCTTCAGCAGATTAATTATGACCAGTTTCGTTGGTATATATGTGGGGATTTAAAAGTGGTCGCGCTTCTTCTGGGAATGCAGCTCGGTTATACGAAGTTCTGCTGCTTCTTTTGTGAATGGGACAGCAGAGCCAGAGATTCGCATTATTTTGTAAAGGATTGGCCACTTCGTAAAACATGTATCCCAGGACTGAAGAATGTGTCTCATGAACCCTTAGCTGACCCCAAGAAAATATACTTACCGCCACTTCATATCAAACTTGGCATCATGAAAAATTTTGTCAAAGCAATGAACAAGGAAGATGAGGCATTCAAATATTTGAAGAAAAAGTTTTCACGACTTAGCGATGCAAAGATAAAAGAAGGGATCTTTGTTGGTCCCCAAATCAGAGAGCTCATGAAAGATCAAAAGTTTGATGATGCCTTGAGAGGAAAAGAAAAAGTGGCATGGGAGGCCATGAAGAATGTTGTCACAAATTTTCTAGGGAACATCAAAACCTCTAACTATGAAAAAATAGTGCAGGACATGATTGCAGAGCTGGGCATTTGCGGCATATTTTGCGGTACTGCGGTACTGCGGTACTACCAAACTACCAAACCGGCACCAAACCGGTACGCGGAAATTTGAATGCGGTAGCGGTACTGCGGTACTTTCAGCGATCCTTTGCGGTACTGCGTTATGCGGTTCCGGTTTACGGTAGTACCGCAGTACCGCAGTACCGCAAAATATGCCGCAAATGCCCAGCTCTGCATGATTGAAGCATATAGGTTATTGGGATGTAATATGTCACTAAAAATCCTGTGACCGGAAAATTCGCCGTAAACATTTTCGCCGTAGGAAAATTCGCCGTAAACATTTTCGCCGTAAACATTTTCGCCGTAAGACAAATTCGCCGTAAGGATATTTCGCCGTAAAAAAATAAAATTAAAATTAAAAAAAAAGTTTAACTGAACCCTTATAATAGCCGGTGCTGGTTAAGTGTGCGGTCTACCTAGCTTCGAGCAGTCTACCACAATTAAGATTCTTTATACTGTACGGCATTGACGATTGGTTAGGTTAAGTCGTGATAGTTTGGTTAAATAAATTTCTTAAATAAATTCCTTATCTTGCTTTGAAACTCACTATATAGGAGGAAAACGAGGCCGAGGCGCGCGAAGGCGAAGAATGGAGCCAACATTTCCTATAGAATTGTGGAATGTTGTCGAAAGAACTCATAATAATATGCCGAGAACGAACAACAGTATAGAAGGCTTCCACAATGCAATACAAAGCTCTATTACTAACATGCATCCAAGTATCTAGAAACTCATAACCAATTTGATGAAGGAAGAGAGTTTATTTTTAAGAAGTTTTATCACTGACTTTTACCATTGAATAAAGACTTGCCTTTTTAATGCTTATATAATACCCTTTATCATCCATTGATTATTTTTTTTAAATTTTACGGCGAAATGTCCTTACGGCGAATTTGTCTTACGGCGAAAATGTTTACGGCGAAAATGTTTACGGCGAATTTTCCTACGGCGAAAATGTTTGCGGCGAAATTTCCTAGAACCTAAAAATCCATTTCTTGCACTCCCATTTAGATTTCTTCCCTGAAAACCTCGGCGACGTAAGCGATGAGCATGGAGAAAGGTTCCACCAAGATATAGCTACTATGGAGAAACGCTACCAAGGGAGGTGGGATCTGGCAATGTTAGCTGATTACTGCTGGACATTGATGCGAGAAGCTCCTAATGGAAACTACAAGAGAAAATCAGTGACAAAGAAGTTTTAAGAAGAATATTTTAAATGCCAATCTGCCACTAATATAATTTTTATGAAGTATTTTTACTAACTTCTATACACTTTTTGAATAAATATTAAAATACAAATTTTTCAGTAACCTTGGGTGATAGAGAAATTCTACGGCTATATTCGGAATCAGCGGAAAAAATGCTATAAGACCGACCTGTTCACGTCCAAGAAACAAAAAAAAAAGTTAAAATTTGTTCCCCAGTGTTCTTTATTAGGCGTGATTTAACACTTTAACAGTATTATTATACTTACAGACTACGTTGATACCAATTGCTTTAAGTAAAGTCGGAAGATATTGAAAACTGACATGGTATTATGCTACTTATTTAACTCCTTATTTTCTTCTCTTAATCCCCTACTCTTTCCTTTCTCTCGGGCTAATCTTAGAGTGGATCTTAAGGTCTTTGTTAGCCTTAGCTTCTGTAGATCTGTAGATATTTTTACGCTCAAATTCCTTCAGAGTTACACTATTATAATACCTATTATTGGCTTTCCTAAGGCAGCTATCTAGAAATGAAAAGGATAACATAATTTAGTACCAATATTCATAATATTGCATAACTCAGAATCTAAAAATTCAGGACTGACAATTCTGAAATGCTCCAAGAAACATAGAGAAAATAGAAGATTTAATCGAGGGATGATGGTCAGTATAAAAATGCACGTAAGAGTTATTATTAGTAAGCCTACTAATAATAACTCTTTCTCAGCCCAGAAGCTGTTGGGTTATATCAGGAGGCAATTTCGATTTCGGAACATGGAGATTGTGCTCTCTCTGTACAATTCCCTGGTTCGGCCGCACCTGGAGTACGCTGTGCAGTTCTGGTCGCCCACCCTCAGGAAAGATTTTGACAGGCTGAAGCGAGTCCAGGCAAGGGCCACAAAACTAATCCCTTCGGTTAGGCATATGGGCTACAATCGACGCTTACACGCCCTGAATTTGTTTTCGTTGGAAACTCGGAGGCTGCGCGGTCAACTCATCGAGGTTTTCAAGCTCTTACAAGGGTTCGACGATGTCAATTTTAGAAGCCTGTTTAGTTTAAATGATAACTCAATTCGCAACAATGGTTGGAAGTTGGATTTGAAACGGTTTAGCACTAGTGTGTGTGTGTGTGTGGGAACTACTTTACCTATAAGATCTGTGACACGTGGAACAGGCTACCTTCAGAAGTTGTGAACAGTTCCTCTGTGGATCAGTTCAAGAAAAGGTTAGACCGAATCTTGCACACACACACTATATATATATATATATATATATATATATATATATATATATATATATATAAACAATAACATCAAATTAAACTTCAACCACAAAGATAAAAAAAAACCAGCCCCTTGCCTCGTCCACTATTTACGTTTTCAATTGTGTTCGTTACAAAGCGAACTATATTGGCAGTACCATTCGCCAGTATCAAACGAGAGTGGACGAGCATCGCGCTATTTTTACCAGAACAACCTTTCCTTTCAACCTTTTATATGTTTTGTACGGACTCCTCATTTCACGAAGGTCAAGCTTGTCGCTCCTCCTCTCGAGTTGGCCTGGTGAAGTAGGGAGTTGATTTCTTGTACTCCCCATCTCACATAGCCAGGTACCCCCGGCTCATCTGGGATTGTTCTGAGCCAGGCCTCTAATCTTCTTTTGAAGATGTCCACCGCAACACCACCCGTGTTCCTTAGTTTCTTGGGCAGCTGATTAAACAGCCTTGGTCCTCTCACCACAAAACTATTTTCTTTCAGGGTTAAGGATGTTCCCTATCTAGCCTTTAATTTGGGAACACGTAACAGTCTTCCTTTTCTACTTTGCACTGTTGTTTGGGGGGTTATAGGGTTCAGAGTAAGTTTAGGGACTAGTTTCTCCATTATTTTCAAAGTGTAAGTAATAGTGTCTCTCTCTCCTCTTCTTTCCGATGAATATAGGTTTAATCTTTCGCAGTAATTTAGTTCTTTGCACCCACTGATCTTGGCTGTGAAGCTTCTCTGAATCTCTTCTAGCTGTTTAATGTCTTCTTTTTTTATATGGGCATGTTAGGACCGAGCAGTATTCCAACTTGGGTTTGATCATTATTTTCAAAAGAGGAATCATTATATTCCTATCCCTTCGTTTAAAGGTTCTCAGTATCTACCCAGTTATTCTCTTTGCTCTCTTTACTGCTATCTCATTTTGTGTTTCAAATTTCGCATCATCAGTCATTGAAACTAAATCTTTTGCTTTAGAATTTCTCTGAATTTCCTGTCCATTTGGGGTATAGTACTATAGTATTCCATGGATCTTAGGTCCTCCCTTTCTCCGTACCTTAACAGTTGAAATTTTTCAATGTTAAATTTCATATTGTTGTTTTCCGACCACTTGTAGAACATCAGAAACTTTAAATAAACCACCCAAATCAACAATAAGGGATCACTGGCACCTTCACAACCACCCACTACTTCCCTCCAACTACAAAATTATCAACTCAACAAACCAACTAACCGACCTCCGCATTCTCGAATCCCTATCTATCCTCAGTATTAAACCAATTCTCAACGACTATAGTTCCACCTTTAACTTAAACATAGCCAGATAAATTCTTATATCTTACCACTGGAAGAGAAATCTACCATCACTCTGTTTGGCTCTCCAACATCTCTAATATGGATTTTTCCAACATCTAATCATTCCCAACCTTCGGTTCAATTAGTTCATCACTCTGATAATAATCTGGTAAGAAACTGCTCTCAATTTTGTTCACCTTTCAACCTTTGTACATTTTGACCATTGGTTCACCCTCCTATATTTTATATACTTTTTATTTTTAAATATTTAATATATACTGTAAATATATTATCATCATACGTTTATATAAATATATTGTATAAATTTTTTCTGTTGAAATAAAATAACCCTTACCTACATCAATTTTACCTTAAAGTTTCAGAAATTTACTCTTTTACTAAATAATAGGACATAAATTGATTAACTATTCATCTGTCACAGAATTATCCCACTGATCGCATATGGAGTGTTTTCAAGGTCATATAGTTGTTGTACAGTGCTTACAAGAAGTCTCACGCTTCTGTCTCGTCCCAAGCTAGTCTGTTAGGTATAAAATGGGCGGTCCTTATGGCAGCGGAGGTGTGTTCGGATTTGTGCACATAACTGCTCTAACACAATCAATGACGTCCATTATTACGTCACTTCTGCTACATTTTAGTGTTTAAAATACAAATGATTAAGAAGCAGAATGGAGCAAGTTTCGGGATGTTGGGATGGTTATGGAGCAATCCTAGTCATCATAATATTAGCTGGGCATTACATTATACCGTCTCAATATATACTGTAGACCAGGGGTGGGGAACCTTTTTTCATTGGAAGGCCGCATTTCATTTAACCAAGACCCTATTAGGCCGCATGCTGAGTATTTAACATATACAGTACAACAAAATGTCATATTTTAGTCTACAATCTACATATTTACTAATTTTAAATCAAACTTGATAATACGTGAGGGTTTTTATAATAAATAAAAAAATTCAGCAAGTGCATTTACTTTGGGGGGGGGGGGGAATAATTGACAATAGAACTAATATTAAGTGAAAAATGATATTAAGTGAAATGATGTTAATATTAAGTGAAAAAGTGATAAACCATTTAATGACTTTTTTGTGACTGCTTATTGCGGGACAGGAGTCGTACATTTGGTTCCAACATCGTTAACCGTAGTTTTAGTTGGTCCTACAGGTGAATATTCGTCATCTGAGATCTCAAGCGCGTTTTGATTTGAATCACATACAAAAACGTTGATTCACAACAGTAGGTTGTGCCGAAACAAGACAACATTCGACGAGCATGTTGGCGCAGACGTGGGTATTCAACGGCATTTTTCCATACTTCAACAGGATCCTTCTTAGTATCAAATAGAGACTTAAGGATATTATCTTCTAATAGCTCAATCAACTCCATCTGTAAATCTTCAGGTGCTTTCGAGATATCAACCAGGTGTGGTTGGAAAGCTAGTTTCAGTGTGAAGTCATGTTTCTCAAAATCTTCAAATCTTTCATCGTATTCTTCAATCAGGGAGTCTAGGACAGCTGTGTATTCTTTCACATCGCATTCCCTTAATGATTTGCTTGTATCTTCTTCATCAATTACCTTTGCCAGTTCAGGGAAGTGTTCAGCTGAAAGTTCCGATCGGGTAAGGATAGTTTTGAAAAAGCGCAGCTTCCTTCGAAAAGCCTGGATTTTTTGCCACATTTCATATATGGATTTAGTTTTACCTTGCAAAGAAATATTCAGGTAATTTTGCCTTGACATTACGTCACAAAAAAATGCAGCATTTCTGCAGAAATCCTTTTTTGACAATTTACATGGTTCACTGAGTTCCTCAAAAAATCTTGTGATTTGTTTTCGCAAAGTCAAAAGTTTTTCAAAGAATTGCCCTTGTGATAACCAGCGCACTTTAGAATGATACGGAAGATCCACACTGAATGTTTCATCATTAAGCATAAACATATTGCGAAACTGGCGATGTCGTGATGCATTTGCTCTAATGTAGTTCACAATACGTATAACTTTACTTAATGTGTCACTTAAAACAGTAGATTTGGCACAGAGACTCTGTTGATGCAAAATACAGTGAAAGGAAATCAAGCTATCTGGATTTGGCAGTTCTTTTTGTAGTAGCGCAACAAATCCTGCACATTTTCCTCTCATGGAAGGTGCACTATCTGTGCATACACTTAATAAATTACATAAATTCAGTTTCGCTTCACGGCATTTTTCTTTGAAGAGAGAGAAGACGTCAATTCCACGTGTCTTCCCCGTAAGGGTACCCGAAGCCAGTAACTCCTCGTAGTATTGAAAATCTGCAGTTATAACACGAATAAAAAATGACACTTGCGCTGAGTCAATAATATCAGTGAACTCATCCAAGGCAATCGAATAATAAGTATTTTCGCTTTGGCATATTGTATGAAGCCCTTCAGTTATATTGAGGGCTAATTCATGTTGCCGATCAGTTATGGTCCTTCTTGAAAGAGGTAGTTGTTTGTATTTGTTAACCTTGTCTGAATCTAAAGAGGCTACAACTTCAACAATGCATTCTTTTATGATTTCCACATCGCTATATGGCTTACCTCTTTTTCCAAGTATATATGCTACTTTATAAGTTGTTTCAGTGATTTCAGTCCCTAGGCCTGACATCGTTTTAAATACTTGCTGTTGTTGCTGCTTTTGAAGTTTCATCTTCGTAAGTGCAGACTTTCGGGGTTCTCCTTCCAATATAGCATACTTGTGGTTCTTATGAGTTGCATAATGCTGATATGCATTGTGTTGCTTCACTGTTGCAATTATGGCGTTGTAGAACAAACACATCATTTTATCTTTCTCAGCAACTATGAAATACTGCAATTCCCATTCTTCATGGAATACTCTGTTCTCTTCCTTTAATTTTCTTTTCACAGTTTTTGACATGATTAGGGTACCAGAATATTTTTAAATAAAAATGGTACACGAATTGATCAAAGACTTACAGTTTTAAAGGAAACAAGCGTGCGTGTCACTATCGGAGAATCGTCAGTAACTGTCATCCAGTCAGCCAGTCGAGTTGATCGTTGATAGGTAAGGGCGTAAGCCGTAAGGCAACGCTACCAGTTTCAACTGGCGGCGTAAGCCGTAAAGCAACGCTACCAGTTTCAACTGGCGGCGTAAGCCGTAAGGCAACGCTACCAGTTTCAACTGGCGGCGTAAGCCGTAAGGCAACGCTACCAGTTTCAACTGGCGGCGTAAGCCGTAAGGCAACGCTGCCAGTTTCAACTAACTGGCAGCGTTGCCATATTTCCTATTGTTCAAGCCATAAAGAAGGTTTGTATGTGTAAGAAGCAGTGAAGCTGAAACCATGATCTAATGAAATAGCCTAAAGCCCTAAAAGGGTATCAGTTGCTGTCCATTATCGTATGGTATGAATTCTGAATGTCAAGTAGGCAGAAGGCCGCAACTAGTACCCCAAAAGGCCACATGCGGCCTTAAGGCCGCAGGTTCCCCACCCCTGCTGTAGACTATAGAGAACGACTAATTCGGCAAATATCCCAAATCATGGCATGATAGCTAAGTTATTTTGACGCAGGTCTAAATTATTTGCTCAAATGCAATTATTGATATTAAGTAATTGTTGGGAATTGTTGTCAATATTGTTGTTTGTGATATATATCCTACGTGAAGAATCTAATGACCAAATTCCTCAGTGAACCTCTCACGCGCTCCCATTTCGAGGAAGTCACGGTCGTCTCACTAATAGATAGTTTATCCATTGTTTTAAGTGGTAACCTATTAAACGAACTATGTTAAACCTATTCCATCTTATGAAAGTCATTAGTCTAAAGCAAGACTGGTGGGCTGTGAATCAGAGAAATTTGCATTTGATTTGTTCATCGTAATTATTACGTAATATAGTATACTGTATATAGTAGTATATAAGAGTTTATTGGTAGCATATCATATGACAATTCCCATAAACATGTGATGACCTCGATGTTGCCAGTTTTTATTTTTTCCTGAAACTATTACCTTCTCATAGTTTGTTTCAACAATGCATATATTATCATCTCCACGAGCGTAGACATTGCAAGAAAAGATTCTAACTAAGGATAAGTAAAGTTCTTTCATGGTCACAATATATACTTTTATAGATGTCAAACATAAAAATATAATAAAATTCTATATTAACATAAATATATATTCGATACACATTTACGTCATGGCTTTAACATCAGTATTTCGTATAGCTTCCTCCAGCATCAATAATTTCTTGCAATCGTTGCAGCATAGAAGAGGCCAGATTGTAGGGAATGTTTGGTGTTCGGCGTAAGCTCTCCCAACTATTCCTCGTGTGAGCTAAAAGTGCTTCAAATGTTCTTTCATTGCGTTGCTCCCATTCGTTAATCATTATTGCCCAAAGGTTTTCAATCGGATTCAAATCAGGAGAACGTGGTGGCAGAATTAGATTAATAATCTCTGGGTGATCTTCGTACCACGCTCTCACAACGTTACTCCTATGAATGGGACTGTTATCTTCCATTAAGTAAAATGGTTCCGGTGCTGGAACCAGATACGCACGAACACTGGGTAGCAGCACCTTTCCAGTATCTGGCAATATTGCTGTCCAGTAAAGCGTCCATCTACTTGAGTCAATTCTCCGACACCATAGCCAGACATCCAGCCCCACACACCGAGATTGATGTGACCACTACTTTTGCTCGGAAAACATTTCCTTCTTCATAGCGTTTTCCGCGCTGCCTCCAACAATGCAGGGAACCATGACTATCTGTTGAAAATGTTTTTTCGTCACAGTACACAACTTTTCTCCAGAATTCTTCCTCCTGCGGCAAGTATTGCAAGGCAAATCCCATCCGCGCCTCTTTATGCTCAATCGTCAATGCAGGTTTTATAGCTGGACGGCGAGAAAAATACCCTGCCTCGTGAAGTCTGTTGTTCACTGTATTTGCGCTACAACGAAGGTTCAGGTGTCTGTAAATATGCGTCGCTGGAACAAACGGATGCTCTCTGGCATGATTAACAATCGCAGCATCTTCCTCTTGAGATGTTGAACGCGGAGGACCAGACCTCGGCAAAGTAGCGATTGAGTTTTCTGCTTCATACCGATGAATCCACCGTTCCACAGTGCTTCGATGAACGTCTAGTCGTCTTGATATTTCTCTTATTGGCACACCATATTCATGCAATGTCACCATTGCTCCCGCATTGCCTGGGTCGTCTCGTGGTGCACAGACGGCCTTTCCATCTTTGTGTAAATGGCTTATGTGAAGCGTGCTGGGACGATAAAGGAAATGAGGATACCATGCACCCCTTCTGAAATTGATTTCGGTTGTGAAGGGTACCAACCCTTCGAATGGTAATAATAACACTGGGCAACAAAAAAAATTTTTTCGTGTCCCAAGAATGAAAATACCTTATTCTTATAGTATTTTCTGTGCTGAATCCAAATAAGTTTGTAAAATTTCTCTATCAGGTCTGGTTTTTGTGTGACAAGCAATTTAATTTTTAAAAACCCATATAGTTACATACTTATTAAAATATGATCGAAAAGACATACCTGTAGTTTAAAAAGTAGCTTGTTTTGATTTGCTGCTGTGCTTTGCCTCAGGCATGTCTCTCTTAAGAGTCCAGCAATAGTCAGCCAGCATACTGGGGCTCCATTTGCCTTGGTAACGGTTTTCCATGGCAGAAATATCCTGATGAAAACGCTCACCATGTTCGTCGCTTACCGCACCCAGGTTTTCCGGAAAAAAGTCCAAGTGAGAGTCCAAGAAATGAACCTTTAATGACATATTGCACCCCATTGCTTGGTAAGACTTAAGAAGATCTCCTACTATTTCAGATATTTTCGGCCTTGTGATTTCCCAAAAAATTTGTGCAGACACTTTTGAAACTCTGCCACGCAGCTTTCTCAACTTCATTCAACTCTCCTTCAAATCTCTCATCTCTTAACAATTCTCTGATCTGAGGGCCTACAAAAATGCCTTCTTTAATCTTGGCATCAGTGATCCGGGGAAACTTATTTCTCAAGTATGTGAATCCTGTTTGCGCTTTATCCATCGCTTTAACAAAGTTTTTCATAAGTCCAAGCTTGATATGCAAAGGAGGAAGGTACACTTTCTCAGATCAACAAGTGAACTATTCACAACATTTTTCTTGCCTGGAACAAGTGAGGTGCGTTTTGGCCAATCCTTCTTAACGTAGTGGTTTTGCTTGTCCCTACTGTCCCACTCACATAAAAAACAACAGTACTTGGTGTAACCTAGCTGCAACCCTAGCAAAAGTGCAATGACCTTCAGATCTCCACAGATATTCCACTTATATTTCTGATACTGAAACTTTTCTAAAAGCAACTTCATGTTGTCGTATGACTCTTTCATGTTTGCAGCATGTGCAATAGGTACAGAAGGAAATTTATTTCCGTTGTGAAGAAGGACTGCTTTCAAGCTGACTTTTGAGGAGTCAATGAACAATCGCCACTCATCCACGTTATGTTCATGACCAAGAGCCCCCATGACTGAATTAACATCTTTACAAAACACAAGTCCATCTTCATGGGAGAACATTCTTTGAATTCATCATGGCGGCTGCGGAAAAAACAAACTTTAGTGTCACGTTGCAGTAGATTCCAACCCTTTAATCTTGAACCTAAAAGTTCAGCCTGCTTCTTAGATAATTTCAAATCACGAACTAGGTCATTTAGATCTTGTGACAGTAAATGTGGTTCATTGGAGGAACAGGTAGCCTGGAATGTTGGATCAGAAATGTCTTCATCTTTTTCCTCGTGATATGCTACAGCTACGTTTGATTCCTCATCACTTAAACTTACATGTTCAGGAGGATTTGGTACTGGAAGTTGAGCACTGTGGGGAACTGGTCTCATTGCAGACGGTAGATTAGGGTATTTCATAAGGCTCTTTGTTTTTGAAGTGATCCCCTTTGTATTTACCAGGCAGAAATAGCAGTCTGTTGTGTGATCTTTGGGTTCCCTCCAAATCATTGGAATAGAAAATGGCATGTGACGTGAACCGTTTAGCCATCCTGTAAGTAGTCTTACACATGTCACACAACAAATGTGAGGGGCCCAACTCTTGTCCTGATCGCCTACTTTACATCCGAAATAAAGTTCATAGCATTTTTTTACTAATGGTGTAAAGTTACGTTTCTGGGATTTTAAAGTTAGATCACCACATACATAACAAAAGGAATTAGGATGATTCAGACAGTTCCGCGGCATTACAAAACATCTATATGAATACAACACTGGTGTAAAATTAACAAGAAGCAACAGATACTAGCTGTTAACACTGACATTTACAAGCAGACTGACTTGGAGCTGCTCTACACACAGAAACTAGGCTCATGTCTGAACAGGTACAAACATGTTTCAACCTGCACAGTCTGCTGCTCCGACCAAATTTATCCTGCCAGCATTATCAGAACTTTCTCCCCAAAGGAATAAATTGTACTAATTTTACAGAAAAATTAATACAACATATATATTAATATTAATATATTTTATTATAGTTATATTAATTAATATAATATATTATTATATTTATTATTTTTATAATGTTTTATATTATAATATTGTTATATACTTAATTATATATAATATGTTATTATTTTTTTATCCGGTGATCATGCTAAATGAGGAAAAAATGAACATAGCGTCACAAGTAAACTAAGCCTGATAGAAAAAATCTGATTTCATATTTAGATTCAGCATGAAAAAGTACACTTAGAACACCCATCAAAACCCTTGTGACAAAATTGTTGTTGACCAGTGTAATCAGCCAATTTCCTATTTTGTTGAACATATGCATAAAAAATTCGCCTTAAAAGCCAAGGATCCAAAGATGTCAGCAATAGTTTATATCCCAACTGAATATAGTCAGCCATCAACAGTATAATCATATTTTATTTCCATAACTACTCATGACTACTCTGTCATAGTAAATAACCTTATTACTTAGGTAGTAGTGGTAATTCTGAGTGGCGGCCTCTAGCCACATACGTTAAACCTATCAGTGCGTCTAAGACCAGACTCTTCTGTTTCTGTCAATTCATTGTTAATTTAAGGTATTTTGCTCTTTGTCTTTCTAGGTCTAGGGCATTAAAATAAATATTTGAGTTTGTGTTTAGCATTTCCTCCTCCCTTCGTAATTCCCACCCAACCTCGTTTCCTTCGACATAGCAAAGCTTACCTCCATCCTCATTCCACTTCCTTCATTAAACCTATTATCGCTTTTACTGTCCCTTCCTTCCATCCTTCAATGCTAGCGTTCTTAAACCTAGCACATAAATTATATAATATGGAATCTAACATCTTAGATCTCTACGCATTCATGTTACTTGAAGACGCCTGTGTCTTAGGGGAATCTAAGTGTTGAGAGTGGGCTTGAGGGGTAGTCTATAGATTATTACAGATGACCTTGAACGCTCCAACTATTTAAAAATGATTATTTATTACGCACATCATATGGCATAATACACACATGAATTTAAGTATTTCTTACACTATAGGAATGAATTGAATCCTACAGAGTAAAAAGTCGCAAAATATGATAGATTAGTTTGTATTAAGAGGTCACTAAGAGACTATGAGAAAAGGATTTGGAGTAGAGCGGAAGGCAGAGAGTATATTTTCTCGAGTTTCGGTTATTATTAACGTTATATGGATACATTGCCATGCGGTGTGAGAGAGAGAGAGAGAGAGAGAGAGAGAGAGAGATGAGAGAGGAAGAGAGAGAGAGAGAGAGGAGAGAGAGAGAGAGAGCTTTTAAATCACACCTTTTAAATGGTTTGTGGGTAAGGGCTTCACGTATGTTATTTTAGTCCAGGGTAGTTTATGTGGAGGTGTTAACGTAACTTGCACTTGGGACTGTTAATTGTAAGACAACTACCATAGCTGGGACTGAGACACGTTATCCCCTGCATACTCTATATATATCTATATACAGTATGTCTCTATATATAAATAGATAGAGTGATCAACACAATGATAATGTGACGTCATTGATGGGGTTAGAGCAATTATGTGCACCAATCCGAACACACCTCCGCTGCCATAAGGACCGCCCATTTTATACCTAACAGACTAGCTTGGGACGAGACAGAGGCGCGAGACTTCCTGTAAACACTGTACAATGTACAAGTCAAAACATGAATAGAACTGTCCCTCACTCTCAGTCCTCAGTTGCCTCTTAGATGTCATAGATGGTGGTTTGCTGTTATTGCTCTTGTATCTACTTCATAGTTATTCTACTAGACGAATACTACAGTTTAACTGTAAGTATGGATTATTGATTAATACAGTTATTTATTATTATCATATTCTTCTGTCTAATTATGTTGTAATCCCATGAAATATTTTTTATTGAATTTTAGAACATCGAATGACTAAACTTTGAAACATCGTAATTGATATAAAATACTTAAATGTTTTTCTTTCTTTTCAGATATTCCTAAGATGCCAAAATTGAAGACAAGAGGTCAGTCGTCATGCCACTTGAGCCTGTTAGTCGGTACAGGCAAGGAGCTTCCCGTATCAGAACTACCAACAGTGCGAGACATGCTGAGACTAGGATTACTCCTCCGTGAACAAAATACAAAGGATAGAAGGAAGTACACAGAGAAAGAGCTCATAAGGGACATGATTCCCCCTCTTCTGCATCAGTGGAAAAAAGCTAATGTGTTATTCAAACCACCTGTACTCAATCAGTATAGAACTATTGAGCTAAAATTAACAAAGCTGTGGCACAAAGCAGTTGAGACATCACTTGTTAAAGGAAAACTAGCAAAGAAAAATAAATTTCTGCACACACTTGATACTCTTCTTGACATTTTTAACTGCCAGTGTCTCATAGAGTTGTGTTCTGAAGCCAATTGTTCTCCCTCATTCAGAAGAGAACCTCACCCTCACATTGATTGTCGCTGTCCTCGTGAGAAGATGATCCCTGTTTTGGAGCTGGCTTTCATAAAGGCGCAGAGAACAAAGGCAGGAGGCCAAGGAAGTATGCAGATTGGTTCGGCAGATTATTCAGAAACCAAAAAACATATTGTTATTGCTAAGAAAAGAGAGAAAATCCGAGAGAGGGAAGAAAGGAAGAAAAAGAAGAGTGAAGAAGCCACCCAAAGAGATGAAGAGCTCTATCAAGAGGTTTCTCACTTCTTTGAAAGCTCTTCAGATTAACAGAAAGAAGCAACATCAGATGATAGCTCCAAAATGCCATCTGAACCTTCGCCGAAGAGAATGAAATACAACACTAAAGACATCTCAAACATTGCCCTTGCCAGTATTCGCCACCATACGGGGCTACGAGAGACTGCAGAGATTGCCACTGCCGCTTGGATAGATGCAGGCCTCATCAGCCGAGAGGATACATCCTTAGTGATAGATCATAATAAGATAAGAAGAGCACAAGAAAAATAATGAAGGAAATATCTGATCAGCATGAAAAAGATTTGAAGGAGGAAGGTCTCTCTTGCCTTTTGTTTGATGGAAGAAGAGATGACACAAAAGTTCTCCTAGAGGTAGAGGGAATGGACAGAAAGTTTCCCGGTCTCATCAAAGAGGAACACTACTCTGTGTGTTCCGAACCTGGTTGCCGCTATTTGTTTCACTTTGTTCCTGAAGCAGAAGCAGAAGTAGAAGTAGAAGGCAAGAAACATGCAGAGGCAATTGCTGATCAAATAATATGTTGGCTTCAAGAAAGAAGACTTGACAGTTCACTGCAGGCCGTTGGTGGAGACTCAACTGCGGTGAACACTGGATGGTAGGGCGGTGTTATGACGCATTTAGAGAAAAAACTTGGTAGAAGGCTTGTTTGGATTGTATGTGATTTGCACACAGGGGAACTACCTCTTCGTCGTCTCATCCAGGAACTTGATGGTCCTACAAAGAGCAACAACAAGTGGTCAGGCCCCCTTCCAGTGTTGTCTGAAGAAGTTATCAAAGACCTCAGCACGGATCACTCTTACGCTTATCGTATTGTTCAAGCAATCATATCAGGAGAGTTGCCTCAAAATCTGGCTCTCTTGGAGATTGGACCCGTAAGTCACAGTCGTTGGTTAACCACAGCGATTCGTTTCTGCAGGATTTGGGTTTCCAAACATGCACTGAAGGGCAAAATGCTACAGAATTTGATGTTGATTGTTGAATTTATTATTGGGTTTTATCTTCCTCACTGGTTCAATGTAAAACTTAATCCAATGTGGATGGAGGGGCCCAACCACATCTTGTTTCAATTACAGCTACTGAGAACCCAAAGGAAAGTAGTGGTGGACATTGTGTTACCTGTGGTGAGAAGGTCCGCTTGGTATGCTATGCCAGAGGCAGTTTTGCAAGCAATACTCTGCAGCCAATGTACCAAAGAGCGAACTGAGGCTGTGGAAATCATTCTAAAGCTTAGAGGAACATCACTAGATGATGACCAGCTGGGAGACTGCTCTGTTCAGACAAGGAAGGTACCTCCGATAAACGTCAATGCCACGAAATTGTCAGAATTAGTTAACTTGAGTTCGGAAGTTTTGGAGCCACCACTGACATGTATAACAAACAAAGATTTAGCACAACTTAAAGAGGCCCCAATGCAAGTGCCAAAGTGGCCTTCTCACACTCAGAGTGTGGAGAGATGTGTGAAAATGGTCACAGAAGCAGCTAGTCAAGTTTACAGTCACGAGGCGAGAAGGCTACATCAAAGCGCAAGTAGCAAGCCGAATGCTGATGTCAAGGAACCGCAGCAAAAAGGACATGACTGCATTGGTTACTTTCAAATAAAGACTCTGAATGATATCTTATTGCCACTTTAAATGTTGATTGGATGTTTGCACACATTTGTTATTTTGTTACGAATTTACGGAAAAATGGAATTTTTGAATTAAAATTGATGTAGGTAGGAGTTATTTTTTATTGTTTTTGAAGCAAGGATATTATTTTGTATGTCAAATGATTACATTAAATTGCTACCAAATCACATGATTTTCAATTTAGTCATTTCACCCCCAAAATTGACACCGCTAAATTGTACCACCTACTCGTCCTCTTATTCCTCACTACAAATGAAATGAAAATGAAAAGGTTTATTGGCAGACTACTGTATAGGACAAATATTATTAATACAATGACAGTTC
Source organism: Bathynomus jamesi (assembly GCA_023014485.1). Lineage (NCBI taxonomy): Eukaryota > Metazoa > Arthropoda > Malacostraca > Isopoda > Cirolanidae > Bathynomus > Bathynomus jamesi. The sequence goes on along the minus strand of JAJOZX010001002.1, from coordinate 389,286 downwards.
ACATACTAAGGACAGAAATATATACAGTTGGTTAGAAATAATACAGTAATGTCGAAGTTAAGTGGAGCTACAGACATACGTTTTCGTACCAAGAACTCCATAGCTTAGAGCAGGGGTTCCCAAATTGGTGTTCCGCGGAACACTTGTATACCGTGAGAAGTGTTCCGTGGAACACAATTTGGGAACCCCTGGCTTAGAGGATAAAGAGCACAACTCATGGATAGCTTGGATAATTGTTGGTTGATATTTTAATTCTTTGCATTAGACTGTACTGAGCACGTCTTGTTACCTCCGGGAAGCTCGGGACATTGCGGGTACCAAACATTTGCGAAGCTGAGCATCTCGGGGGTAATTTATGTAAGAGTCTAAAAGACCTGTTGTACAGCAAATTTAGGGTTCTACCAGAACCTTTTTTATTATTCACCCACAGTTGCTGTCCGTATATATTACTGCAGAAAGTACGAAAGTGTGTTTTTAGTTTCACTTGTACAGAACCGAAAGTTCCTTATAGTCATATTCGCTTTAGCACAAAGGCTTCGAGATTGTTTTCTTATATCTGAGTCATCACTCAAGGAGGTGGTGGTGATAGTTTGACCCAAATACTTAAACTCTTGTACTTCCTCAATTACTTCACCTCTCATTTTAAACCTAATATCAGCTGGCTGAATACAGCTTTTAGGATGGAATTGTATAACCTTAGTTTTTGTAACATTAAAAAGACTATCATGTTTCTGTGAATACACTTCGCAGACTTTTAGTAGTCGATCCAGACCTTTAACAGAGGGACTTATTATTATACAGAGCTGGGCACTTGCGTTTTTTTTTGCGGTACTGCGGTACTGCGGTACTACCGCACTACCAAACCGGTACCGCATAACGCAGTACCGCAAAGGATCGCTGAAAGTACAGGCTGTACTTTCAGCGATCCTTTGCGGTACTGCGTTATGCGGTACCGGTTGGTAGTGCGGTAGTACCGCAGTACCGCAAAAAAAAACCGCAAGTGCCCAGCTCTGCCTGAGTTATTAACACCATATCATCGGCATAAACTAAGTTATTTATCATTGTGTTATCTATACAACATTCTACTATTGCCTCATTAAGTGAAGCAATTAATCCGTCAATATACACATTACACAGCATAGGAGAGAGCAAGGAGCCCTGTCTCACCCCGAAAGAGGAGCCAAAACATTCGGATAGTACATTGCCCCACCTGACGGTAAGAAATTGGTGGGAATACCAAAATTTCAATAAATTTAATATGTACATGGGAACCTTCCTGTCTTCTAGTTTTTTAAATAAAATATTGTGGTTCACTCTATCATATATCTTACTTATATCTAGGAAACAGCTATAAATAGCTGAATTACTGTCAGTGTATTTAGATATTGTTTCTTTAAGTACATAGATACACAGGTCAGTTGAGTGGGACCTTTTAAAACCAAACTGATTAGGAGTAGATGTCCATAGGTAATCATTTAATGAGTAAAGAGAGTTTTTCTAGTAGTTTCGAGAAGCAGGAAGCAACAGCAATAGGCCTGTAATTATTGCTGGACACTCCATACTTATTTTGACCAGGGTCAAGATATATACCCTCATGAACTCTGCAGGGATATAGCTATGAGCAAGCATGGCTGATAAGAGCAATGATATATGCAGACATACCACGTCGTTGGCATATTTTAAGTGCTCATTCGATAGGTCATCCACCCCTGAAGCAGAACCAGTCTTTAACTCTTTAATTAACCTCTTTACTTCAGGAATTGATATCAAAATATTTTCCCCTTGTCCCTCCCAAAGGCGTTTCGCTGCAATCTATCTTAAGATTATCCCTACTCACACTGTTAAGAATGTTATAGTGGTGGTTTTTCCACAGCTTTGCAATTTCATCCTCCCCCCGACACCCCATCGATTGTCGGAGGGAGGACACTTTTGACACCCGTTTGATTATTAACAAATTTCCAAAATTTGTTATTATCGTTATTAATGTGAGCTTCACAGGCTTTTGATGCTCGAATAGACTCTCCTTCATGTTTACATCGCCTTATGGCCGCCTTATACTGACCCCTACTTCTACACATTCATGTATACTGGTCCTAATCTGGGTCTACCATGAAAGCACCACAAATCGTAGGCGTCTTTCGATTCCCTCTTCAGGGGGGCAATAAAATCATTCCATCCAGGAATAATCTTAGTATAATAATTGTAAGATTTAATTAGGGGGCTTCCTGCTTCTCTTAACAGGGATACTATCTTACTATAATACCTAGCTACGAGTTTACCAGTGAGAATCATTTGAGCAAGGATTACTACAGGCAAGATGCAAAATTTCTAAATTATTAAAGAGGTGACCTGTTCTGTCTTTGTATTTTATTCTCTGTTGTATATTAACATTAGACCAATCGACGCGATCATTCTTACCTATTGAGTTCTTGTTATGTCGTGTTGGGCATAAATTGGTAAAATTAATTAATAGTTCTAATGGTCTATGATCAGAAAGAAGGAAATCATGCAGAATATGAAGTCTAACAATTCGATCCTTTAGATTATTACTAGTGAGACAATGGTCAATCCACCTGGTGGTACCACTCGTATCACTAACGTATGTATCATAAAATTACCACTGGTTACCCCTATTACATCTATATCACTTACACTTAATTTGGCCGACTCGCACATGTTACCCAATTCTACAAAGAATTCCGAGTTCACATGCGCGTTAAAGTCCCCCATTATCATACAGTGAGAATATTTGGGGTTATCTGATAATGACTTAATTTTGTACAGCAAATCAATGTATTCATCTAGAATTCAGTGTTTCCCAACCGGGGGCCATGGTACATTTGAAGGGGGCCACAGGAAAATGTTATTTTGTAAAATAGAGTTAATCTGCATATTACCTACTGAAAATAATGCTTATGGGGGCCACAGGAAAAAATAAGGTTCCTAAGGGGGCCATGAGCCAAAACCGGTTGGGAACCACTGATCTAGATTACTGCCGTTGTTGTATGGTAAATAGTAGTTTACAATTAATATGCAAGCATTGTTCACTTGTAATTCAATGACTAACAACCTTACATTATTGCTTGTTAAATATTTTATATGTTTTGACAAATTTTTCCTTATTAAGAAGCAACACCACCAAAAGGCCTACCGTACATTAATTCATCTGACAAGTCTACTGCTGATGACGCATGGTACATAGAGTCATCATGGATGGTCGAGAGAAATTTTAGCTCTTGCAGGAGTATCAAATCTGCACTGTCACAGATTTTATGAACATCTACAATTGAATTTCTCAGTGACCTTACGTTATATGAGACTATTTTCAACAAGTTATCCGCCATGACTGATAGAAAATTTATTATTAATATGATTATTATTATACACAGTACAAATTTCAGGCATTACCGTTAGGACGCCTATTATTATTATTATTTTGCCTGGTATCAAATCTGGAAAAGTGAATAAATTCCTTAACAATAATACCGTCTGGCCACTGACTCATACTGTACGGGTTGAAATGCCGCGAAGACAGGTTGAGGAACCCTCCGTGAAGAGCACCTGTTAAGTGTGACCCACCCGTCTTCTTCCCTCAATCTCCCTGAGGCAGGGTTCGCCTGACTGGGGGATGAGTGGCACGACCTTGGGGGGATAGGAGGCCTCTCCCCTACTCTGTGGCTTGGTGAGGGTCTGTGGGCGGTGTTTATATCCTGACGGGCGCGCGTGCCTCTCCTTCGGTGGGAGAGGGAGGGCACTGCACGCCGAGGGAGGCGTTTGAGTAATCGAACGACTCTCCCCTGCAGTCCAAGGTAAGGAAGAGGGCAGTGATGCCTCGTCTCTTGGCATCGGACAGTCACTGTTCCTCATTGTGAAATCGGGAGGAGTCCTTTCCTGAACAGGAGGGAGGTTGACTGCTTCCCCTGCATGCTGCGTTTCCACCCCACATTTAGGGGGGAAGTTGGGGGAAGGGATTTCGTTTTCCTCGCTGCCCGACGCACTTCTTGGGGTTCCGACTTGCTGAACAACTTCCGAGTAACTGGGCTTTGGGAGGAGCGTCTCTTTCAACGCATCTAACTCTGACCGAAATTGTTTAGCGAAATCGCACTTTTCTGATTTGACACCACGTGTTGGTGTTTCAGTTCAACTAACGACTAACATATACATATAAGAAATATCAATAATAACGAAGTATCAGTAATAAAATATATCAAATAGTAATAAATAACAATAATAACAAAAAGAGAAAACTTACTGAAGCTTAAATTACAAGAAATACTGATAATTTCAATATTAGAGACGGAACTTTTCGGCTTGATTTTGTCACTAAGTTTTGTCTTTCAAAATCACCCGTTCTTCGGAACATTTTGCACCGTTTTGAGTTGCCAGAGGCATAACGCTTTTTTTAGTAAATGAAATTATTTTACACTTTTACATTAGTTTCCTTCATCGCCTGAACGAAGAGGGTTGCCTCCCTCGGAAAGCTTCGCAGTTTTTAGTATTTTTTGTTTTATCTGTTAAATTTTGGGGATTTTAACCATTTCATTACTTTTTTACACGTTTATTTTTTTTTAACATTATATCTATAATTTGGTTTCACGATCAAGAAAGTAGCAATTTTCTAAGAAATTTTGCACTGAATTCAACACAAATAAAAATTTATAAAACAACAAAAACCGCTATCCAGCGATCTATCCGAAAGGAGGAGGGGCGAACGGCTAAGCTCCTCTCACCAAAATATCATGGGCGACGGTACTAATTCTTTTACTCCGAATGATACACCAAACTACTGGACCCCAAGCGGTAGTGCCATCTCTCTCCCTTCTTTGCCTGTCTCTACAGGCAGTACTACCGCAGTGCAAGGCCCTAGTGAACACAAGCAAATGCTAACAGGTCTGAGAAATGATAATCACAAATGATTTGAGCTCCTCAAGAGCTTTTCAATCGAGGAGTTCCACGAGATTGCGCGGACGCTCACGGAACAAGTAGGATCCCTCAATCAGAAAGTCGAACTCCTGCAGAGAGAATCTACTGAGCACACAGAGAGAGCTGACACCCTCCAGAACGAAGCAGAGGAACTGGAAGAACGAATAAAACACCTCCAACAGGCCCAGTATATGAACGTTATGGTAATTAGTAAACCAGACACACCTGTGGATAGCGAAAGTGAAGACCTAAAGCAAAAAACAATCGAGGCCTTGCGAAGGATTGTGATCCCGAGTGAAAACATAAAAAGGAAATTCGTAGGAGTGTGCATCCAGGTGAGACCAAGAATATCCGTTAACGGATATGGGACCAGCTATAAAAGAAACTTCTTCAAAAGGATGAGATTTCAAGAAAGACTTCGCAGGTGAGATCTGGAAGTGTTTCCCACGCAACGGGATAACACAGTATATATAAAGAAATCTCGACCGGTGTAAAAGTCCCAATAAAATCTGTTAATGATTTTAATAACTTTCTAGTGAAAGTGAATTTTGATGTAAATAACTAAATAGCCCGGTCGCAACTAATTCAAACGCTCACCCGAGGCCCACACCAACAGATCACACAATGATAATAATCATAATTAATGATAAAAATAGGAGTATATTCTAGTCTTCATTACTACGTATATGTTTTAAAATGTGAACCCCTTAGTTTTATTATTAGCATTATTTGTCCAGTGTTGCTACAATTGTTATATCTACTGCTATTAGTATTATTTTACCGCTGTCCTACTTATTCAAAAAATTCAGAGCAGGCATACCATAATCTGTAACTGAATTTTGCCTGATGAGTCTCTGAGTGTTCAGTTTGCTTTGTTCATCTGATCAGAATCACCGCTATCCCACTAATTTATTCAGAATTTACCATAAAGTGTAACTGGGCCTGCCTGATGTAACTTGTCAGTTTTTGTTATTTACTACGATTAGCACTTATTCTATTATTACTATTATTGTTTATTTTTATCATCATCATCATTACTACTACTTATTACTATTACTGTTATTTCTTCAACTATCATTACTATTATTTTTATTATTTTTTTACTACTGTCATTTATCTCTTTACTCATGCTACTGTCGGAAGACATTAAAAACATATGATTCTCAAACAGAAAAGTGCCTTACTGAATACTTAATTTTGCAACACCCTCCTCAAATTTTTGCTTTCTTTTCAGCTTCCCTAAAATTTTATTACTTCTTCCTTCTTTAACTCCACTGTTCAACAATGATTTTGTCTCAAGAAACGTTTTATGTCATTGTTATAGAGTTTTTAACGCTGATTACAAAAATGGTCTTATTATTTTCCTATCACGTATAGTTTTTGAGAAATTTCCATTGTTTTGTTTTGGAAAAAATATTCAATTTTTGTAGTAAAAGCTGTTCATTTATTTTATTATCTCACAACTCTGACCACGTGTGATGTTTGTCTTATTACGTCGTGTGTATTGCTACTCTTATAGTATGTGATGTTAATATTTTTTAATATTTTGTATAATATTTAATTAATTATATCCAATATACAACATTATACATATTATATACAATAATTGTATAATATTTTTTAAGATTTCATGGAAACTATGCGTGATACGCCAAAATAAATAACATTTTCGGAATCAGCAGCGTCGACTTCATATAGACCAGCTTTGTTTGTTGCTGAGATAGAATAAAAGTAAAAATTTGTTGTTCAGTGCTCTTAAACATGTCTTATATTTATCTGAAAGCCTTTTAGAACTATTGCGAGATAAACGAGTGATTATTACGCTATTAATAACATAGGTTCCAACCATCTAAACTTCAATAATAAATTTATGATATTAATTTTGAACATTAGAAGCATATATACCAATTTTGAAGAGTTACAAAATCCATTACAATTAATCGGAATAAGATTCTCCATCATAGTCCTTACGGAAATCTACACAAAAGAAATGACTAAAGATGTATACCCCCTTGGATGGTTATAAATGTTTTCCGAGATATCGTGACAGCAGAAAAGTACAGTAGCAGTAATTTCAATTTATATTGATCTTGCATTACTGTCCGTCTCTACTGAAACATGTATGGTAAATATATCCCTAAAAAATACGAATTTAAATATAATTGGTATTTACCGGCCTCCAAACGGAGGCTTTATCCACTTCCTTGAGAATATAAACATTATTTCAAATCACAATAAAATAAAACAGCATAAAGCAATCTTCCTGGCTTTTAAAATATAGGTAATAAACACAGAGACCTTAAAACACTCAAACAGACATTATGCGAGCACCACGTGTTGCAACACCTATAAAACACTCAACCTTAATAGATCATATATGGTTTAAAGGTTCTTTGAGCTACACAGACGGTATACCTTTGTTGGGATATCTGACCATTTCGGCTGTTTCTTGGCGTTAAATGAGAGTCATAAAATCCTAGAGAGAGAGAGATCGCGTAAAAATAAAAGTCAGAGAAATAAATGAGAATTTAGGTCTGAAACATAAATTGGACTCAATGAATTATAGGTCTGTAGTCTTCGAAGGAAGAGACGACATAAATGAAAAATTTATGAAGTTCTCAAACATACTAAATGAGGCATTTAACAAACGCTCTCCCGTGACTACAATAAACAAGACTCATAAAAGGCAAAATAAACCATGGCTACATAAACCTCTCCTACAAGCCATCCGACAAAAACATTTAATCTACAAACACGTTAAAAAGGTACAGTGCCTCAAGAAATATACATCAGAAACAAACCAAATAACTCAATTATAAAGACAATCAGAGTACTACAGCAATAAATTCCAGGAATACAATATGACGATCCTAAGAAACAATGGAAACTTATCAATAAAACTTTACATCGAAAGAAAGAACAAAGTTGTTTGCCCCAGAAATACGAGGGTGGGCTGAAAAGTAATGCCTCCACTTGAATAATTCTGGATTGTGTGGAGGTAGCCAGATAAAACTGGTTCTGTGTTGTAACTTGATATCCCCACCCCATTCCAGATTGTGTAGAGGTAATCAGATAAAACCGGTTTTGTGTTATAGCCTACGCTCATTCCACACGTTGGTTCAGTATCGATTACAATGGAAAGGAGTAAAGATGTTCGCTTCAAGTAACGTGCCGTAAATGAATTTTTGACCGCGGAAAGTGTTGCTCCCATAGACATTCATCGGCGAACGCAAGCTGTGTACGGCAAACTGTGTGATGATGCGAGTACCGTTCGGCGTTGGGCGAGGCAGTGTAAAGGAGAAACAGGGCAAGAAGATTTGCGCGACAAACCGCGAAGTGGAAGGCCTGTAACAGCAACCGACGAGTCTCATCGGAACTACATTGACGAACTGATTCGTGGAAATCGTCGCATTAAACAAAATGAAATTACTGCAATGCTCGATATCTCCAAAGAGCGAGTGGGACACATTATCAGTATTCTCGGTTACCAAAACGTCTGCGCCAGATGGGTACCTCGCATGCTCACTGCCGAGATGAAAACTAAGAGACTACGCATTTGCCAAGAAAACCTGCAGCATTTCGAAAATGAAGAAGAATTTCTGCACAGCATTGAAACAGGAGACGAGACGTGGGTCCACCATTATGACCCTGAAAATAAACGGCAATCCATGTCATATCGGCACAAAAATTCACTGCAACCAAAAAAATTCAAAATTCAAAAACAAGCTGGAAAAGTGATGATGACTGTTTTTTGGGATATCAATGGTGGTGTTCTCGAAGACTTTACGGAAAGAGGGACGGCAATCAACTCCGCACGTTATATTGAAACTCTGAAGAAGTTGAAAAAACGGATCAGGAGGGTTCGTACCTCCTAAAACGCAGTCATTGTTCACCATGACAACGCACGGCCTCACACCAGTGTTCAAACGCGAGAAGCAATTGAGGCTCTGCAATTCACAGTCTTACCGTATCCACCATATAGCCCAGATTTAGTACCATGCGATTTTCACCTCTTTCCTAAACTTAAAGAACATCTCCGTGGAAATCGCTACGAGTCTGACGAAGAAGTTAAGATTGCTGTGAAATTTTGGTTTCGTAGTCAAAGCTCCGAGTTTTACCAGGATGGATTTCAAAAAATCATTTATCGTTGACGTAAATGTATAGAGGCAGAGGGTGATTTTATATGTAGAAAAGTAAATGTATCGTTTTGAAGAATAAACTCTAAGGTACATATCTGCTTTTGTCTCGATAAAATCCTTCAACCCGTTTAAAATTTATTTGAGTGGAGGCATTACTTTTCAGCCCACCCTCGTATAACTGTAAGTAATATAATTAGTAACGAACCACTGGATATAGCCAATCATCTAAATACCGTAACTACTATGCTACCGGTAAAAACAACAGCTGATCTCGCAGGTAACTTCAATACGCAGGTATGAAGAATATCTTGGAAACCCCCTAGCTCATATTTTCCTTTCCTCTCCTTTCTTCTCTCTCTTATGTCGATTCTATTCCCAACGCAGTCTTTAAGTACTCTTCAGATATTTTACCTCTCTCTTTATCAATGTTATTCATTTCATCCCTCAGTCAAAGTATTTTCCCTGACACACTTAAAAAGGGACAATTATAACCAATATTCAAATCAGAAGACAAAAAAAATACCTTCAAATTTTCGACCTTTATATTCGGAAAGATATTTGAAAAATTTTGGTACACGCAGCAGCTTTCAAAATATTTCGGAGAAGTTTGGTTTTAGGAAGGGCGATAAAACGAGAGACGCGATCTCGGCCGTATTAGACGTATCATATAAAAAAAATTAAAAATAAAGTCTTCCGTTCTCTTACTTATGCACCTAACAAAAGCCTTTGATACAATCTCCCACGACATACTTATTTATAAATTATCTCATTGTGGCATAAGGAACGTTGCCATAAATTGGTTCAAATCATACCTGTGCTGCAGAAGTCAATACATAACAAATAACAACAACATCACTGCGGAACTAAAAATTACGCACGGAGTTCCACGAGTACTTTGGGCCCTCTACTATTTTTGATCTATGTAAATGACTTTTACAACTCTCATAACGGGAAAGGCTTCCAATGTACGGATGACACCTCCCTGATATATTCAAACAGCGATCCCGCATCCCTTAATGAAATAGTAAATAGAGACCAATAAAATTATCCTTAAATAAAAATAACAAACTGCTTGCTAATCACAAAAAAAAAATTAATACCGACTTCAGTATTGTTATTGTTATTGTTATTATTATTATTATTATTATTATTATTTATTATTATTATCGCCTTGCACATGATGTCGCGCGTCAGTGAAGAAAAATTATTATAGTTGTGCTTGATGACAAACTATCCTTTCATCAACATATTGAGAACATAGATCATAAACTTCGAAATTCTCGTTTATATTAACAAAATTACATTTCCTTCCCACAAATACACTTAAAACGTTATACTTTAGTCTATCTACATTTCATATATAACATTACTGCATATGGAAATACACGCGATTACATCATGAGCCCTTTAATCATAAACCAGAAGAGAATTATTAGAAAAATAAATAAGAGTGGTCATTATGCTTAGACATCACAAATCTTTAGCTACTGCGTATATTAAAATTTAAAGACATATTTGAAATACAGATGTGCTTCCTAATGTTCAGAGTTGCAAAACAATTTTCCCCGACTATATTAATTGAGAATGCAATGAATAAAATAATCAGATACGTTACGAACATCAAACAAGGTATATGGGGAGTGGATATATCTCAAAGGCAAACTATGCTCTTCACTGTAGTAGGAATTCTTACATTTATTTACTGGTGGATTTATGGAACAATTTACCCAATGAATTAAAATCAATCAATGTATAATGTTTTATAAAGCGATTAAAACTTAAATTTCAAAGTTACTGAAGGCGCTCATTTCTTTATTAGTTATTAATTAAGTGCCGTTGTCATCATTAAAATTCTCATTATCTTCCTAAAAATTTCTCCTATTAATTTTCACATCACATTCATCACATAATACATTCTTTGTATTAAGTATGAAACTCTTAATATATGTATACGTCCTAATTTGTAAGTTCCTTTCAGTTTTAAGTCCCTTATAAAATTATTTCTAAGTATATTTATGTATTTAAATGTTCAAAATAGAACGCAGTATTGTCCTCGTCTGTAAGTTGTCTTTAGTTTTTAAGTATTTTATAAAAACTTATAAAAATCTTATAATTATATGTTTTATATAATTGTAATTATATAATTACGCCTAACTAGTAGATTTCGGCCTGTAAAGCGCGCACGCTTGCTGAAGGCAGTTTACAATTGTGTGTAGCATATGTATTTAATATTGAAATTATACTCGTGTATGTAACCTCTGTATATATTTCCAAATGAATACTGTAAAAAAAATACATAAATAAAGATAGAAATTTTAAGTTGAATCCTCACCGTTCTTCTTTGAGTACGAGTCTGCGAAAGCCAAGCATTGAACTGCTTCGCTCGTGATGTTTTCCAGGCTGTTTAGACTCGACGACCTCGATCGACTGAACGACGTACCGTCTAACTTATCTAATTAATTAATAATATATTAATTATCGACTCGCAGTTAACACTCTTATCACCAAACTCAATAATTACAGTTCTAAGATTAAGATTTTTTTTTCCATTAATTTAATTCATATTCAGCAGCTTTTAACATACTAATTTTTTAACTATATATCCACAATGAAATTCAAATTTTATTGCAATATTTCAATTCACTAACTATTAAAATTAATATTTTATTAAATATATGTCAATCTCAAACACTCGCTCATTACTTACAGAACGTTCTCACAATTTAAAAACATCTTGAAAAAAAAAAAAAAAAAAAATTGCTTATCCTAAAACCAAAGCAAAAATTAACCCTCTAAATAATTTTGACGAGGAACATGCAATGAAACTTAGCAATTCCTTGTGCCATGCTCGTGAAGCCATCACAGGTCGGGAAATCCAAAGTTCGAAATGAACTCAAAGCGAATATAATACACACACACATAAGTAACTAAACGCGCGTTAATTGTTAAGGATATTAGTTTAGTATATTTACACAGAAGATAATACGAATTTAAAGAATGTAATAATAATAATAATAATTTAAAAATTAAGCTGCCTTAAATATAAAGTCAATTATCATGTTTGTATTATACATGAATAAGAGTTTGAACTAAGTATACAGAATGAATTTGTCTCATTCATTCGAGTATGTAAATACTTTATAAACAAACTACGGTATACATAAACAATCAATACAAAAGTGAAAGCATAAAGCCAAAAAGACATCAATAAAATGTAAATGCCGTCTTGATGAAAGTAAGCGATCAAAAGAATTACAAAAAAATTTTTTTTTTTTGGAGGCGAGGGGGGCGAAGTAAGGAAAAAATAAATCAGGAAGGACAATGCGATCGGTTTGAGCCACTTACATAATAATGGACAATAAAATGAAAGGAAACGCGAAAAAGCTAATTTTGAGTCATGATGAAAATAATGGCATAACGATCGACTGAATTACTAATGAAAAAACGATAAAGAAATGTTTCCACGATCATAAAATAATTTCTTTGCAATAAAAATTCATATTTCTTCCACAAAATTATATTTATCAGCGTTTGTATACATTGATGAACGGAATTAGCGTTGCTACGACACTTTCAAACATGACCCAAAAGGGGGGGGGGGGGGGGGGGGGGGAATCAAGCATCGAAATAAAAAAGATTAGGGGGGTAACCGACTAAAGCTTATCGATCATAATTTCTTCCAATTGAATGAATGCAAAGCTAGTTTAAGTTTGGGAAAAAAATTAACTTCTTCGCATTATTAGTACAAACCATGCTGAAATAATGCTTAAAGGGATGTGAAAATATTTCCGAAAGGGCCGACTAAAGCTTATCGATCATAATTTCTTCCAATTGAATGAATGCAAAGCTAGTTTAAGTTTGGGAAAAAAATTAACTTCTTCGCATTATTAGTACAAACCATGCTGAAATAATGCTTAAAGGGATGTGAAAATATTTCCGAAAGGGGAAAGATGGAGGGGGTGGGGGGAACCAAGACAAATTTATACGTACTTCTTAAAGTGAGATGACTTTATAAATACTTAATTGCTTACCCCAATAATCTTCGTCAATAAGAACTTATTATAAAGACTTAAAAGGAGAACGAAAATACGTTAAGAAACAAACGTTAATCAATCGGTAATCGAACAGAATTAAGATAAATAGTTGATATTGTTCACTAAGGATTAACGCTTGATCGTTAACGTTATTTTCGCCGGAGGCTTAATAAGATTCTAGACTGAGCAGAGGCAAGTAAAAACTTTTATAAGATCAAAGTGAGAATAAAGAAGTGAAAATTTAGCCATAAAACGTCACCTACATTCGAAGTGTGTACGAAACGCAAAACGTAAACAAAATAAAAAAAAATAGATTCACTTAATTACTAATGTACTACTTAGTAAGTACTGTACTATGATAAAGAAAGATGTTAAATGTCAGAGCATTAATTTGAACTAATTTTCTTTTTCCTAAACAAAGAGAAAAACAACACGATAAAAGTTTGTGAAGAACGTAAAAATGTTTCATTTTATGAAAAGTTTGAAGGAAAGTACTTTTGTCTCCACAAAAAAAGAAAAAAGAAAAACGCTCGCTCTTTACAAGGAGGAAAAACTGCTTCTAAAAAGATTGATTTTGTCCTCTACAGCGAAAGTACGGCTGGAATGGTGCTACCAAGATGGAATTTAGAACGACATTCTTAACACTTAATACTTAACACTAGATAACTTTAAATAAGTTTTAAAGAGACAACTACACAATCAATTTCAGTTTTAAGAAAATTGGAAGGTAGAAAAATTCAGTGAAATGGTTTAAATTTTTGTTCTCAGATAATTTAGGAACATATTTACATTTTTTATCCAATTACACTCTAACGAATAAATAATCAATTAGTCTCACATTATAAAATATTTCAGTGTTTTAATATTATAATTAAAACTTTTTATCGTGTACTGTTTACACGAAAATAATATATATAATATATATATATATATATATATATATATATATATAGTACATGTGTATGTATACACAGTATACACACACACATATATATATATATATATATATATTATATATATATATATATATATATATATATATATACAGTATACATATATACACACATACATATATATATATATACATATACAGTATACATATATATATACACACACACATATACAGTATACATATATATATATATACACATACACATATATAGTATACACATATACACATATACAATATACATATTAGTGGTGGACCGGATGTCAGTTTTTCAACATCTGCGGATGCGGATTTTTAATTTCAATATACGCTGATGCGGATATTTAGTTAATCTATCAATATAATATAGAATTATGGATATATGACATAATTTTTCAAATTTCGTGATATTACTATTATGGCAGGCAATGCATAAGAATTAAAATTAATATTAATGTTTTCATTATGATAAAAATAATAACTTTCTCAAGAGTTTCAGCCACAGAAAATTTAATGAAATAAGTTTCATTCAATTTTCAATTCCTAATTTTAGAAACTGTGCAAATTTTGCAGTGTTTGCTATAGAAAATTAGCATTTTTATTTTTGCTAAAGAATTTACTATTTTTTGTATTTATTTACATTAATGTTGTTCGAAACACGATAGACTGCTTGATCTTATACGAACAATTTCTTTCTGAAAAGTTACTGTGTTGCTGTGAAAAAAAAAAAAAATCGGTGGAGTACGCACAGTGGCACAGGCAATGTTTGTTGATTTAATGGTATTTATATTTTGAGGTTTATATATTTGTTTGTTCATTAATAATTAATACTTTACATGAAATGTGCATGACTGGGCCTTATAAGCTACTTTATAAGCTAATTTAATTGTAAATTGCATAATTTATTAGAGGTAATATCCGCACAACATCCGCAGTGCGGATGCGGATGTTAAAAATTATGCGGATGCGGATATCCGGTCCCCCACTAATATATATATATATATGTGTGTGTATGTGTGTGTGCATATACAGTATACATATATATACACATATACAGTACGTATATACACACGATGTTAAACCAATGTATTAAGTGTAGGAAGGAGTCTATTTTAATTTTAAAAAATAACCTAATATCTGCATACAAACTAATTAAATGACTGAAAAGCGACCCAAACTTAACAATAAAGAAATTCTGACAACCTCAAAAGAATTTTTTTTTTTTTTAAAGTGCAAAAATTTTCATTGGAATTTTTCTACCTCATTTATTAACTCTGATGAAATGATGAGATTTTTAAGAGATGTTTTACGAGATCAATTAATTACTTTACAACTGAGTACAAAAGAAACAATTAGAAGGCAAATGCTGTTGACTGTCTAATAGAAATTCATATTCAAGTTTTGATAGTTTAGAAAAGCTGGAGGGCGGTTAGGGCGTCCGCGCATCGAAAGGAAGTGAATGAGCGTGTGTAGGTGACGTTACTACCAAAGCTAGCGAAGTAGTAGTAGTGCCTGGCGAACAAGAGCGACTGGGATGCTCTCTGCTCAACCCGCGGCGACGCGGTTAGCCACCCACCCCCACTCTCACTGCCCCCCACGCCCCCTCCTACCCTGACCGTGGGAGAGGGGCTCGGTGGAGGGCTGAAGGGGGCGGTGTCGTCTGGGGTGGTGGTGGAGGAGGGGTCCGCTGGGGAGGGAGCTCCGGCGGTGGTGAAGGCTCTGACAAGGCGGGCACGAGTACCTTGGCTCCGCGACCTCCGCATCGAATCGGTCTTCTCGCTGCTGCTGCCGCCGCCGCCGCCGCCGCCGCCTCGCTTCATGTTCACTCGCCCCACGCCACTCGTCGGTGACACGCACACCCCGTTCAGCTAAAACGGCACAACCCACATCAGAGCCAGCATCCAAGTAGAGGGAAGGAGAAAAGGGGCCACAGTGCCCACCACATTCTCTCGATGGGCAATCGTAACCAAAGTACTACTTAAGTTATTCGTAATTCTAACATCACTTTCTAAGGTTGTTCCACTTTTAAATTTCTATTATTTAGACTAAGGACATTTAATATGCATTTAAAGAAAAAATAATATGCATTTAAAAGCAATTACTTAGAAAATGAATGTATCAAATTTTAAAATTACACACAATTATGAAGTAATAAGAAAGGGGCATATCAGAATAAGGAAAGAAAAATGTTTGTTCCCCTTCTAAATACTTTTTAGAAAATTTATCATTTTACTGTTTATAAATAATAAATAAGAGTAAAATATTACATAGAGGGAGCGCTTACATACACTACTTGAAAGCCAAGTGTGAATTCATCCAACTTTACTATAATGGATTTGAAGATGTTAGTAATAGTTGCTTTCAATTAGAACTAAACAGCTCAAGACTGAAAGCGTGAACAAGGAAGTTACAATCATAATGTACAAAGAGGAGCAACAGAGATCCTCCACCAAATCTAAATCAACGATTAGTCACTCGCAACTCCACAGGTGGCTATTTACGCCTAAAGCTGTTCTTACACTTAAAGATAAAATGCTAAATTCATAACAACCATTTACTAAGCGAGTGAACAGAACTTCAAAGTTACAAACTAAGCTTATTATCTATTCATTCTTTCCTAGTTTTTTCCTAGTTTAAAAATTAGTTTAAAAGTTAGAGAAGCAGTTTTATTTGTACACTAAACTCCGTATTTTGATAAAGAAGATTTCTTACGAAAAATTTAAGGCAGCTTTGTCTTATCATTCGATCTATAATACTAAAAAAATTCATTAGAAAAACCTGGAAAAGGAAATATATAATACGGATAAGTGTTATTATTATTAGTGCATGAAAATACCAAAGAAAACAGTAGTTTGCAAGTAACAAAATTATAGTGGAAATTATACAC
This sequence comes from Bathynomus jamesi, assembly GCA_023014485.1. Classification (NCBI taxonomy): domain Eukaryota; kingdom Metazoa; phylum Arthropoda; class Malacostraca; order Isopoda; family Cirolanidae; genus Bathynomus; species Bathynomus jamesi. The sequence continues at coordinate 372,375 of JAJOZX010001002.1, read as the reverse complement.
AAAGTAATATAATGTGAGAGATATGTACAAACAGTGTTAGTAAATTTTCATCCACGTTTCAAAATAATGAACTTGATGCGAGATATAAAATTAGTCTTATAGAGATTAGTATAAAAATTGAGTAAGAAAGTCTTTAAAATAATCTTGCGTATTCAATTGAAAACGTGGCACAAATAAAGCAAATGCACCCAAACCAGACGAAGAGGTTACAACAAAAAAATTGCCAACGTGTAAAATTAACCTATCAATGGAATGTGTACGCGCTCTTATTCGAGTGTTGAGTGCATTTACATTACAACCCCATGCATTGATGATATTATTCTTTCAGAGAATTATGCAGAATGAAGTCCGAGAGGCGCTTTTACTGAGCATTTTATTCATTATTACGACAATCACCCCTTCATTCAAATCACTCATTCACTCTAATACAGTTTAAGCCCACAATAGTGAAAATAAAATGAAAATGTTTATAATAATAGTTCCACAAATTTTAAATCAGGGCATATCAAACAAAAAAAAAGAAAAATTTCAGTTTCGAAGTTGATCATAAGTAAGAGTAGCATACATCAATGAGCTAATTTAAATTAACTGCCCAAGGAAAAAGTAGTAAGAGAAAGAAATTAGCGAAGACGATAGAAATTACACTTTTTAACTTGAATAAAAACAAAGGCTAAAGAAATACAATTTCAATTAGTCCATTCTTTTTGTCTACGATAAGCAAACTCTATTAACGGGATTAAAATGTGCAATCAGGAAAACAAGATAACTGTTTTGTCAATGTATCTCGTTTTCCACTACAAAGAACAAATACAACTGATCCTACACATTTTTCCGTCCCATAAGTTTAGTGACTCACTCACGCTTCAACTTCTACTAAATTCCTTACCCCCCCCCCCCCCATCAGTATTTACAAGAGTCAGTCAGAGTCGCTGAGTCAGCGGTGACTCAATCGGTTCCCTACTTAGGCGATAAACGTACCGACCAAGCCTTGCGAAGAGCCCTTCTTGCCAATGTGGCTTATGAAAGTCTTGAAGGCCCCCATGTTACTAGGGCTTGACACATTGGCAGAGGGGTGGTTCCCTTCATCAGTCGTCGGGGTCATTTCCCCCTCGGTGGGTCTCGAAGGTGTCACGTCATGTGACGCACTGTCACCATGGCCAGAGCATGACGACGTCTGTGACATCTTCCTTTTGTCGTCATGAGCGCTCAACTTCATTTCGTGATCACTGCCCACCTTTACTTTGTGACGTATGGGCGGAATAGGATTACCCTCGTTGTCGAATAGCTCCAAGGAGGTCTTGGCTGTGGGGCCTATGGAGTGGGACTCTAACTCTTCATCGTCGTTCTTCACCTGGAATGCTTTCTCTTCTAGAGGACTGGGGCGCGGCGTTCCCTTCGGACTCACTGTGGGGCTGGAGGGGATGGACGTACTGGGGCTGCACTTAAGGAGAGGAATTGGTTGTACATCTAAGGTCTGCTGAGGTTCATAAGCTTCATAGGGTTCGTGGGCTCCGGGGCTGTTCTGACCCTCGTCCACCGGCAGGTTAAGTTTTACTTCTGCTTCGTTGTCTGCGTAGAAGGTGGAGAGGCCGTTCTGAGAGTGTTCCCACGAGAACGCCCTTCGTACGCGTGCATCTAACTTCGTCAAGTGGTCTTTGAAGCGAAATTTGGGGGGCTTTTTGGCGCTTTCAACGGACCTGGTACGAATGGGTTCCGGATTTCTGGTGGGCTCTCTATGGAACTCTTGACTCCTCGTCATTAGGTCCTCTCCCTCCGTCGGGGTTTCCTTCGCTTCTTCCGCAGTCTCGCAAAGAAGGTCTTCGGATAATTCTTCCCTCCCTTCCTCCACAAACGTAAAATCCTCTCCCATTCCCTCCCCTTGAACGTGGGGTGTGTCACTCCCTCGTAATGGGGGTTCCTCCCCTCTGCACTTGGTGTCTTCTCTGCTTAAGCTCCTTGACTTTGCATCTTTCTTGAAGAACTTTTTAAAATCTATCAAAGACTCTTTCGTGCAGCTCGGTGATTCATCGTAGTGCTTAGTGCTCACTCTCCGCGCTTTGGCCGCTTTTGTCGTTCTGTAAGTCTTGTTTTTCAGGTTCAAAGTTAATCTCCTCTTTAATTTCCTTTAAAGGAGACCGCTTTTATAATTTAATTAAGAGCCAATTTTAAAATAAAATCTTGAAAAAAAAACACATATCACGAAAGACTAATTCAAATCTGAAATGTTATTTTGCAATGAAATTAAAGTGATTATTGAGCTCGAAAGATTTTCAATATAATAGTAATAATAATAATAATAATAATAATAATAAAAATAATAATATGCTATGAATATAAATATATAAAAGGTTCTCAACACTGCTGAGGTGTGAAAAGAATTAATCTGTTGGGATCGTCGAAGTGAGTAGAAATTAAATTTGAACGACACAGATGAAAGGCTGCTTCATACACGTCTAAAATGTATTGAATTTTGTCGCGTCAAAAATGAGAGATAATGCAAAGATGATAATTATAATTAACTTCATATAAAAATTATAATTAACTTTATACAAAAATGAAATTACCATTAATAATTACTGTTACTATATAATTACAAACTAATGTATAAAATTATATGCATTTAAATTACTTCACATCACTTTCTATGAATATCATTTTATAAGTAACTATATACATAATAGGCATTACTGAATTAAAAAGTCCAAATATAAACAAAGTAGTCCAATTATAGGAACTTCTTATTTAATTGTTGCAATAGAGAAACGCAGTCTTTCCCTACCTGATCGGACGAGGGGGATTTGCTCCTCTCTTCATCTTTGTCTCGGTTCGCGTCGAGCTTTTTGGGAGATCGCGGCGCCCTTTGGTAGGGGTCAGCAGTGCCATAAAGCTCAGGAGTACCCATGCTTAGAAGGCACACCTTCTGGATGTAATCCACGATCACCAACCCACTCTCATTCCCGTAAGCAATCCTTTGGAAAGGCTTTGTGAGCGGATTGCATGACACACACACACACACAAAATACTACTTCAACGTTATCACTCTGAATACTCGCCCCCAAAAGGGACATTCAGTATGGATCCACGGATGTCGTGAATTTAACTTGGGTGAAGTAAATTTTGGGGGAAAAACGTGTAATTAACGACATTTACTCGCAAAGCTTCTTTGAACTCGCTATTCGAATTATTTTTCGATATGAATCAATCGTCTAAAATTAAAGATCAAAAGTATGAACCACACGAGTCGATAAGGATAATGAACCAAAACTTACATACAGGGTGTTCTAAAATTACCTAGTAAACTTTTATATGAAGCCAATATCTTAACAAAAATTATGCGATATTTAACAATTTTATTTCAAATACAGCAACAATAAGAAAAGTAACAATGATTGTTTATTTTAGATGTTCAAAGTGCCTTCCTTCAACTTGAACACATTGTTCACAACGTCCGACCACTGATAGACAGACATACAAAAGTTGGTGCTACTATAGCGTGCGGTCTACAAAGATATCTTTAGTCTACAAAAGAATTTGCACTGAAGTGACCTGACCTGACCTGACTGACTTGATTGATTTGATTTTATCTTTGGGGACGAATGTGAGGTGAAGACGGACTATAAAAGGGGGAACCATCAAGACAAATATTAGTTCAATTACATTAAAACAAAAAAATTAAAGGCCAAATAAAACGAACAATTCATTCTATGGGATATAATGCCCGGTTAGGTTAATTGAATGCCCAGTTAGGTCAACTATGACCTTGACAATTGGTTAGGTTAAGTTGTGATATTTTCGTTAGTTTTAATGGAAATATCACAACTTAACCTAACCAATCGTCAAGGGGATACAGTTGACCTAACCGGGCATTATATCCCATAGAATGAATTGTTTGTTTTACTTGTCCTTCAAATTTTTTGTTTTAATGTAATTGAGTTTGTAAATACGTTATAGATCGCACGCTATAATGTAAATATCTTTGTAGACCACACGATATAGTCGCATCCAAAAGTTTACTAGGTAATTTTAGAACACCCTATAAATCGGATGATTTTTTTTAAATATACAACACTTTAAAAAGTTTGTATTTTTTTTTATTAACTGAAATAAAACATGAAATTTTTTACTATACCTTCTCTACACATGGGAAATTAGTTCCCCTAGCGCGCAAAACATGTCAGATATTTAAAAAACACACCATATATATATATATATATATATATATATATATATATATATATATATATATATATATAAGGTGTCCACAATGTCTTGTCACCCTAGTAAAATGCTAACTGATTTTCGCTTTTCTTTCAAACCCATTTAAAATGTGTGATAGCGGCAACTATACGATTGAACAATGCATATTGGCTAAAACCTGGGTCCATGAGCGACCACGTAATGATAAAACCATTGAAAATATTCGTGCAGACTTCCAGGACCGATTCAGTCGTGCAGCTCCTTCAAAAAGGACTGTTGAATCCATTACGTGGTCGCTCATGGACTCAGGTACTAGCCAATATGCGTTATTCAATCGTATAGTTGCTGCAATCACACATTTCAAATGGATCTGAAAGAAAAACAAGAATCCGTTATTATTTTACTGGGGTGACAAGACATTGTGGACACCCTGTATAATAATGAGTTAGGATATATATAAAGTTAAACCGCTGAAAGCTATTAATGCGGAAAAATAATCTAACTTTTAAATGCGTGGTGCCGGAAAGGCATATCTTCGATTTTGAAAACATTTGCAGTTACTATACGTTGGAAAAGTTTTCAAACTACGCAATAATTACAATGGTACCTCGCAACTAAAAGTAATTTTCCTAAAAGTTTATGGCGACGACGAAGAAATGTTTGCAAGATTGTTCATTTCGACCTTTGGTCAGTGAACAAAAGGGGGCGAAAAAGAAAAACCAAAAAAGTGTGCAAAAGTTTGTTAAAGTATTTTTTATGACTTTCAAAACTTTTTCCTTTTTATTTCTGACACTCTTAAAACGTGATATAATTTATTGTTTTCTAATTATATACCTGGAATACGAAATGAGTACACTAAATGTTAGCCTGAACGAAAAACCAACCACCAAAAAATACTTACAGACCGTAGGAAGAATTAATGGCAAGGGCGGTGACAGGCCCAGGGGGATCGCCGTTTACCCTGGGGGTAAGACACACCAGATCCGCTTGGTATCCCGGGGGCTTCTTTTGGATCCCTCCCCTAACGTGAATAGGCACGACGTATTCGACAGACGCCTTCGGAAGGAAGAAAATACCCTCTTAATATCTTCATCGTTTTTCTTATTACTCGCGAAATATTTGAATAGGTCCCTCTTAATGAAAATTAAAATTAGTGTACAGAGCTGCCGACAGAATAACATTTCAAAAGAAGTGACACAAAGGACAACGATGAAACACATTTACGAGGAAGTCTGCCTCAAAATGAAAAAATTACGAAAGGAGAGGACAAGCAACTACCCAAGCAAGATACAGCTTCATTCTATTTTATCCCTCACATCATTACTAATAATTACTCACATCAGCCAATTGTTTATTTTTAATTCTCACATTTTCTCAGAGAAGTTTTTAAAATAATAATAATAATAATAAATCTTATCAATGTATCAAATATTAATAAAATGCTCCTTTTAATAGCTATATATCCTTCCTGTTTAATTAAGTAAAAGAAAAAACCCTGCTATAAGCTTTAATTAATTATGACAGACCTAATTGATCGGCTCAAGCACCATAATGAGCCTTCACTTATGAAAAACGTGAAAAATTGATACGCTGGCGGCCCTGATTCTATTATATACAGGGTAGCGCAAAAGTCAGAAATCAAAAGAGCCAGAGAAAATGGATCTTTTCCGTTATATAAAAATTACTTTTTCAGTTAAAAAATTTAGTTTATAGTTTTCTAGTTAAAAAATTTATAATTTACGTAATGATGACCCTTTGACTACTGACTTTTGCGCTAAATCGAGTGGGTGGTGCAGAGGTCAGGAGTCAAAGGGTCATCATTGCATAAGTTATAAATTTTTAACTAAAAATGTAATTTATATTTAAAAATAGTGGCGGCCATAGAACGGAAAAGATCCATTCTCTCTGGCTCCTTTGACTCCTGACTTTTGCGCCACCCTGTATATTTCAATTTTTTTAAGACTAACAACTAGCTTGCTTGCTTGCTAACTAACTAACTGTCCAACAAAATGCAGCAGCTCTGACAAAAAGAAAAAAGTATTCGACCAAACAATTCCACACTTAAAAAAAAAAAAAAAAATCCATATTATTATAAATGAAATTAATGCGATTGTTACTTATGCAATTTGACGTGAATATTAGTTAAAAATTTGTTTTATATTAACTGCCGAGAGAGAGAAAAATTAGTTGTAAAAATCACAGTTGGTAGGCTATGCCCAATATTTACAATTGGCAACCCTGTGCCCCATTTTCAAACATTTTCGGTGAAGTTTGTGATCGAAGAACGCGTTGCGTTTCAAAGTGCTTTTTAATGTAAATTCCGTTAATTATAACCTAATAGGCGGAATTTCGTATAAAGTAGCTTTTGCTCTTTTTTTTTTTTCATATTTTCAGGTTTAGGTTTAATGTAGATAATGTTGCGCATTACTATTACATCAACTTCTTTTCTTTACGTATTTTTTTTTATTTCATCCGAAATTTGCATACACGTTTAGGAATATTTTTATTTTACATCTATTTCATTAGAAAAAATTGCAACTATTTCTGATACTGCGCGTTGAATTACTGGAATTACTGTGATTTGCGAACCATGCTGGGTTTCGTGTTGAAGGAGACAGTTGTTTTTCAGATTTTTTTTGTAAATTATGGGGTTTCTTCCAGGTGAATTTAACGTTTCAGGTTGGAAATAATGTGACTGTTTTCATTTTTAAGTATTTACGTTCAAATTTTATTTAATGATTACTTCTGGGTAAATTTAAACTTTATTCGGGTTTACTCGTGCAGTTGGGGCTTTAGATTGATTGCTGACCAGAAATGGGGACATTTTTAGATTGCCAGTAACGTTTTTGGGGCGTCTTGAGGATTCGTGTTGTTCGCGCTCCACAACGAGATGTTAAGTTGGTTCGTTGTTGTCGTGAGTTGGTGATGCGAAGTCTTTGGTTTTCATTTTGGTCTTTTGTATTTGATTGTATCGATGTTATTCCTGAAAATAGTTTGAAGAATATATTTAAAAAAATATATATAATTACGATTACTATGTATTGGCGCATTCATATTTATGTACAGTGCAGTATTATTTGTTTTTGTTTTTTACGACATATATACAGTATTTCGTTCTTTCTCTCGATGTAAATGCCATAAGTTACTTATTGGTAGTTTGGGCGCAATGAAAGTGGTGCGAAATTGTAATTTTTTTCATTATTTTCCTTCATTTGGACAGAGCAAACTACGGTTATTGTTTGTACATTAAATTTGAAAGGTGATAATCGGTTACAATTACAAACTTTGGGTTATTTTTCTTCAAAATTACGTAAGGCTCGATTTGGAAGCAACTAAATTGAATCCAGATTCCACCAGTGTCGTTTAGTTAACCCGAGTAAGGTGATCGATCACCGACGAGACGAAAGGAGAGAGAGAGAGAGACGGAACTGAATGCGCACCGAGTTAAGCGTGGAACAGTTTCGAGCGTTTGTAGCCGACTGGTATTTTCGGATAGTCCCGGTCCCACTGTTTCGACGATTGGCTCAATGCGCGTCTTAATTTTCGGTAGGCAAACCACAAGAGTTTGAAAGTGTGTTTAAGGCTTTACTGTCCATACAAGTACACAGTAAGTTCATTGTGAAACCGCCTACAGCCAAGTGGTCATTTGATCAATACCATGTAGGAAGCCTTTCAGCTGAACGTAGCAGAGGAGCAGTGCTCACCGGAAAGAAGTTGAGTGGCGAGTTTCTTCGACATCTTCAAGAAAAGCAAATCCCGTCCAATTCCGGTACGTGGTTCCACTTTCAATATATCTCCATCCCCTTGATCCTCTCTGAATTGGACATTTTCTCTCTCGCCATCTTTTGGAGAGAGCGCGGGACCTCAACGCATGGTGATGCAACCCCTTGCATTCTAGTGAAGTGAGCAGGAGAACTACGATTGAAAATTTAAAAAGTCCGTTATCAGTTTTCGACAGACAAAGGCAGCGGAGTACTATCTGAACAGCGTTCAGAACTTGATGTATACTGATTACGATTTGGTAAAGTTGCAAGTTTTGTGTCATACTATGTGCGCTCTGGCCAGTAGGCTTTGTAAACTATATATATACACACAGTGGCGTTCAAAAGTCTGCGTCCACCTTATAATCACCCAATTTATTGTAAATTGTACAAATATATATAAGTACAAAAAAAAAAAATTTATTGTTACATTATTTGCTTCTAAATGTAATTATTATAAATTAGTAAAGAAATTAACAATTTAATGGCATAATCTTATTAATAATAGATATGACTTTTTGCTTTAATGACAGCTTCACTCTGTGAGGCATAGATTCGACAAGTTTCTGGATAACATCTTGTGCTATGCCGTTCCTGCATTCTTCTACATTCTCCCAGAGAGAATCAAGCGAAGTTACATTCTTTTTAGCTTTCAGACTCTTCAGATGGTCCCAAAGATGCTCTATTGGACTGAGATCAGGACTTTGTGGAGGAAACTTCATAATTTGTAGAACACCATCTTTTTTCTTGTTGAGATAGTTCATGCAAAGGTTAGAAGTGTGCTTTGGGTCGTTATCCTGTTGGAAAATGAATCCTTGACCACAAAGTCTCAATCCTGATGGTATTGCGTGTCTCACTAGTATGGGGTGGTACTTCTCTTTTGTGAGAGTGTAAGTGGTTCAGTGAAGATCTCCAACTCCAGAATAACTGAAACAACCTCAAACTTGAATGTTGCTTCCACCATGTTTTACTGAATGTTTTACGCGGGGATCTATCAGTTTTTCGTTGGTTCTACGTCTAACATAAACTCTTCTATGAGACCCAAAAAGTTCCACTTTTGATTCATCAGTAAAAAGAACTTTTTCCAGTCGTCTACAGTAAAATTTCGATATTCTCTTGCCCACTCCAATCTTTTAGCCTTATTTTGTTTCCTCAGTAGTGGGTTGGACACGGCAACACTGCCATGGAGACCAGCTTTTATGAGTCTCCTTTTTATAGTACTTGTACTTATTGGAGAGTCCTGTTGTTCATTCAACTGTGCCTGAAGCTGTGTAGCTGTGGCTTTTCTGTCACGCAGTGATGTAACCTTGATGTAATGATCCTCAGAATCAGTAGTCACTTTAGGTCTGCCAGATCTTGTCTTTGAAGAGCACGATCCAGATTCTTCATATATGCTTATAGTTCTTTGGACGGACCCTTTTGAAACGTTAATTTTTGCCGAGATCTGGCGTTGGGACATTCCCTCTCTTGAAAGGGCAATTATTTGTCCTCTCTGGAATAAACTTACTTCCTTCGACATTTCAATTATGCCTGTAAAGAGAGAATAGAGAAAATGATTAATTATTTTTCAATCAAATTGCTACAATGTCATTGACTAATTGGCTTTATCAGTTCTAATAGACCAGTTGTTAAAATTACTGTATGAATACACTATTTTGAGAATTAATAACATTTGGCGATGGTCTGTTACCAATAGCTGCGTTAAAATCGGTGTTGCTATAGTGCAGAGAAAAAAAACGTAACAGGACCAAAAAGGACCATTTTCATTAATGTCCTTTCTAACGAAATAAAAGCTACATTATTTACACATGTAGTAGAATATATGAAATCCCATTTCTTGTAAAAGAAAATACTTTAATATAGCGGACATACTTCCTCAGAGTTGTCATACTTTCTCAGAAATTGTCTAAAACTGAGCTGGACGCAGACTTTTGAACGCTAATATATATACAGGGTGTCCGAGAATTATCTGTACAATTTTTGGCTGTTATTAAAAGTCAACCATGAAGTGTAGAAATTCCAGTGTTGTCCCATTTTACAGAGAATCTCATTAAGTTTTTTCTGATACCAAGTTTTGACAAGTTTTTTAGAAATTCCAGTGTGTCCGAACATTATCTGTACAATTTCATCTTTTAATAAAATTCTTGATAACACACATAAAATTCTTAAACAAGATTATTTAGAATCTGTATTTTCAAAAGTTTCTTTTATTAAAGTAACGTTGTTACAAACATTCGATATGTGCACCATTAGTGATTCGCAAAACATCCAATCGATACTCCAAATGTTGCCATGTACGCTGCAGCATATCCACATCAATTCGCTCAATAGCAGCTGTGATTCTTGCTTTTAAATCATCAATGTCTGTCACCCGCGTACATTTCTAAAAAACTTGTCAAAACGTGGTATCAGAAAAAACTTAATGAGATTCTCTGTAAAATGGGACAACACTGGAATTTCTACACTTCATGGTTGACTTTTAATAACAGCCAAAAATTGTACAGATAATTCTCGGACACCCGGTATATATAATATATATATATCACCCGTTGCTTTGTTCGGAGCTATGGGGCGCGTCCCTATATGGCCAACGTGGGAATACATCTTCCTCTGATGTAAGGGCTCTCTCTGCCTTCGTGAACCATTGGACCCGTCTGGGGACCCGGCTGATCTCCTGTTTATATTTCTCTCTTTCTCCTTCTCTCTTCCCTCCTTCTGGCTTTTTTTTAGCTTGATTTGACCCTTCCCTTGGACTTTGGGTGAGGGGGGTGGTTGTCCTTCACTCTTGTCGCCCTTAAACCAAACCCAAGCTCTGACCCTGCCAACTCTCACCGCGCGTTGGATGAGAGTGGCCGTCTATTAGGCACGGGGACTGGGTATGGGTGTATCTCCCCTGCGTGACATCTATTGGCGGTGGGATCGAGGGTGCCCACGATTTGCCTTTCCCTTACTGGAGTCGGTGATGGCTGGATGCGCGCGGCGGATGAAGTTTCTTTTTCTTGATATGGCTTCTTCTCCTCGGCTTACGATCCCTGCTTCTAATTTTCGGACTACGGTTTTGGATACTCCCCTCTCCTCTCTAGCCCTTATTGTTTCTTCGGGGGATGGTCCTGTCGAGACTACTACTACTTCGATCTCTTCGTCGTTATCTTCCACCAAGATGGTTGATTCTCGCCCTCGTACGTCTACCATTGCTACTTTGGAACCTCATGCTCCTCGGGGTTCTCCCCGCGGAGTACCCTTTCTCCTCCCCATGAACACCGACGAACCCGTCCGTCTTGGAAGTCCGTTTCCGTGGCCTCAACATTTCCGTCCCTCGCGACTTCCCCTATCGCCTTTTTTATTATTAAACCGACCACCTCTCGTTCTTTGCTTACCCAACGTGTTGCGGTCTTTCGCAGTCTTGCGGCTTCTGCCCAGGTCTCTCGGGAGGATATTTCGGAGCTCCGTGATGGGTCCTTACTCATCAAATCTCGATCTCCGGAACAGAGTGGTGCCCTGGCTACGATATCCACCTTAGGCGATTGTCCTGTGTCTTGCGCCCTCGACTCGAGGATAAACTCTTGCCAGGGTACGATCTATGCTTCTCAACTTTTGGACGTCTCGGAAGACCTCCGCTCATGTTTTGTAGAGTGGAAGGTGTCTTCTGTACATTGTTTTACGAAGCGGGTTAATGGCTGTCTTCAGCCCACCCCGCGCCTAAATTGACTTTTGACCGGCTGTCGCCTTCAACACACGTCTGGTATGCTTGACTTCGCTTTGATGTACGGCCTTACGTTCCTCCACCTACCCGTTGTTTTAATTGTCAGACATTCGGGCATACCGGTTCCCGTTGTTACCGGTCTACTCGTGACTGCGTTCATTGTGGCCAGGATTTCCATAGTGTGCCATGTTTTAACACCCCTTCTTGTATTAACTGTGGTGGTAACCATCCTGCTTCCTCAGCTTCATGTATTATTTATAAGTTCGAATTTGAAGTTGTTACTCTCAAGACCAAGGAGCGCACGACTTTCCCTGAAGCTCGAACTCAGGTCCGTCCTCGTTTTGTTCAAGAACATGTCACATTCGCTAACATTCTTCGGGTTTCTCGTTCGCAACCTGACCGTTTACAAAAACCCCCTTTTGCCTCGTCTCTTCTCCCAGTTCCTTCTTCGCTCACTTCGGCCCAGCTCCCCTCTCCACAGCGTTGGTCTCAGCAGTCCCCACTTGTTTCTCCTCGACCTTCCTTGGCCCGAACGCCTCCGCGTCGCATTCTCTCTCCTTCGAGGGCGTTTGTGGGGCTGCCTCCTTGTGGGAACCCTCTGGCTAGTCAGGGGGGGTATTAACCGTAGGGCCGAGGAGACCTCCCCTGGTTCTCCAGTTTCTCACCGCCGCCACCGTCCCTCCGATCTGGTTCTCTCTCCGCACTCTTCCCCTGCCACTATGAGTGGTACCCTTACAGGCCCTGCCCGAGGTTCTACTTCATCCCTCTGTCCCAGGTCGGTGACCCTTCCTCCTCCAAGCCAGAACCCTGTATGTACTACGGGTCCTGGTGGCTTAATTCTCTCTTCGCAGGTGGGCCTAGTCAGTCTCTCAACAAAGTCGTCTGTCCCTGTTTCTCGCCCTCCGAACTTACGCCAGTTGGAGAGCCAACTTGCGGTGTTGGACTCCCTTCCGTCAGCCTTACCCACCCCTTCTCTCTCCTTGTTAGATCTCCCTATGCCCCCAACATATTTTTACTCTCCGTCAACCGTTCATTCTGGCTCCGTCTTTCCTTATTCCAACAATGCCTCTGTCCCTGCTCCTTTGGGAGTGTGCCGCGGTCGGTTTAGGAAGTCCTGCATTCCAGTTCTTGTTATCTCCTCTTTCCCTGCTCGCCCATCTGATCCCCGCCTGCGACCTCAGCATGAGCAGGTTGGGTCAGACCCGGACTTGCGGGAGAACCGCCGTATCTGTTCTTGTTTCTGTTCGGTAGTTCTTTAACTTCTACTTTTTATATTTTACTTTTAACTTTTTCCCTCTTATATTTAAAGTCTACCTCTCCGTATCTAACTTTTACTTTTACCTAATCGTATTTAACTTTTATCTTTTACATTTTTTCTTTTATCTTCTATACTTTTCTCTCTTACATTTTTAACTTTTACATTCTTAATTTTTACCCTTTTAAACTTTTTTCTTTTATATCTCCATTATAATGACTAATTTTAGTTCCATTCTTTACTGGAACTGTCGCGGCATTTTTGACAACTATGAAGGTCTTTCCCTCTTTTACAAAGGTGCTTTTACAGGTGCTTGTGTTTGTCTTCAAGAAACAATTTTGGGTTCTCGATCTATGCCTTCTCCTACTGGCTACATCTCCTTTACAAATCCCCTGCCCGCTCACCGTCTGTTCCGTTTATCTCCCTCCACACGCCCCCGTCTCTCGAGAGAAGGTAGTGGAAGTTGTTGATCAACTCCCTAGACCTTTCTTACTTCTAGGCGATTTTAATAATCGTAGCCCAGTGTGGGGAGATGTTCGGGACACCTTCATGGCTGGGTCCTTGATCTCCCTGATGTCATCCCACTCCCTCAACAGGTGCTCCTATTTATTATCACGTTCACACTGATACTTTCTCCTGCAATGATCTCTTCTTTTGTTCTACCGATGCTCTTCTGCACTTTTTCTGGGAAGTCCTGGGAAATGACTACGGGAGTGACCATTTCCCGGTGCAGTTGTCGTTTATTGTTCCCGACACGAATCTGCCACCTTCCTCCCGTTGACCTTTTTCTAGAGCCAACTGGGAGTCCTATCGTAGCCTTACCTACGTGTCCTGTACAGCTCACGGTTTTTCATCGGTGGACGGATGTTTAGATTTCCTGGGTTGGAGAATTTTGAATGCGGCTGAGAAGACAATTCCCAGTAGACAATGTTCCTCTCATTTGACCCGTCAAATGAGACATTTTTAACTCAAAAGAAGTGGCGAATACTCTGGCTACTTCGTTTGCCGCAGCTTCTAGTGTCGCCGGATATTCTCCGACCTTCCATTTACGGAAAGATGCAATGGAGAGAGAGGATCTCCATTTCGACCGCACGAACAATGAACCTTATAATCGATTGATGACGATGCGCGAACTTAAATCTACCCTATCCTCCCGGAGAAACTCAACACCTGGCCCGGATAGTATCTATTACAAAATGCTGCAGTCTATGCATATTTCGGCTCTATATTTTTTACTTACTGTTTTTAACCGTATTTAGATTGAGGGTGTGTTTCCCTCTTGATGGCGTGAGGCCATAGTTATTCCTATCCCGAAGCCTGACAAGGACGCCTCCCTTTCTCAAAACTTTCGCCCAATAGCCTTGACCAGCTGTATTTGTAAGCTAATAGAAAAGATTGTCGCTTCCTGACTGTCCTTTATCCTAGAGTGGCGAGGACTCCTTACCCCGCCTGTCTGGTTCCTATCAATTTCGCAGTACCCTAGACCCTCTACTTCTCCTTAGTCATGATCTCCAAACCGTTTTCTCTCGCAAACAAATTACTGTGGCTGTCTTTTTCGACATCCACAAAGCCTATGACACAACGTGGAGATATTTATGTCCTCCAACGCTTCCATTCTATGGATTTTATGGGCTTTCTCACTATTTTTATTATTAATCTTTTTAAGAAACCGAACTTTTCGAGTTCGAGTTGGTAGCTCTCTTTCCGATTTAACCACACAAGAGGGAGGAGTCCCGCAGGAATCTGTCCTCAGTGTTCTTTGTTTCTCTCTGGTTATGAATTCGGTTGTCCATTTTTTACCATCTTCCATAAAGTGTTCTCTCTACGCAGATCTTGACATTTACGGCGCAAGCAGTTCTCTACGAGCGTCTGCAGGACAGGTGCAGCTTGCAGTTAATGCCGTCGAAAAATGGGCAACATCTGTGAGTTTCCGTCTTTCCCCATTCAAGACTGTGCGTATGTCTTTTCTCAGACGTAGGACTACTTCTGTCCCCCGTCTCTCCGGTAAGGGACACATTTTAAATTTTTGGGCCTCCTTTCGACTCCCGTCTTACTTGGGTACCTCATTTGAGGAATTTGAGACTCTTCACTCGGCGTACCCTTACACTTTTAGACCATCTCTTCCATATGTCTTGGAACGCTAATAGGTGTACCTGTACATCTCTCTAGTTTAATCGAGAATTGACTATGGCTGTGAAGTCTACGGTTCCGCTTCCGTCTCTCGGTTACGTCTTCACGACACTTCCATTTACTCAGCGGAGCTCTTTGCTATTTTAGAAGCTCTAACCCATATTGGTGCTCTTCCCCCGAGTTCGTTTGTTATTTTTTCGGATTCCGAAGTGCTCTGATGTCCTTAGAATCTTATGACCCTAAACACCCTCTGGTCCGAATAATACAACAATTAGTCCATTTTCTCACTGCATATTCCTCGCGGTGTATTTCTTTCTGTTGGATCCCGTCTCGTGGATATTGCCGGTAACGAGGAGGTGGACCTTTTGGCCAGGCAACTTGCTCTCTTCTTATTACCCTTAAATCTTTGCCCTTCTCAGATTTCATTCCTCCCTTCACCGCCATTTCAGGTCGTTGTGGCAGCGCGACTGGGATGGCGTCGGTGTAAACAAACTCCACCGTCTCAAGCCTGTTCTTCTTCATATCATAAATTCCGGCATAAGGAAGCTCTATTGGCCCGTCTTAGAATTGGTCACACCCGTTTGACCCATGGCTACCTTATGTTTAGAAATCCCCCTGAGCCTTGCCCGCATTGTCATGTTCCTCTCACTGTTGAGCATATTTATTTTTTGCCCTCTTTATTCAACCTTCCGTTTGCAGTACTTCCCGGAGTTACATTCCCATCGGGCCTCGACGCGTCTTCGGTTCATTCTTGCAGAAGGTGCCTCTTTTTCAATCGGCCCCATATTTGATTTCCTCCGACTGTCGCGGCTCCTGCCCCGCCTCTAATTTAGTCTGGCCATGATATGAACCTGTCTAGGTTTGAAACGGCGGTCAATCCCAGAGGGCAAAAAAAAATTAAAAAAAAAAATTATATATATATATATATATATATATATTATATATATTATATATATATACACACACACATGCCCACGAAAAGTATCTGCCACCCATCCCTAAAATATGTTTTTTAAACTTTTATCATCATTAATTCATGCAGACCTACCTACCTACTAGTATTTTGTCATCTCTCCTTTCACCCTTTTTTACTTCTTTTATGCAGTCAGGCATTGACAGAGCAAGTTTTTCACAGTATTCTGTTGTTATTTCTGTGCACCACAGTGATTTCAGGGGTTCTTCAAATTTTGGGAGCGAACCGGTATCTCTATCTGGAAGCTTAATTTTTATGATTGTCCACATATTCTCTATGGGATTCAGGTCTGGGCTATTACCAGGCCAGTCTAACACTTTCACTTTTTTGTTTTTAAGCTACAGAGACACTCTTTTAGCCCTGTGACATGGGGCCCCATCATGTTGAAACCATGCACTAGAGTGAATGTTCATGAATGTCAGTAAATGGTTGTTCAGTACATTTATGTACATTTTTGCATTCATTGTTGTGTTATGTGGCAAAAAATACAAACCTCCGCGACCATAAGCAGAAAAACACCACCAAACCATAACACTGGGAGGGTGCTTTACAGTTTTTACAGTGTATTTGGGGTCCATCCTGTTACTTCCTGATGGTCTTCTAACAATTCCAGGCCTAGATGATCGTCTGGTGTTCTGGTGTTCTGGTGTCCAATTTTCATACTTCTTACAAAATTCAATCCGTTTTTTCTTCATACATGCTGTTAACAACGGTTTTTGGGCTGGACGCCTTGCTGGCAGTTTTAGGTCCTTTTGGAGACGTTCTTGAATGGTACGAATAGGGACGCGTCCAAGGAGTTCAGGATTGTCATTCTTTACCTATCGCACAGATAAAATCATGAAACGAGTGATCTTAGTTAGTCCTATGATATCTGCACGAAAATTAAAGAATGACAATCCTGAACTCCTGGGACACGTCTCAATTCGTACCATTCGTACCATTTTCGCGGGCAATATATATATATATATATATATATATATATATATTATATACACAGTACTGTGCAAAAGTCAGAGACCACTGTCGATCTGATAACTATTAGATAATCTGTTGTATGAAAATTGGTTTTGATACTAAAATACATATTAACTAGAACCTCTGGTTCATATTAACGTATAACTAAGTTATTACTTAAGTGTATAAAGTTATATAAGCTGGATGACCCTTTAGTCTGTATAAATTGAACTTGAGGGTTGATTCATTATATTACTTATGACGCATGTGTTTAAAGATCTAGCGAACTATTACTGATGGATCTGCAGTAAATGCTCCTAAGCTATTGTTATATCAATATTTACAATTAAAAGTATTGACATATTCACTTAAATTCTGAAAAACAAATTTATCCAAAACGTTTCTCATTATAATCCTAATTCATGCTTTTTTTTTCTTTCACAGGCTTAAGAAATGACAAAAAGTACAATTTCTGATGAGATTAGATATAAAATAATACATTTGCATGGTGAGGGACTGAGTTAAAGAAAAAATAAGTGAATCTACAGGCGTTTCCAAAACTGGTGTACAAAAAATCTTGGCTCGCACAGATCAAATGGGATCCCAGCTGATCGTCCTAGATCAGGGAGGCCCTCTAAGCTTTCTCCATCTGATCTACAATATCTAAAGATTACTTCCCTTCGAGACAGACACAAATCCAGCACTTCATTTGCAGCGGATCTCGGAAAAACAACAGGTGTCTCAGTTGATGCTTCTACTGTACGAAGGGAATTACATTGGCAGCACTGTTCGCTCTCTCAGGGCTAGATTTTATTCGCATATGGGAATAAGTGGCCGAACAGGTAAAATTTTAAAAACTAAGGAAGTTTCGAGTATTCGGGAACACAGTATAAAATGTAAAACTGATGTCACTTTAGACAATTTTAAAATTCTTGGTTGTAATACTTGTCCCAACTCACTAAGAATTTTGGAATCGCTTTTCATTAAAACATTGTCCCCTACTCTAAATGTTGACTCATCAGCCGTCCCCCTAAATTTGCTATAATCCCTCCTCCTCTCCCCAATTCCTTATAATCCCCCCTTCCCCAATCGCCCTCGCCATCTCTTGTTTTCCCGTCTTGCCTCTGCTTAAATCAGTTAGCCTCGGAAATTGCAGTGAAAGGTTAGTTAGTTTCATTATTCCAGTGTACTATTGTTAATTTTTCCAGTGTATTAATTTCACATTTACTATATGTATTTAAAAATAGCTTCTTAATTTTTATATGTAAATCTGTATAACTTAGAATTTAACCCTCTTTTCTCAGTCTTTTAAAATTTGCCTTTATGAATAGGTTATAGAAATTTTCTGTCTTGTTTTTCATTCAATATTGATTTTAATTTCACATTGTTATTAAACAGCCTGAAGATGAGCGTATTGCTCGAAACGTTGCGCATTAAAGAAGACTTTTCATGGCATTTACATTTCTCCTTGTCATTGGATTTCTCCTAAATATTAAATTGAAGCTCTGTAGAAGCAACCCGCATGATTATATATATATATATATCGTGGGAATCAAATTTCTGTGTGACGCATGTACATAGACTGTAAACTCCTTTGCGGTATTTAAAGAAATGGGGAAAGCGAATTCGATTGTTACAGAAAAGGAGGGAATAATGGGGAAACAAGAGTCCGGAAATGTCCCAATGATAATTCGGGTGGATGACAGAGAAGAGGAAATAACAAATAACAATATAATACGGAATGAAGATATAGATGAAAGAAAAGAGATAAGTGAAAGTTGCGAGGTAGTAAAACTGCCCAACGAGCAAAATGATAAAAAGAAAAACTATCATAAAAACGTAGGAAATAAGAAGAAAAATAATGATAATATCAAAATTAAGAACATAGAAAAAAATAGAGAGATCCGAGAGCCGTTCAGAAGGCATACAGAAAGACATTACATGCGATATCGGGACAACGGGTATCGAACCACATAAAGAGAGGAAAATTCTCGGAGGATCACAAGGCAATGAAACCGACACCACCATGGGAAAACGAATCGGAAACACAAGTATGTAAAAACGAAAGGGAAAAAATAAAAATAATCCTAGCCAACATTCAGGGCCTTAAATCAAACCATTCCCCGGACAAAATTTTATATCTGAAAGGACTCGTGCAAGAAACCGGAGCAGATTTTGCATGCCTCACGGAAACCCATCTAAAGTACTGCCAGGCAAACTGGCAAAACTGTGAGTTCTGTATTGACAAAAAAGAAATACAAATTGACAACTATAACATCCTTCGAGCCGACAAAACAGTGAGACGTAGATGATGATGTACTATTTACACACACGAAAGGCATATGGCAGAAATGACTAGCAGTACCTCAAACAGCTACGGTGAATGTGTAACAGCAAAAGTTGAAAAATTAAATATGGTACTAATTGTAATGTACAGACCCCCCGAACACGCCAACCTCAAAATTCTCAGATTCCATTACAGAGGTAAGAAACTGGGTAAAAGATCTACACTCTCCAACCCCAAATATTTTTCTCTGTGGTGATTTTAATTTTCCATTCATGAAATATAAAAGGATAGGAAAAAATATATGTATACACCAGGACAAGGGGGGCACACGGGAAGACCAGGAACAAGTAAAAATGCTACTAGCTCTAGCTGATGAATTTATGTTAACACAAGAAATAACAGAAAACACAAGAAAAAACAACTGCCTACATTTGGTATTTACAAACAGCAGCAACTTGGTTGATAATGTAGAAATATCCCCAACTATAATATCGGATCACAACATTATTGAAATAATAACCAATATAAAAACAACAGGAAAGGAAAGAGCACGAACAACAGAAAGAAGCAAATTCGAAATTTTTAATTTTCACTCCAAAGCTATAAACTGGGAAGGTGTTGCATCCATCATGGAAGTAATAGAATGGAAAACCATCTTCGAGGCCAAGACAACGGAAGAGATGCTAATGACCTTAGAGGAGAAGACGCTGGAAATTGTGGAAAGACATGTCCCAAAAATACAACAAAGAGGAAAGAGAAGCAGATTCAAGAGACAAAAAAGGTCACTGTTCCGAAAGAGAAAAAGAGCGACTGCAAAATTAAGTAACTGTAAAGATAACATCAGAAAAATATTAAATGATAAACTGCAGAGTATCGATTGCGTCATACAGGAACTAACTGAGAAGCATACAGTAAAAGGAGACGATGACGCTACAGAAGCGATAAAGGTTAACTCAGAGTACTTCTATAATTTTGCAAAAAGGAAGTCGAAAAACCATACGACTATCGGAACTATGAAAAACGAAGACGGTGCTTTCTCTAATGAACAAACAGAAGTATCTGAAATATTAAGAGCTCAGTACGAATCATTTTTCAGTACCCCAAAAATTGACAAACTGATATGTGATAGAAACACATTCTTTGAAGAAGAACTACAAGGGGAAAGTATGACGGACTTTGACTTTACGACAGATGATATTACACAAGCTTCAGTATAGGGAAACTAAAAGCACACTCGACGGCAGGACCGGATTGTGCAAGAATGGAATGCAATCGCTGAGCCCCTATATTGGATATGGAGACGATCACTAGACACGGGACAAATACCGGGCATCCTGAAGAGCGCGAACATAGTTCCAATATATAAAGGAGAAGATCGATCCGAGGCCAAAAACTACTGGCCAGTGTCGCTTACATCTCATCTCGCTAAAATATTTGAAAGAATAGTTAGACAGAAAATCTAAAACTTTTTGGAAACTCAGAAAAAATTAAATGATAACCAACATTGGTTTCGGTCAGGCAGAGCATGCCTATCACATCTAATGGAACACTACAACATTATTGATGCACTTAAAAGTAATGAAAACTATTATGTAATATACACAGACTTTGCCAAAGCGTTCGACAAGTGTGACCATGGAATCATAATACATAAACTAAAATATATGGAAATAACAGGAAAAGTAGGGAAATGGATATATAATTTCCTTAGTGAGCGGCGGCAAGTCGTTACAGTTCAAGGAATATCTTCATCAGAATCAGCTCAGTAACACAAGGAAAAGTATTAGCTCCACTACTCTTCATAATCATGCTAACTGACATAGATGAGGAGTGAGGACTTTACCAGAGACAGCACAGTAACATCCTTTGCGGATGACACAAAGATCAGTAGAAAAATAAGAAACCCAGAAGATATAGGATCTCTGCAAACCGACATGAACAGAATCTACAAGTGGACGGAAGACAACAATATGAAGTTTAACACAGAAATTTCAGCTGTTACGGTACGGAAAAAGGGAGGACCTAAAATCCATGGAATATTATACCCCAAATGGACAGGAAATTCAGAGAAATTCTAAAGCAAAAGATTTAGGGGTTGTAATGAGTGATGATGCGAAATTTGAAACACAAAATAAGATAGCAGTAAACAGAGCAAAGAGAATAACTGGGTAGATACTGAGAACCTTTAAACGAAGGGATAGGAATATAATGATTCCTCTACTGAAAACACTGATCATACCCAAATTGGAATACTGCTCGGTCCTAACATACCCATATATAAAAAAAGAGGACATTAGACAGCTAGAATGGATTCAGAGAAGCTTCACAGCCAAGATCAATGGGTGCAAAGAACTAAATTACTGGGAAAGGTTACACGAATTAAACCTATAATCACTGGAAAGGGGAAGAGAGAGATACACCATTATTTACACTTGGAAAATAATGGAGAAACTACGTAGTCCCTAATCTTTCTCTGAACCCTATAACTCCCCAAACAACAGTGGAAAGTAGAAAAGGAAGACTGTGTCGTGTTCCCAAATTAAAGGCTAGACAGGGAACATCCTTAACCCAGAAAGAAAATAGTTTTGTTGTGAGAGGACCAAAACTGTTTAATCAGCTGCTCAGAGACCCAAGGAACACGAGTGGTGTTGCGGTGGACATCTTCAAAAAAAGATTAAACGCTTGGCCCCGATGAGCCGGGCATACCTGGCTACGTGAGTGGAGAGTACAAGAAACGAACTCACTACTTCACCAGGCCAACTCGAGAGGAGGGGCAACAAGCTTGACCTTCGTGAAATGAAGAATCATCGCACGGAACATTTGAAAGGTTGAAAGGTATATATAATTTCGAATGTAAACCGGTTTTTGGTGAAAAATCGCTGGAATAGAATGTGGAAATCAAGTTTATTGTGATAAAATTTAAAAGAAAATTTATCCCCGATTATATTGTAAGTTTTTACGGAAAATTTCTTGATTTATTGATTTACAATGTTATTGACACGAATGTCTCCACATATTAAATTTATATAAATGATTTCTAAATATAATCATGCGGTTCCATGTGAATTCCACCCAGTAAATTCCACCCCCGAAAAATCCACCCAGTAAATTCCACCCATGGTAAATTCCACCCATGGTAAATTCCATCAAAAAATTTAAGAATTTTAACAATTATAACTGTTATTTTCTAAGGTCAATTTTTGATAGTCAGTGGACAGTGTTTTTCTCGTGTTTTTTTAGGTGATTCGAATGATTTTGACCATCGTTTCTATAGCAAATCACTTGTTTTTGAGTTAGCGTCATTTTCGTTAGTTTTAACGAAAAAATCTAAACCTAACCAATCATCACATGTGTACAGTTGACCTAACCTATATATTTTACCAGTTTTTTTATTTTGCATAAACTTTTTACTAAACTTTAATAAACTGTAAACTTTTTTGATAACCCTTTCCGTGGAATTTACCATGGGTGGAATTTACCATGGGTGGAATTTACTATGGGTGGATTTTTCGGGGGTGAAATTTACGTACAACGAATCATGCAGTGTTATAAAGTATCGTGTATGATGTTTTACCGAAATTTTTTCTTTTCTATTATTCTCTAACTTTTTATTGCCAATATTGAATGAAAATTTTTAAATTCTTGTTAAAAAATAAGTTTTCTGATTGAAAACTTATTTAAAAAAAAGGATGGGGGTGAGTGTAATAAATGGAATTAATGTGATTGTTAATTAATGCAAGTTAACGTGATTATTAATTAGAAATTAGTTTTATAATAACTGCCGAGAAAAAGAAAGAAATTAGTTTTAAAATCCCAGTTGGTATGACGAAAGCAGTTAGTGTTAAAATTTAAAGTTGGCAACTCCGTGCGCCATTTTCAAACACATTTTCGCTGAAGGTTGTGATTGAGCCTTCTGTTTCATGGAGCTTTTTAATGTCATTTCCGTTAGGCCGTCTCTCTCTCTCTCTCTCTCTCTCTCTCTCTCTCTCTCTCTCTCTCTCTCTCTCTCTCTCTCTCTAGTCTTCAACAAATCGCTGGTGATGGGCCAGGTGCCTGGTGACTGGAGGGAGGCCAACGTGACCCCTATCTTTAAGAAAGGGGATCACGAAAGTCCAGGGAACTATCGTCCTATTAGTCTCACTTCAGTTGTAGGTAAATTATTAGAAAGGATAATAGCTGATAGAATCGTTGACCATTTGGATTCCTACAAGCTGCTTGGGGACTCCCAACATGGGTTTAGACGGCATAGGTCGTGTCTCACCAACTTGCTCGAGTTTTTCCACGTCATGTTGAGTGAGTACGATAAGAGTAGGGCGATTGATATACTTTATCTCGACTTTCAGAAAGCCTTTGATAAGGTACCTCACCGCCGGCTAATGGCGAAAGTGCGCGCGCTGGGTATCGGTGGGGAAATAGGTAGGTGGATTGAAAACTGGCTGAGGAATAGGCGGCAGAGGGTGGTAATTAAAGGGGCTAGTTCGGGTTGGGCCTCGGTCACTAGTGGGGTTCCTCAGGGTTCCGTTTTGGGGCCACTGTTGTTTACCATTTACATAAATGATATCGACGGTGGCATCGTCAGTCGGATCGCCAAATTCGCTGATGACACCAAGCTTGGGGCCAATGTTGGGACGCCCGAAGCGATCGAGGAACTGCGTGCGGACCTAGGTAGGATAGGAGAGTGGTCCGAAAAATGGCAAATGCCGTTTAACTTGGGTAAATGCAAAGTGATGCACATTGGCTACGCCCAATCCCAAGTCGGACTACTCGATGTTGGGCAGTAATATCGAGGTGACTGATTTAGAAAAGGACTTGGGTGTGCTAATTAGCAGCGACCTTAAGTTTACGAAACAGTGTGTAGAGGTGGAAAAGAAAGCCCAGAAACTATTGGGTTATATCAGGAGGCAATTTCAGTTTCGGAACAAGGTGATTGTGCTCTCACTGTACAATTCCCTTGTTCGGCCGTACCTGGAGTATGCTGTGCAGTTCTGGTCGCCCACCCTCAGGAAAGATATTGAGAGGCTGGAGCGAGTGCAGGCGAGGGCCACAAAGTTGATCCCTTCCGTTAGGCATATGGGCTACAATCGACGGTTACGCGCCCTGAACTTGTTTTCGCTTGAAACTCGGAGGCTGCGCGGTCAACTGATCGAGGTTTTCAAGCTCTTACGAGGGTTCAACGATGTCGATTTTAGAAATATGTTTAGTTTAAATGATAACCCAACTCGCAACAATGGTTGGAAGTTGGATTTGAAACGGTTTAGGACTAGTGTGTGTGGGAATTATGTTACGTATAAGATCTGTGACACATGGAACAGGTTACCTTCGGAAGTTGTGAACAGTTCCTCTGTGGATCAGTTCAAGAAAAGGTTAGACGAAATCTTGCACACTATTTGAGTGTGTAAAGACATTTAGGACCTCAGTCTGCGGAAATTTCTTTTCCTATAAAATAGTTAATATCTGGAACCAACTTCCCTCAGAGGTTGTTTCCAGTCAAAGTGTAAATCTGTTTAAAAATAGGCTAGACAAAGTACTGAACACACTCATAGTTTAAGATTAAAACCTCAGAAAACTCTGCAGGAGGTCACTTGCTCGGTCTCTGTGAGCAAGCTAAATATAGAGCTATTTATATATTCTCCACTTTCCTGTAAAATTTCCTTGGCTACTTTTCCAGGGTCAAGGTATTTTCTTCAACCTTTTTCCGTACCTGCCTCTGGCAGGGAGGGAGCGGAGGGTGGGGAGAGAGCCTTCTACTTTTCTATCCAGTTTTCTACTACTGCTAGGATAGTTGAAAGACAAAATTTTCCCTGGCACCCGTTGCCATTGGTACCTCCTCGGTATGGGCCGCAAGGCCTTTTGAGGTACTTCTTTTCCTTGTAACTCCTCCTTGTAACTCTCTCTCTCTCTCTCTCTCTCTCTTCTTCTCTCTCTCTCTCTCTGATTGAAAACTGGCTGAGGAATAGGCGGCAGAGGGTTGTAATTAAAGGTGCTAGTTCGGGTTGGGCCTCGGTCACTAGTGGGGTTCCTCAGGGTTCCGTTTTGGGGCCACTGTTGTTTATCATTTACATAAATGATATCGACGGTGGCATCGTCAGTCGGATCGCCAAATTCGCTGATGACACCAAGCTTGGGGCCAATGTTGGGACGCCCGAAGCGATCGAGGAACTGCGTGCGGACCTAGGTAGGATAGGAGAGTGGTCCGAAAAATGGCAAATGCCGTTTAACTTGGGTAAATGCAAAGTGATGCACATTGGCTACGCCAATCCCAAGTCGGACTACTCGATGTTGGGTAGTAATATCGAGGTGACTGATTTAGAAAAGGACTTGGATGTGCTAATTAGCAGCGACCTTAAGTTTACGAAACAGTGTGTAGAGGTGGAAAAGAAAGCCCAGAAACTATTGGGTTATATCAGGAGGCAATTTCAGTTTCGGAACAAGGAGATTGTGCTCTCACTGTACAATTCCCTTGTTCGGCCGCACCTGGAGTATGCTGTGCAGTTCTGGTCGCCCACCCTCAGGAAAGATATTGAGAGGCTGGAGCGAGTGCAGGCGAAGGCCACAAAGTTAATCCCTTCCGTTACGCATATGGGTTACAATCGACGGTTACGCGCCCTGAACTTGTTTTCGCTTGAAACTTGGAGGCTGCGCGGTCAACTGATCGAGGTTTTCAAGCTCTTACGCGGGTTCAACGATGTCGATTTTAGAAGTATGTTTAGTTTAAATGATAACCCAACTCGTAACAATGGTTGGAAGTTGGATTTGAAACGGTTTAGGACTAGTGTGTGTGGGAATTACTTTACGTATAAGATCTGTGACACATGGAACAGGTTACCTTCGGAAGTTGTGAACAGTTCCTCTGTGGATCAGTTCAAGAAAAGGTTAGACCAAATCTTGCACACTATTTGAGTGTGTACAAAATTTTCCCTGGCACCCGTTGCCATTGGTACCTCCTAGGTATGGGCCGCAAGGCCTTTTGAGGTACTTCTTTTCCTTGTAACTCCTTGTAACTCTCTCTCTCTCTCTCTCTCTCTCTCTATACGTCAGAGACACGTTGAGTCCGGTTAACTGCCAGTTCCGGTCGGAACGGGAGCTGCTTGGCGTCGATCTGAACGTGGGAGGGACGAACTATAGGTTAATCTTGGTGTACAGACCTCCGCATCTCCTCCTCGAGGAGGATACAGCCCTGTACACCGAACTCAGTAGCCTGCTAGGGGATAGGGTGTGTGTAGTTTTAGGAGACTTCAACTGTCGCAGCATAAAGTGGGAAAACAGGACCGCCGATGCTGAAGGGAGGAGGCTAGTTGACTTTGCTGATGAGAACTTCCTCACTCAGTGGGTCAACGAGCCTACACGAGGCGAAAGCGTTCTAGACTTAGTATTCACGACCGAAGACAACCTCGTCACTGGCCTCACCGTTGACGAATCATTGGGCGGGAGTGATCACGGTCTTATTAGGTTCCGTGTGTGCGTCCCTCGGGTGAAGCGTAGTAACTCGAGAGGCAGTAAGCTCGATCTCCGGCGGGCGAACTTTGTTAGCCTCAGGGATAGCGTAGGAGAGATGGGGTTAGAGGTTGGCGGCGATGTTGAGGGAGTGTGGAGTGCATTCCGGGACGAGTTTATGGTGCTGCAGTCTGCTGCCATACCCTCAAAACCGGTCACCCCTACTTCAACGCAGCCTAAGTGGTTCAATCGTGACATCGCTTCGGCTATCCGAAATAGGAAAGTAGCGTATAGGAGGGCGAAGGCCAATCGTTCCCACGAGAACACTGAAGCGTATGTCCGCCTGTGTAGGGAAGTGAAGGCGAAGGTTAGGCTAGCGAAACGTAACGAAGAACTACGGGTGGCAAGCCTCTGCAAGGGGAACCCTAAGGAGTTCTTCAGTTATGTTAATAGTAGAAAGCCCATTAGAAGCGGCGTTCTGCGGACCTCCGACGGGGACATCGCTAAGGTGCTTAATGAGTACTTTGCGGGAGT
The DNA here is from genome assembly GCA_023014485.1 of Bathynomus jamesi. Taxonomy (NCBI): domain Eukaryota; kingdom Metazoa; phylum Arthropoda; class Malacostraca; order Isopoda; family Cirolanidae; genus Bathynomus; species Bathynomus jamesi. The sequence goes on along the minus strand of JAJOZX010001002.1, from coordinate 345,147 downwards.
GTTCACCAGGGAGGATACCCGCGTCATCCCCGAGCCAGGCGTGAGGCACGAAGGTGCTGGCCTGGATAGTGTTAGATGTACCGCGACAGTCGTTGCCGATAGAATAGACAAACAGCGCGTTTAAGGCTCCTGGGCCAGACCAGTTTCTCCCCAGAGTGTTGCGAGAAGTGCGCGACCAGGTGGCTCCCCACCTGGCTACAGTCTTCAACAAATCGTTGGAGATGGGCCAGGTGCCTGGTGACTGGAGGGAAGCCAACGTGACCCCTATCTTTAAGAAAGGGGATCACGAAAGTCCAGGGAACTATCGTCCCATTAGTCTCACTTCAGTTGTAGGTAAATTATTAGAAGGGATAATAGCTGATAGGATCGTTGACCATTTGGATTCCTACAAGCTGCATGGGGACTCCCAACATGGGTTTAGACGGCATAGGTCGTGTCTCACCAACTTGCTTGAGTTTTTCCACGTCATGTTGAGTGAGTACGATAAGAGTAGGGCGATTGATATACTTTATCTCGACTTTCAGAAAGCCTTTGATAAGGTACCTCACCGCCGGCTAATGGCGAAAGTGCGCGCGCTGGGTATCGGTGGGGAAATAGGTAGGTGGATTGAAAACTGGCTGAGGAATAGGCGGCAAAGGGTGGTAATTAAAGGTGCTAGTTCGGGTTGGGCCTCGGTCACTAGTGGGGTTCCTCAGGGTTCCGTTTTGGGGCCGCTGTTGCTTATCATTTACATAAATGATATCGACGGTGGCATCGTCAGTCGGATCGCCAAATTCGCTGATGACACCAAGCTTGGGGCCAATGTTGGGACGCCCGAAGCGATCGAGGAACTGCGTGCGGACCTAGGTAGGATAGGAGAGTGGTCCGAAAAATGGCAAATGCCGTTTAACTTGGGTAAATGGAAAGTGATGCACATTGGCTATGCCAATCCCAAGTCGGACTACTCGATGTTGGGTAGTAATATCGAGGTGACTGATTTAGAAAAGGACTTGGGTGTGCTAATTAGCAGCGACCTTAAGTTCACGAAACAGTGTGTAGAGGTGGAAAAGAAAGCCCAGAAACTATTGGGTTATATCAGGAGGCAATTTCAGTTTCGGAACAAGGAGATTGTGCTCTCACTGTACAATTCCCTTGTTCGGCCGCACCTGGAGTATGCTGTGCAGTTCTGGTCGCCCGCCCTCAGGAAAGATATTGAGAGGCTGGAGCGAGTGCAGGCGAGGGCCACAAAGTTAATCCCTTCCCTTAGGCATATGGGCTACAATCGACGGTTACGCGCCCTGAACTTGTTTTCGCTTGAAACTCGGAGGCTGCGGGGTCAACTGATCGAGGTTTTCAAGCTCTTACGCGGGTTGAACGATGTCGATTTTAGAAGTATGTTTAGTTTAAATGATAACCCAACTCGCAACAATGGTTGGAAGTTGGATTTGAAACGGTTTAGGACTAGTGTGTGTGGGAATTACTTTACGTATAAGATCTGTGACACATGGAACAGGTTACCTTCGGAAGTTGTGAACAGTTCCTCTGTGGATCAGTTCAAGAAAAGGTTAGACCAAATCTTGCACACTATTTGAGTGTGTACAAAATTTTCCCTGGCACCCGTTGCCATTGGTACCTCCTAGGTATGGGCCGCAAGGCCTTTTGAGGTACTTCTTTTCCTTGTAACTCCTTGTAACTCTCTCTCTCTCTCGTAACGGACATTGCATGCCTCCTCCTTTAAGGAGAGCACGCAGTATCAGACTTTCTACACTTTCTCATTCCTTTTCTGTCCAACTCTCTAACGCAAGGGTTTATCGGTATTTTCAATCTTTCATCTACTCAACCGGTCAACTCTGGAACAATCTTCCTCAATCGATCTTTCCTCCTGTCTATGACCGCCCATCTTTCAAACGCAGTGTGTCTAGGCATCTCGAAAACCCTGGACCTTGATTTTAGCTCTCTTCTTCTTCTATGGAGGGGCGCTTTTGCAGGCATTTGCCCTTGGTCCTGCATAAAAAAAAATTCCGACGCATGACATACGAGAAAAGATAGCAGCAATACTCTTCGTAACTTAACAAAAACAATAATAATAATAATAATAATAATAATAATAATAATAATAATAATAATTTTACTGTTCTCTGATATATCTAGAAAGCATACAATAGGCGTGCAGAGAGTAGCATCGTCCTCGGCAAAAAAGCAATGTATCTCGGAAACGAAGCGATTGCGGATTTATGTTCAGAGGAACTTTTTTGTTCAATTTCACGTCCTGAATATATATACTAATTTATGAAACATAATTTGATAACACCCTGTGTGTATATATGTTCCACAGAGACCGTGCATGGAACAAGGAACTTTTCTGGGAAAATTAAATCCACAACAGTTCGAATAAGTAATGGTAAATAAGAAATACTATAGTTTTTCTTTTTCATGATTGAAGGCCCAACGTGGGCAACGGATCACTCACAAACAGGCCCCAAAATATAGCTTCCCTCACTAGCTATCTGCCACGCAGATAATATCCAGTTTTGGGACAGGATTTTGGGGTCTCTTTGCGAGTAACCCGTTTACCACGTTGGGCCTTCCATCATGAAAAAAGAAAAACTATAGTATTTGTCATTTACCATTACTTATTCGAACTATTGTGAATTTAATTTTCTCAGAAGAGTTCCTTGTTCCATGCACAGTCTGGGGGTAACATGAAATTTTCTCAGGGGACCATTCGGAGTTGCGTCATATATATATTATATATATTATTTATATATATACATGGAGATCTACAACTTTACGTGGGATCCATGGGTCGCTACATAGTCTAGAGTCTAGACGGAGAGGACGGTCTCCCATCCAACTACTATACGACCCAATGTCGCTTAACCTCGTTTGGACCACTGGGTCGAATATATACCGTTTCCCATACACGCGCTCATAACTTAACCCTACAAAAACTTCGGTCGTTAAGAGGTTAACCTCGCAAATCAAGAGGAAGCGGTGTTACGAAATTGGCTAAGACATCGCCCATATATATTTTTTACATATCCAAACGCCTCTCCCACCTCAGTGAGGTCGCATCAGAACAGGCAGGAAGTGCCTCAATCGGTCACATTCACTTTATCAGCTGTCATGATTATAATGCACCTGCCTCAGGGCAACATTAACCACAGCCCAGCCCCGCAGACTACTCCACAGTTTACCCAGATCGCTTCATACACCCTGATGCGGCACATTGCCAGCCCCTCGCCCCACATGTGCCACATCGCTCCACTTTTTTCTATCGAACGCGCGTCTTTCACCCTCCCAGAGATCCAGGCCCCGCTGACCCAAAGCTTCCTTCACTCCATCCTTGCATCTCCTCCTCGGCCTACCCCTCTTCCTTTCCGCCTCCGACAGGTAAATCCTCTTTACCATCATCTCCTCACTCATCCTCTCCATATGCCCAAACCATTTTAACACCTGCTCATCTGCTCTCTCCACAAGACTCCTTCAACTTCCACACCTCTCGTCTATAACAGTGTTTCTCATATGATCAATCCGCCTCACTCCACAGATCGTCCTCAAGTCTTTCATTTACAGTACATCCACCCTTTTCCTTTCCTTCATATTCGCCAACCAAGCCTCACATCCATACAACACTGATGGCACTACTATACCTTTATACATACCCATCTTCGCACCCATAGACTGATCCCTCCTTCCAAACACTTCTTAGGGCACCCAGTACCTTTGCCCCTTCTTCCACCCTGTGAGTCACCTCCGCCTTCAAGGTCCCATTCCTCGCCACATCCACCCTTAAGTACCTAAAACATACAAACTTACACTCAGTCGTTCACGAACCTCCTTTTTGCAGCTTCCTTCTTTCACATACCCTCCCGAACTCGGTTACCAGTCTCTGTAACTGTAACTATTCTCTCGAGCCTGCCACCAGAGCCGTATCATCCGCATACAACAACTGATTCATTTCCCAAGAACCCCCCCCCCCCCGCAACATCCTTCACCCCCGCTCCCCTCCTCATGACCCTTGCATTCATTTCTTTCACCACCCCCCGTCTATAAACACATTAAACAACCATGGAGATATCATACTACCCTGCTGTAGACCCACTTTCACCGGAAACCACTCACCCTCCTCTCTTCCCACACGCACACATGCTCTACTCTCTCGGTAAAAACTTTTTACTGCATCCAACGACGACCCATGCACCCCATACAGCTGCAGCACTTGCCACTACACCTTTCTATCAACCCTATCATACGCTTTTTTAATATCCATGAACGCCACATACAAATCCATCTCTTTCTCCAAGTATTTCTCACACAGCATCTTCAATCCAAACACCTGGTCTATACACCCTCTACCTCTTCCAAAACACCATTGCTCCTCCCCAATCTGTTGCTCTGTGCAAGCCACCATCCTTTCAATCACCGCTCTCCTATAAACCTTACCTGGCACACTCAACAGACTAATTCCTCAATAATTCCAGTATACATTTTTGTCCCCCCCCCTGCCTTTATACAGGGGGATGATATATGCACTCCGCCAGTCCTGAGGCAGCTCGCCTCTGTCCATGCACACATTAAACAGACGCACTAACCAATCAACACTACATTTCACCGCCTTTTTCCACTCCAACCGCTTTTCCACCTTTCATCCTGCCTAGGGCCTCCACCACCTCCTCCCTACGGACCAACCCATTCGCCACAATTCTCATACTCTCAGGCGGCACATTGCCAGCCCGTCGCCCCCCATGTACCACATCGCTCCACTTTTTTCTATCGAACGCGCGTCTTTTAGCCTCCCATACATTCAGGCCCCAAAACATACCACATCTGCTTCCCTATCTTCCGACACGTTCAATAGTCCCTCAAAATATCACTCCACCTTGTCTTCACATCTTCTCTCTCTGTCATCACTTCCCCATCAACTCTTTTCACAGTCATGCTCATGTACCCTCTCGTTTTCCCCCCCACACTATTCATTTCTCTCCAAAACATCATCTTGTTCTCCCTGAAAATGTTCTGACACTCATACCCCATCTCTCATTTGCTCTCTCTTTCAGCTCTCGCACTTTTCTCTCTACTTCTTCCCTCTTCCACTTATAATCTTCCCAATCACCCACACTTCTGCTCTGCAAGTACCTAGCATATACTTCCCTCTTTTGCTTCACCAACATTTCAGCCTCCACATTCCACCATTCACTACCCCGTCGTTTATGTCCAACCCCAATCTTCTGTACACCGCACACTTCAGTACCGCTTCACTAAATATCTGCCACTCCTCTTCCACACCCCTTGTTTCACTCTCTCCCACCCTGTGCCATTCCTCATTCAGTCTCTCCTGATACCTCTGTTCACAATCCCTTTTTCTTCGTTCACTCACTTTCACTACCTCTCTTTCAGCCACACTACCCCCTCTTACTCCACGCCCACCACAAACCTTCACTTTCGCCTCCACCAAGAAGTAGTGACATTCCATCTGCCACTCCTGTCAACACATTCACATCTAACAACCTCCCCCTAGCAGATCTCGTCATCAACACAATACATTAGTGCCCTATCACCTCGGACACCACTCACCCACATGTGCTTATGTACATCTCTTTTACGAAACCATATATTCCTAATCATCAATTCCCTTTCAGCACACAACTCAACTAACCTTTCCCCACTTCCATTCACACCCGGCACCCCATGCGCCCCAACTATACCCTCACTTGGCACATCCCCCACTCTTGCATTCAAGTCCCCCAGCACGACAATTCGATCCCTCGCATCAAAACTACCCAAACACTCACTCAGTTCGCCCCAGAACGTATTCCTTATCTCTTTACTCTTCTCACTCCCAGGTCCATACGCACTAACACTCACCCCTCTCTCTTGGCCCACTTTTATTCTAACCCATATCAGCCTTGAACTCACTTCCTTACACTCTTTCACACATTCCCATAGCCCATCACGTATCAGAAGCACAACCCCGTCCCTTGCCCTTGCCCTCCCCAACCCCGGAATTTATCCCCCGAACATCCCCAAACCACTCCACATCCTTACCATTCAGCTTTGTTTCACTCAAGGCCAGAACCGCCAGGCCTCTCTCACGAAACAGAGCACCCTCTTCCCTATCATCATCCTGACCACATCCACGCACATTGACACCGCAGCTTGAGCCGTCGCGGGAAAGCCCTCGCTATGTTCCTTCTCTGACCGTTCCTGTTTGTGGAGTTACATACAGGTGGGAGGGGTTTCCAGCCCCCGCACTCATCCCTTATTTTTAGTCGCCTTATATATATATACAGGGCGTCCCAAAAAAATGTATACACACTTTAAATAATTATAAAGGCAGTGTTTATTAAAATACATTTCATTTTCAAAATGTAATAGAATCTACAGACATTATTTAATTGTTTTGTCAACGCCTGTTTTCAAACTGACGTCCGTTCTGGTCCAGGCACTGCTGATAACGCGAAGCAATGGAATCGCAAACATCACGAAACATTTCGTTTGGTATTTGTGTGCATTCTCGTTCAATGGCTGCTCTCAATTCAGCGACTGTTGCAGGTTTTATAGCGTAGACTTTGTCTTTTAAGTATCCCCATAAAAAAGTCTAGTGGTGTGAGGTCTGGTGAACGCGGAGGGTATTCTACGAAACCCTTCGTCCAATCCACATCCACATCGTGCCAAGTACCACTCGCAATACTCCACTCTTCGGTCCGGATCATCATCTTCATTAATAGTATGGACTAATCTTGGAATGTAACTTTCCATTGACAGCGCATCAAAATGCGTTGGACAGACGATTCTGAAATTCCTACCTCACGACTCGCTTGCCGCACAGATTTTCTTGGACTTTGGTGATACGTTTCCAGTACTCTTTCTTGCTTTGTGGGGCTTGTCGATGTCCGTGGTCTTCCGGAACGCTTCTTGTGGACATTCTGAACAGTTCCATCGGCTTCAAACTTATCTCTAATTCGAGTGATGGTAAGTCGCGTTGGTGGATCTGTTTGAAACTCCCTCCTAAACTGTCTTTGCACTTCAACTGCGTTTTCACACTTCCAGTAGCATTTTAGAATGAATTTCCTTTGTTCAAAGCTTAGTCTGACTGCCATTATTAATTCTAATGGGTTTAACTTGGAAAGAAAGAAACATCAATTGAGCTATCAGCTGTTAAAGTGTGTATACATTTTTTTGGGACGCCCTGTATATATATATATATATATATATATACTCAGCGGCAGGACCGGATAACTGGAATGCCACACTGATCAAAAACTGCAAGAATGCAATCGCTGAGCCCCTATACTGGATATGGAGACGATCACTAGACACGGGAGAAATACGGGCATCCTGAAGAGCGCGAACATAGTCCCAATATATAAAGGAGGAGACCGATCCGAGGCCACAAACTATAGGCCAGTATCGCTTACATCCCATCTCACTAAAATATTTGAAAGAATAGTTAGACAGAAAATCTATGATTTTTTGGAAACTCAGAAAAAATTCAGTGATAACCAACACGGGTTTCGGACAGGCAGATCATGCCTATGACAACTAATGGAACACTACAACAACATTATTGATTCACTTGAAAGTAATGAAAACTATGATGTACTATACACAGACTTTGCTAAAGCGTTCGACAAGTGTGACCACGGAATCATAATACATAAACTGAAATACATGGGAATAACAGGAAAAGTAGGGAAATGGATATATAATTTCCTTAGTGAGCGGCGGCGAGTCGTTACAGTACAAGGAGTATCTTCATCAGAATCAGAGGTCCTCAGCTCAGTACCACAAGGAACAGTATTAGCTCCACTGCTCTTCATAATCATGCTAACTGACATAGATGAGGACGTTACCAGAGACAGCACAATAACATCCTTTGCGGATGACACAAAGAACAGTAGAAAAATAAGAAACCTAGAAGACACAGGATCTCTACAAACCGACATAAACAGAATCTACAAGTGGACGGAAGACAACAATATGAAGTTTAACACCGAGAAATTTCAGCTATTACGGTACGGAAAAAGAGAAGACCTAAAATCCATGGAATATTATACCCCAAATGGACAGGAAATTCAGAGAAATTCCAGAGCAAAAGATTTAGGGGTTGTAATGACAGATGATGCGAAATTTGAAACACAAAATAAGATAGCAGTAAACAGAGCAAAGAGAATAACGGGTCAGATATTGAGAACCTTTAAACGAAGGGATAGGAATATAATGATTCCTCTACTGAAAACCCTGATAATACCCAAATTGGAATACTGCTCGGTCCTAACATCTCCATATAAAAAAGAAGACATTAGACAGCTGGAAGGGATCCAGAGAAGCTTCACAGCCAAGATCAATGGGTGCAAAGAACTAAATTATTGGGAAAGGTTACGCGAACTAGACCTATATTCACTGGAAAGGAGGAGAGAGAGATACACCATTATTTACACTTGGAAAATAATGGAGAAACTAGTCCCTAATCTTACTCTGAACCCTATAACTCCCCAAACAACGGTGGAATTTTAACAGTGGCGTATCAAGGGAGGGGCGAGAGGGGCGACCGCCCCGAGCGGCACTTCCCGAGGGGCGGCAAATTACTGTCAGGCGGGCGCAGTATGCAAAATTTTGGGTTTTTGTTTTAAAATGCAACCCTCCAAAAAATTATATCTCATCATTGTCGCGCGTTATTTGTGTACAAAATATCCATGGTTTTGATGAAAAATCATCATTAAATGCTATATATTTAACTAGGCATTATACATTATATAGTTATTGTTAAAATTATGTAGTATATTATGTACGGTACATTATGTAGTATTGTTAAAATTGAAGTTGCTTTATTTAAGTTTTTCTTCCAATAAAAGTTTTGTTTAGAAGTGTATTTTTGTAAAGGAATTGTTTTTAAAATTGAAAATTGTTGCGGGGGGGGGGGGGGGCGGCATTTTCGCCCCGAGCGGCAAAAAGTATTGGTACGCCTCTGGGTGGAAAGTAGAAACGGTAAACTGTGTTGTATTCCCAAATTGAAGGCGAGAGAGGGAACATCCTTAACTACTACTACTACTTCTTCTACAGCATTATTAGTCCCGCACTTGCGCGGGGTCGCTGCTGCAGATCCTTCTCCTCCACTCTTGTCTATCCTGTACCAGCTCGACATCCAGCTCCCGTTCCCTCAGGTCGTCCCGAACACTGTCCATCCATCTTCTCCGAGGTCTTCCTCTTCTTCTCCTACCCGGCGCGGCGGTTCCATATCTAACATCCCGTTTCCTATGTACCCTCCGTCCTTCCTCTTCACGTGTCCGAACCATCGTAGTCTTGCCTCGCGCACTTTTTCAGATATGCGTCCAACCTTTAATGATCCCCGTATTAACTCATTCTTCACTCTATCCCATCTAGTCACTCCAGACGACCAGCGCAACATTCTCATCTCCGCCACCTCTAGCTTGTTTTCCAGCGCCTTCGTCATGGGTACTGTCTCCAATCCATATATTATTGCTGATCTCACCACACTCTTGTACACTCTTTCTTTCAGTCGTGCTGGCACTCTTTTATCACACAATACTCCCGTCATCTTCCGCCAGTTGTTCCAGCATTATTATTCCCATTTAGTATATGGGGTCGCTGTTGCGGATACTTCTCCACTCCTCTCTATCCTGCGCCATCTCCTCCGTCAGGTTTTTATCGCACATGTCCATCCTGATACGATCCTTTCACCTCATCCTCGGTCTTCCTCTTTTCCTCCTCCCGGGCACTTCCATAGATAACACCCTCCTCCCAACGTAGTTCTCGTCTCTACTCATTACATGCCCATACCATGCCATTCTTCTCTCTTGAGCCTTCTTTGAAATTCCCGTAACTTTCACCACCACCCTGCTCTGTCGTTCCTTATCCTGTCTCTTCTAGCTATACCCCTCGATATTGTCCGCATGTCATCCTCTGGTTTTGGCAATAAATTTTACGGCCGGATGCCCTTCCTGACGCCAACCCTAAATGTCGATATCCACAATTATTCATAATGAAATAGAATTCAAACAGTTCAAACGCACCCTGAAAGAAAATAGTTCTGTAGTGAGAGGACCAAAACTGTTTAATCAGTTGCCCAAAGACCTAAGAAACACGAAGGGAGTTGCAGTGGAAATCTTCAGAAGAAGACTAGACGCCTGGCTCAGAACAATCCCCGATGAGCCGGGCGTACCTGGCTGTGTGAGGTGGAGAGCGCAAGAATCCAACTCACTACTTCACCAAGCCAACGCGAGAGGAGGGGCGAAAAGCTTGACTTAACTTCGACATTACTGTATCTAATATACTATTGAGCTAAAATGTGTCAGTGTGCGTGTGTGTCTGCTTTCTTCGGAACCGTGCACAGCCTAAACGGCACATCGGAAAATTCTGCAACCACCACCAACTGATAGCCCATGAGCTGACGATGTGCTCTGTCAAGTTTCCCGGTCCTAGGTCACCGGTTACTGGGTCCGAAGGCCCCAGCACCGCGATAAAACTACAGAAAAGAACGCAGCCGTGAAAATCTTGAGCTTCACATTTTATATTGTGATATATATAATGGGGAGAGGGGGTGGGGTAATTGGGGGAATGGGGGTAATAGGAGTAATGGCTTGTTTACTTTTGTGTGTGGGGGTAATGGGGGAGTGGTGGTGGGAGGGTAATGGAGTAGAGGGGTGGGGGTAATGGCGTTTTTTTTTAATTTTGTAGCTTAGCCACTTCTTCCTATGAGGGCTTCATCTATTATATATTTTCGCCTGTCTGTTTGTTTGTCCTTTATGCAAGCGCAAACTGTTTGACCTAGAGCTACCAAAGTGGGAGGATAATGGAGTAGAGGGGTGGGGGTAATGGGGGTAACCGCGATTAAACTACAGAAAAGAACGCAGCCGTGAAAATTTTGATTATTTGGTCAATAAAACTATAGAAAAGAACACAGTCATGAAAATCTTGAGCTTCACATATAATTATTTTTTAGGACAGTCATGAAAATCTTGAGCTTCACATAATTATTTTTTAGGACTAGAGATACCAAATTTGGCACGGGATAAGATAAATCATTTTAATAAAATTCAGCCTTTTGTCTTAAACTTTATTTTATTTAAACTGGTGATCTAATGTGAAATTTATCCCGTACAACGCCGGGTACCTCAGCTAGTATAATATAATTTTAAATCTACAACCAAAAAAAAAAAATGAAGTAGCCACTTCTTTCTATGAGGGCCTCATAATATATACAGGGGTGGCCAAGTTTCCTGGACCCAAGAGCCACATACGACGTTTTTCAGATGTACGAGCGCCGCAAAATATTTTAAAAAGAATTTAATTATTAAAAACATCTACATATACACATAGTTATACTCACATTATTAAACTGTTTAATTACTGCTTGTAGAAGACTTAGTTTGGGTCTTCATTTTGGCTGTTAATGCTTTAAAGTCTGGCTGATGTGATGTTAAGGCGGTATGAAGCAGCTCAGTCAGGTGTTCGTTAGTGAGGGCAGCACGATGTTTGACTTCACAAACTTCATTACCGAGAAGAGTGCTTCACAGCAATAAGTTGTCCCAAAAACTGAGATAAGTCGGAAACTGGTTTTCCTGATGTGAGGATACTTTGTCTCTGGTACTTGCTTCCAAAACTCAACTGCAGATAAGCTTTTATGTATCAACTTTAAACCCACGTCCTCCTGTAGCTCCAAAAGTTCTGTTTGTATTGAAGCAGCTTCCGTAACAAAAGGTGTGGTAATAGGACAGTCATCGTTGACGACATCAATCAGGAAAGGATTTACAAGGAATTCGAAGCATGGTTTTAGCTTCTTTAGTTCATCAAACCTGAACTGAAAATCATCAATTAGGCCTTCTAATTTACCTTTGTATTCCTCCAATTTACTCTCTTTTATTTCAATATCAGGAAAGTGTTTGCTCGGTTTTTCAGGTGGGGAAAGTGGTCAAATTTTTTTGTTACTAGATCTTTTTGGAAGAGCTTTATTTTATTCTGGAAACTGAAAACTGTCTGTGTAAGGTCAGAAATGACCTTATCCTTTCCCTGAAGTGCCAAATTTAGATTTTGAAGGTGTTGTATTACATCAGTTAAAAACAGGTCCTGCACCCATTCGTGATTTCTAGTTGTGGGTATGACTTTTCCTTTTCTTTCAAGAAATCAATGATAGGCTCCAACAGTGCAACAAACCTATTCAGGAGATTACTAGTTGCTAACCACCTTACAATAGAGTAGAATGAAAGGTCATCTGGCTTATCTTGAAGATCCAGCTCCTCGATAAAATTTCTAAACGCTCGGTGCGTTTTTGCATTTGAACGAATGAAATTCACAATTTCTAGAACACATTTCATAACACTGTCATACCTAAAGTACTTGCTTACCAAATGACCACGGTGAATGATACAGTGAATAAAGAGAGAGACAGGATACTTGGGATCGCGTGTCAAGAGCCCAACTAGGACTATATTTTGTCCTACCATAGCTGGTGCTCCATCTGTTGCAACACTGACAAGTTTATTCAAAGGTACTTGAGCATTTGATAATGCCTCGTCAAGTGCGTTCTTTATGTCAACCCCTCTGGTGGTTTCTCTTAGGGTCATTAAGTCCAAGAGTTCTTCTTTCACATTTCCATCGCCAGTAACATAACGAACAAATATCGCCAGTTGAGGGTTATCTTTAATATCTGTGGATTCATCGAGGGCCAAACTGAATGCAACAGAATTCTTCAAATTACTCTGCAACGAGCATGTAATTTCAGCACTGATCTGGGAAATACGTCTCTCTGTAGTGTGGCGGGAAATAGAAATACTTGCTATTTGTTCTCGAAGCTTTGTGTTATCTAGAGCGAGAATTGCAGTAACATCGGCAATATTCTTCTTCACATATTCTCCACTACTGTAGGGAAGTTGAGCACGAGCAATATTCCATGCCATAACAAAACTAGCTTCAGTAGTTAAGTCAGCTGTCTTACACAATGATGAAAGTACAGTTTGTTGGGCAACTAGGCTAGATTTCAACATTGTTAACTTAGTCTTCCGCAATTCTGATTTGGGAGGAAATTCCGTAATAAAATTTTTATGGTTAGTTTCATGAAGACGCTTTAAGTTACTGGCTTTAAAGTGATTGAGTGCCACATCATTAGAGGGTGTCCATTTCCAAATTTCCAAAAAGGAGGACACTGCGTATGTGGCCGTACGTTAACATACATACATACATACATACATACATACATACATACACACACACACATATATATATATCTGAAAGAAATTAATATTCATTTTTACTCCTTGGGCAGACTGACTGTCCGACTCGTAGTCATGAAATTGAAAACAAATGCGGCTTATCAGCAGTGTTGCCAACTACATATAATAAAAATACGTTAACGGTTATTATGACCTTCAGTACCCGCTATTTTAAGTGTACCTGAGGTAATTTATATAATTCTTTTTAGCCAGACCCCAAAAAGGAGGACAAATAACGTCCGGCTCAAGGTGGCTCCGGATGGAGGACAGTGTGCTCAAAAGGCGGACTACGTCTGACCACGTTAGCCACATGGCAGATAAGAGAGACAGGTTTCCCACCCTTAACACTAAAGGCAAAGCTCTCTTCCCACTCCTGTTTAAAAACTCTATTTTCTTTTTCATATTTCCGCTTCTTACACTTTGTCTGCTCAGTCATTTTAATCAACTAAGGGGTTGTATAACTTTAACTTGTATAGCTGAGAACTATATATATATATATATATATATATATATATATATATATATATATATATATAATATATATATATATATATAATATATATATATATATATATATATATAATATATATATATATATAATATATATATATATATATATATATATATATATATATATATATATATATTATATATAATATATATATATATATATATATATATATATATATATATAATATATATATATATATATATATATATATATATATATATATATATATATATATATAGATAATATATATATATATATTATATATATATATATATATTATATATATATATATATATATATATATATATATATATATTATATATATATATATATATATATATATATATATATATATATATACCGGGTGTCCGAGAATTATCTGTACAATCTTTGGCTGTTATTAAAAGTCAACCATGAAGTGTAGAAATTCCAGTGTTGTCCCATTTTACAGAGAATCTCATTAAGTTTTTTCTGATACCACGTTTTGACAAGTTTTTTAGAAATGTACGCGGGTGACAGACATTGATGATTTAAAAGCAAGAATCACAGCTGCTATTGAGCGAATTGATGTGGATATGCTGCAGCGTACATGGCAACATTTGGAGTATCGATTGGATGTTTTGCGAATCACTAATGGTGCACATATCGAATGTTTGTAACAACGTTACTTTAATAAAATAAACTTTTGAAAATACAGATTCTAAATAATCTTGTTTAAGAATTTTACGTGTGTTATCAAGAATTTTATTAAAAGATGAAATTGTACAGATAATGTTCGGACACACTGGAATTTCTAAAAAACTTGTCAAAACTTGGTATCAGAAAAAACTTAATGAGATTCTCTGTAAAATGGGACAACACTGGAATTTCTACACTTCATGGTTGACTTTTAATAACAGCCAAAAATTGTACAGATAATTCTCGGACACCCTGTATATATATATATAGAGGCGGGGCCACCAGTTTGACCTCCGTGTGAAGAGAGACCAACGCACGAAACAACATAAGGTTCAAAGGATAAGGTATATATTAGGCCGGGTCGAAATTTTTGATTTCTTCGGTACATAGTGTGAGGTGGTTCAATCAATCATAGTACCCTGGTAAAATATTTTTGAATTCTGAGGACCCCTACCCCCCCCTACCGGTTTCAGTTTTTTCAGAAAATTCATAAAATTCGAGATAATTTGATTTACTTCGAAATTTTTTTATTATTACCAAAGTTCGCTTACAAAACAGTTATATTTATTTTTTAATGAAAAAAAATTTAATACATAAATTTTTAGCTATTATTGGTAGAAATTTAGAAATTAAGAGAAATTCAATAAAATTTTTGACCTAAAACTAATGTTTTTTTTTATTCCTTCCATTGAACTTTCCACTCAAAAGTAGGCAGTTCTTTTCTAGACTCTAAAGTATTTAAAATAAATTTATGCCGATTAATATAACCAATTCTTTCCTGGCTAGATTTAGTTACTAAGTTCACACCCCGTTCAACGCTTTGGCTGTGACATGGAAAATCTAGTATTTCTAGAGGTTTAGTTCTAATCTGAAGCAATTGCTCATTCTGAAGTTTTGGCTAAATTTTCATAGGTATATCTATTTTGAAAATTTTCTATTAATTCTAAGTCTTCTTCGTAATCTAAGTCCTCTCTGTCTTGAAAATCGACATCTTCATTTTCATCATCTTCTATCACTTCTGATGATGCAAATTCCCTTGCTTCTCTTAATTTTTCTTTTGATTTCTTTCCTTTCCTGTGCTTTTAGATTTTGCTCAACTTTCTCAAATTACTTGAAGTAGTTTTTTTTATCAATTTTTCCTAACTGTTTTTTTTTTTTCTTTCTTTTTGACCAATAAAAACTTCCCATTCTATAATAGGTATTTTATGTTCACACCTACAAAGTTTTCTATCCCTTATGCCTTTATCATAACAGTGGCATGGAGATATGTCAAACATCTCGTCATATTTCTTTAATTTTTCATATTTTTCATTTCTTTTTATCATAGGGCATTTAGTTAACTTATCAGCATCTTCTATAAGTCTAGTAACTCTAACATAAATTCCCTTTGTATCAATTGTTGAGAAAGAAAATTTTTGCCAAATTTCTTTTTTATCTTGAACAACTACGTTATAGCAATCATTTTTACTTATTTTACCCTCTGTGCTTTAGATTCTTCCTCTTTAACAATAAAATGGAAGTGCCTTACAACATCAGCTTTTGATGGCGTCATGGCAGATGAAAATTTTGCTGGATATCCGAAGGCTGCATTGTGGCTTCTTTTTCTAGTAGCCATAATTTAATTTAATAAGATTTTAACTATATTTTATTTATTACTGATATTTTAAAATTAAATAACATATTTTACTACAAACTTTTAACATTCTAGGTACCTAAATAGGAATCTGGAGAGAAAAAACAAAAATAATGTAATATTAGGTCTTATATCCGGTGCTATGAGTCAGCACCGGATTTAAGACCCTACCCCCTACCCCTCCGATCGCAAAAAAAGTTGGTGAATGGTCTATTCTGATGTAATTCGTGCCGGGGAACTCGATTTTGGCCATCCGAAAGCAAAAAAATTAATATTTAGGGTCGATTTTTACGATTTTCGATTTTTGGCCTATTTCCCATACAAATTTGTATGGAAAAAAGTGAGTATCGGTAGGGGGGGGGGGTAGCGAAGGTCCCACAGCCTTGATTTTTGGTGTGGATACTACTATTACAAAATGATCACAATATGTACCTAAGCAAAATCTTGACCTTGACCCATTTTCGACCCGGCCTAATATATATATATATAATAATAATAATTACAATATAAATTTAATGGAAATCAAATATTAACTTGTCAAAAAAAAAAAATCATGCACAATTTCTCTGACGGAAAATCAAGTTCAGAAAGCAAACCAAAATCCTTTCCTCTCTCTTCATCTGCATCAGGCACAAGGGTTTGTCTTTCTTTGCATTTATGCATGTTTTGTGGCCTTAAAAGGGGGGCTAACAATTTTCCCAGAAATTTCTTTGAAGTGAGGAATAAATTCTGTTCGGAAATGGAAATGGTTTCAAGAGGGTTTTAATTGAATGGATATGATTATATTTCGGTAGTCATACGTTTTTAACTCATTAAAAAAAGTTAACAACCTCTTCTCTCGAAATAAGAGTTTACGTGCAAGGGAATGACACAGATTTAATACCTTTAAAAGCTTCTACAATTACGCAACATAAGGGACTTCCTAACCTTTTAACACGAAATGCAAAATTCAATTTCAACTATTTTTACGGAGTAAAAAACGGAAGAAACACGTGGAAATAAATTGTTTTAAAGTAAAACTAAAATTACTGAATCATTCATACTAATTATTATTTTAACAACATCAGATGCAAGTCACCAACACTCATTCAATTCTTCTAACAACATCGACGTAGAAGTCAAGAACATACTGTCAAGTTAATTTCTGTAAACAACATCAAAAATTACTACACCTTCCGTTAAATGCACTAATTGGTACACCAACATGAGCAAAATATTTTAGATGCTCTAAAGAAATCTAGTGTGCCAAATGCTATGAGCCATCATCTAATTCCAACACTTCTAGGACGGGCCAAGATGAAAAGAAAGGGAACGAAAGGATCAAGTGACAAAGGGAAATTTAACGGGATAAGAAATCGGACCCCATAGAGAGCTAAAGTTTTATACACCAAATAATGTTAACTTAAATACGTTAATGATTATTATACCTTTATCGAAACTAAATCGTAACGTTAATCAAAGCGTATTAAAGTTCAAACAATTCCTCGACTCTTATCCTGCACGAAAGATCCCTTTGTAATTCACCGCACGGATCCCCGCGCAACGGCACTTGCCCTTGCTCCTAAATACCTACTCCGACTCTTTTAGAAATAGGCTCATTGAGAGGCCAAACGGAGGAATTTTTCCGACTGACTTTGGGGTTGGTCACTACCTGAGACGGAAAGTCATAATCGGGAGAAGCGTTGCCCGACTCGTAAGCTTCGTACACGATCGGAATTTCCAAACACTGAAAATAAAATATAAAATGACGGTTATTATAACGGGGGGAAATTAAACGGGGGAAATTAAACGGGGGGGGAAATTAAACGGGGGGGGAAATTAAACGGGGGGAAATTAAACGGGGGGAAATTAAACGGGGGGAAATTAAACGGGGGTAAGAATTTGGCAATTAAAGCAGTCATAATTTTAAGTTATCACAACATTTGGTTTAACAACAAAAGTTGCTTGGAAACCTTTTGTTTTTTAAAAGAACGCAAGAGTTAACACGTGTACAGTATATACCACGTCACAGTTCATTTCTATTACTTTAATCGCGTTTATTTTACAGATAACCTTTTCAAACATTTACTATAGGAGTATTATGCTTTCATTAAGAAGTATAACAACAAAACTAGTAAATAAATCGTTAGAATTTGAGCAACTTTTAATTAAATCATCCGCATGAATGGTTAAATTTGATACTAATATAATGTTACCTATTTCTCTATACAGAAGTACGAACGATATTTAAGAATCTTGTTAACACGAGTTAACGTGTCTTAACCATAAAATATGTTTACACACTAGCCAACAGATTCGTCCGATGATTTTTGCAATAAATTATTTCCTTCTTTATATAAAATGAATCAAGGAAACATATTCGTAATAAAAATTGGTTCACTCTCTTATTTTCAACTTCCTTCCCAAAATATCTAGACATTATCTAATTCATTCCAGAATCGAAAAGAATGATCATTAATACTTACAGTGACTTCTCCTGATGATTCCTGCTTTGAGAATTTGAAGAAAATGACATGCGTGGTGGCACCAGCGATGCACAGTAGACGAGATTCTGGACATAAGGCAATGT
Organism: Bathynomus jamesi; assembly: GCA_023014485.1. NCBI lineage: Eukaryota > Metazoa > Arthropoda > Malacostraca > Isopoda > Cirolanidae > Bathynomus > Bathynomus jamesi. Next base: position 326,545 of record JAJOZX010001002.1, on the reverse strand, counting down.
GTTGGACCGCAAACGGATCTTCGTCACCGTCGACGCTTTTCGTCTTCGGTTTCTCGAACACTTTTGACGTTTTGAGCTTATACAGTATCTGGAAGGAGACCGAAGTGGCGTCCCAAAACTTCAGGCTTCCATCCGCGTGCCTGTAAAAGAGAAATAAACGACATATATAAATCGTCTCTTATGAATTTACTCGCGAAGTTTTATATTAAGTATCAATGGTAAGGTAAGTGCGGCCCAGTGTGTGTCAACTTTTGAAACAAATTGTAGTTAAGAGCGAGGCAGAGTGAAAATTTTGATGGCTATAATTTGAATGCTTTCGAAAGCACTTATTATTAATTATTATATATATAATATATATATATATATATATATATATATATATATATTAGGGTGGTCCATAACTATAGAGGGGAAATTTGTTTTTTAATATTTCCGAGCTCCCACCCACTGAAGTTGTGAGGTTCTGTGAGAAAATGACGCAGGTAAATTTTCGTTTCGATCAGTTCATATTTAGGGGTCGCTCACGAGTTTCAAAATTTATCCTTCTACTGTATCACTGTATAAGTGTTATATGGTATGCACTACAGCTCCACCGCCTCTGGGTCCCCCGCATCCCGGAGCTGATGGATGAGTACTATCCGTTCTACGACGGGGATGTCATGGTTGACAACCACTCATTGTCGCCCAGTCAAAAAGCTTTTTCTGGCATCCGGAAACTTCCGGCGATGCTCCGACACTACTTGCAGCAGATACTGCAGCTGCTCCTCGTCTTTCGTGTGGCGGCCGCTGTACTGTTGGACGAGAGCCACAGCTCGCTCGGCGTGGTCATTCACCACCCTGAGGTTTTCCACAACCCTAAGCGCCACCTGAAACTCTTCCATTTTTTCCCATTCATCCGGATCTTTGTTCAAGAAACCTGCAGACAATTGCAGTCGTTCGGAGAACCTCATCGAATTCTTCGTTACAAGGCTCTCCAAAGACGAACTGAGAAGCGGGTTGACATGCTTTGGAATCTGCTCTCCACCCTCTTTCTTGTATAGGGCTGCGACCATCCGGCGTTTCGTTGCTGATGGAACATCGGCATCGAAGAAGGCCAATGGAATCATTTCTTCAGAGAGGTACCAAAGCTGTCCTGCCAGCTTCTTACTGGCTGCTTTGGAGATCTGCTGTGGATACGACTCAATGATTCCAAGAGGCAAAGGTCCTGGGCTGGAGCGGAAGCGGCCATCGGAGCAATGAACCATGCCTTCAGGTAGACTGTCACAGCGAAGATGCTCATGTCATGCAAGCATGTTTTCTCTTTCGATGTGAGATGTTGCAATTGCTCCCGGAACATCCACATCTTGAGAGTACAGGACTTTGCACATCCAGCGAGCATGATGCGTCACACCTGGGCGCTTGAATTTCACCAAGGAAGACAATGGCAAGTTCCAAAAATTCCTTGTAATCGTCTCGGTACGTTTCGCGCTGGATTTGGTCTTTGGCGAACTTCAGAAGTTCTTCTCTGACTGGTAATAGGGATAGACCAACAGTGGGGTCGTCGACACCCGTTTGGAACTTGCTTTTGTCGATGTAGTTCCACTGTTGCTGGAATCTCTTGAATAACAGAACTTTAGGAACAGAAATTGTGTCATGACACGCCGTGAACGCGGCGGCGACACCTAGCTCCATGACATGATGCCTGCATGCAAAGTAGAACAGCTCTTTCTGCAACTTCTGCTCTAGGAACAAACAACATCCTGGGTGACGGCCAGTGTTAGCAGCGGCAGTGTCGAAACACATCCCCACCACTCTTTCACTTAGTCCCCAAAGTTGCAAGAGATCGAACACCGCTTGTGCCTGCTGTTGCCCACTTCCCGAAGCTATTTTTGGCACTCCCAAGAGCTGGCAGTTGCTATCTGAGGTGGACACTAAGACGGGAAGCCGGTCCACCTGCTCGTTGTTGGTAAGGTCTAGCAGAAGCTTTCCGTCCCAGTGCACCACCACTGGTCCAGAATGGAATATTTTTCCAAAATTCTCAGCGTCTTTTCTTCCAAGGTTGTTAGCATTTCCTCAGTAGTTTTATTCTCGAAAACTGTTCTCCACTCTATTTGAGCCATGCGTAATCTGATTTCTTTCCAATTTATGGTCTTGGAGTTTAAGTTAAAAGCCCCAAATTTGCTTCTTCCTTCCGTATGTGTATTGTCTTTTAATGTTATCCCCATATTTGTTGATAACTCGATTATGTTGTGGTCTGAGATAATAGTTGGGGTTATTTTTATATCGGCAATGAAGTTCGTGTTATTTATGAATACTGTACCAGATCTAGGCAGTTATTTTTCCTGTTATTTTCTGCTATCTCCTGTGTCAGCATAAACTCGTTCGTGAAAGCCATCAGCATTTTCGCTTGCTCCTGGTCTTCTCTTGTGCCCCCCTTTATCTTGCTGTATAAATATATTTCTACCCACCTTTCTGTATTTTGTAAATGAGGAATTAAAATCGCCACAGAGTATTATATTAGGGGATGGAGAGTTTACGGACTTTATTAGGGTTCTGATATCCTCAATGGCATCCGAAAACTTTTCATTTGGAGAGTTTGGAGGTCTATAGATCTCGCTTTCTATCCGCTCTTAGTAAGTTCAATCCATCGATATGCAATTCTTTCTTATCGATACGGTGTTCGCAGTTATCGCAGTTTCCTTGGCAATCTTTAAGATGTGTTTCTGCGAGACATGCGATGTCCACCCTTGTTTCGTCCATAAAACCTTTCAGGTACGAAACATTGTTTAGTGAATTGTTCGGTTTTATTCCTTGAATATTTGCCAAGAAAATGTTTATGTTCTTTGTTTTGCATTGCCCTTGTGCATTTTAAGTTCGTTGTCCTTTAGTCTCGCGTGTTTTGTAGCCTTGTGGTCCTCCGAGATGGATCCGTTCCCGCCTACCTGTTCTGGTAGCTTCTTGCCATGAAGCGGTCCGGCTCGAGAGTTCCCAGCTGTGTCAGCTGCATGTGGTGTATAAGACTTAGCAGCCGTATTGTGTCCGAGATGTTGAAAAAATTTGGTGTGCTATTTGTGTTTTGTTTGCTATTTGGGTACATTTTTTTCTCACATTCCTTCTATTGTCATTTGAAATTTCTCCTTTGTCCTTTGAACTTGTCGGGAGATGATGGTAGCAGCATTTCCTCCCGTACTGGCAGGTTCCATATATCACGTAGGTCTTGTAAATGTCCAGATGGTAGAATTTGCAGTTTCCACCAAATCTGCAGTGACCATTATTGTAGTAGTAGTTGCACACAGGAGGTGTTCGTAAATACATTCTCCTCCCTTTATCTGCAAATTTCTTTCACATAGTACTTACATATAGTTTCTTTCCCATTTTTACTTGGGCCTTTGTTTTGGGTGGTTTCAGTATGACTTCTTTATTGTCTACTTGTTTTTTCCTATTGCTGCTAATGCCCTTTGTTTAAAATCTTGGATTTGGTTTTGTGCCTCCGTTTCCTCTGTTGGTGCTTCTTTTATTTCTATTATTTCTGCTTCCCGTTTACTCGCTTTTTGTTTTTTTTTTCTGTTCGTTTCTCGCAGTTTCCTCTCGTACTATCTTCGTTCCTTCTATTTTTTTCTCTGTTCGCTATTCATAAGCTCCTCTTTTGTCTTTTCCTCATAGTCTCGTTCTGCTTTAAAAACCGTAAACGAGTTTATTTCGATTATGCAGCTTTTGCAGAAGAACTTGATTCCATTCAACTGTTTAGCGCCAGTTATGTTATAAGAGAGATTGAACTTTTCCGAAACGTCTGTAAATAAACATGTACCATCTTTTCGTCCTCCTATTCCTCACTAAGCTACGCTTTCCTAAGAACAAACCATTCAATCAAGTTTTATATATATATATATATATATATATATATATATATATATATATATATATATATATACATACCGGGTGGGCCAAAAAACCTATTACGCAACTTTTGAAAAGATATTGTGGCTCACCCTGTATAGTGATCTTACTGCTGAGGCCGTATGTTGTATCCATACTTTTACTCTTTCAAACGCCGCTTTGAATCTAGATTCAACGCCCCAGGAGTAGAGGGACAGGCTCACAACTGCAGGGAGGTATCAGAATATGGTGGTCAGTTGAAAGGCGGTCAAAGTCAGCAACTGATACTTTCAGATGACAGTTAGTTTCTCCATAAATAATTAATTTTCCTAATTTTTACACAAAATAATTAATTTATTTCCTTTTTCATTTCAGACCATCATTCTGCTATAGTTGGTGAACAAGTTATAACATACTCTTTGGAAGATGAAGCATTGATATTGAACCTGCCTAAGGGGAAACACTGGGGTGCAAAACGAATGAAGAAAGAGTTTCCAAATAAACGATGGACGATACCTGGACTTCAATATCTCAAAGAAAACCGATATCACAGGGTCGACCAAACGAAAAGAAGGCAGTGGAAGGCCAAACACATCACGTACTGAGGAAAATATTGACACGGTTTCATCCATGATATGCAGTCAAGAAGAACGGCCCAACACCCACAAGTCCGTTAGAGAAATTTCAAAAACTACTGGTATTTCTCGCTCTAGTGTTCGTCGTATAGTAAAAGATGATCTGGGTCTTAAATGTTTTAAAAGAGTCGAAGTTCACAAGCTCTCTGCATCAAACAAGCAAGCAAGAGTTGAAAAATGTCATGCTCTGTTAGATCGATTCCCAGACAGAGAAGTGTCGAAAATGTGGTTCAGCAACGAGAAAACCTTTACGGTTGGCTTCAACAATAAACACACAAAATGACCGAGTTTATGGAAGACAGGACAAAAAATCTATTAGTCTAGATCGACTTTGCAGGGAACGTCCGCATTTTTCTCAAAAAGTCATGGTTTCCATCTTTATTTCAAAGTTACGAAGTCAGAGATTGTTTTTGTTGATAAAAATGCCAAAATCACTGCTGCTTATTAGGTAACTGTATAGAAACAAATTTTTTCTACCCGGGTCTGTACAACAGCGAATTACAAAATAATGGTTACAGTTAGAAAAAATCCAACTTCACCACGAGATAGACCATGAAATTCTATACAGGACACATATATTGATTATACAAATAACATTTGATAAAGGTAAAATTATATTGTTCAAAATCAGGGTAATAGGTTTTTTTGGCCCACCCTATATATATATATATAATATATATATATATATATATATATATATATATATATATATATATATATATATATACACACAGTGCTTTAGTGCTGTGGGAACGCGTGGGAACGGCGTTCCCTTACTTTTTTTGGTAGACGGAACGGCGTTCCCTCACTATTTCAAATAAATCCGAACTTACAAATCTCTAACGTCATGAAATTTTAATTCCCATCCCTAGAAGAAATATGAGAAATAATCATTAACTGTTTCATTTCTTTTAGCTTCGACTGAGGCAATGCTAGCCTATAAAGATCTGGTGAAACAGTCACCACGGCGTAACAGTTGTTAACTTTTTTTTAGTTAATCATTCCAGTTGTTAGCTATTTTTATTGATCGTACTGGATGTCATATATCTAATGACACTGGAAATACTGCATCTTCAACCTTGGAATATATCCTAATATCCAGTGCATATGACCTCAAAATATCCCTGAAATTGGTCAGATTTCAAGAGATTTCCCCGGGGCTTACAGTGCCCCCGGGCCCCCAGCTGTATGGTCTCGCCGCGCTCGCCATTGTCCCCCCCGCATCTGAGTAACACTTTCAAAATGCGTTCCCTCACTTCTTTATTTGCACTACACCACTGTGTATATATATATATTTCAACTGCAAACAACACACAGTATAATTAACGCAAAGAACGACGCTTGTATAGAAGAACATTCCGCGCAAGATGAGGGTGAACGAACAAATGAAAAAATGAGGTAACCACCCGGGAATCGAACCCGGGATCTTCCGATTGCCGGTCAGATATGATAACCATTACACCATGGGCCTCACTCGATCAGAAGTCGTAATTCTCCTACATACGCGCAGAAACCAATGCCCCGAGGGGGCACCTCCCGCATGCCGCACATATATACATTTCAACTGCAAACAACACACAGTATAATTAACGTAAAGAACGACGCTTGTATGAAGAACATTCCGCGCAAGATGAGGAGGGAGAACAAACAAATGAAAAAATGAGGTAACCACCCGGGAATCGAACCCAGGATCTTCCGATTGCCGGTCAGATATAATAACCATTACACCATGGGCCTCACTCGATCAGAAGCCGTAATTCTCCTACATACGCGCAGAAACCAATGCCCCGAGGGGGCACCTCCCGCATGCCCATGGTGTAATGGTTATCATATCTGACCGGCAATCGGAAGATCCCGGGTTCGATTCCCGGGTGGTTACCTCATTTTTTCATTTGTTCGTTCTCCCTCCTCATCTTGCGCGGAATGTTCTTCTATACAAGCGTCGTTCTTTACGTTATATATATATATATATATATATATATATATATATATATATATATCCCCGCAAGGGGGTTCTAAGCTCGTGCTCTTGAGTGCTCTTTGTGCTCGTTTGTACGTGCTTGTTCCTGGAGGTTTCACGTGCGCCCTCCCGGCCCTAGCACCCAAGGATGATGGGGCTCGACCCTGCAGTCCTTGTCATCCTTGGTCTTTTTCCACTTCGACTGTCCCCTCCACCCTTTCTTTTTCCTCTGTCTTTCCTCTCACTTTTTCTTTGTTTTTCCGCTGAGATATGCCCTTTAAATAGAGGCGAATCGGTTCTTCCTGAACTAAAAAAAAAAAAAAAAAAAAAATATATAATATATATATATATATATTAATCGTTTCTAGCCATTTTGTTTACATTTCATCTTCTATTTTTTGCACAACCAATGTACAGTGAAAAACTTTCAAAATATAATACAATTACGATGGTGTACCTCGCAATAAACTTTTCTTAAAAGCTTACGACAATGATGACGAAATGACTACCTTAGGTTGGTGAACAATACTTTACTAAATACTGACCCAGTGATTATCATTTCGGAGTAACTACAAGACGTGGGGCTCCTCACTCCGCCAGAGATGGGCCACTTCTTGTCACTAAATCCGGTTCTCTTCTGGGATCTGGCTCCAATAGGATACAGAGCCAGAGTGAGGTCGGCGGGGCAGTCAGCGAGGTAGGAGCAACAAGTCACTGGTGACTCGTGAACATCCATGGAGTAGGGGTTTTCGAAGCACGGGTACCCCTGGGAGTTGAGGTCGACGACCACGAGGTCGTTTTGAAGCAATACCACCAGCGCGTAAGGCTCACCGTAATCTAAAACAGAGAAAATATCTATTTAAATCTTAGTTTTACGTAAGAAAACTTGAAAAATTATTCTTACTTGCTTCTACATATTTTATAGCACTGCATTTGCGCGAATCCTTTTTTGATTAAAGAAAGGGTTCAGATTTCTAGACTAAAAAATTAAAAGTATTAAAATTTTTTTTTAATTGTAATCAATAATAGCTCCTTTTAAATAAAAAATTTCATCAATAAAAATTTTTTCCGATGGCGTTTCATTTAAACGAAACCTAATATATATATATAGTACACTATACAAATAATAATAATAATAATAATAATAATAATAATAATTTCATGGCTGGAGAGCGACCAGTGGAGTACACTAACCATACTGCCAAGGCGTTTCGCAAAGTGTTATGAAATCAACGACGTTGTGCTCCATTTCCAGCACTGTGGTCGTCTTGCCATGCATCACAGTTATGCTCGGAGTCCTGCCAGCGAGGTCGTTCGTCAGTCCCCCGGAAAATATCACAAAAGATTCCCTGCAAAAAGACCAAAGGAAAGAGTTCTTATAACCGTCGTCACGAGCAATATAACGTTTCGAAAAAGCTCTTGAACAAGTCTCTTTTCTGAGTGATATTTTCCGTGAGAGGATTCTTACAATTTTAACAAAACAATAGAAGAAATGGGACTTTTAAAATTAAATAGGCTTTTAATAGGTCGCCAACGAAATTGAAATTGCAAAACAATTAAATTTAACGAAGTTAAAAAAAAAATTCTTTGAAAACAAAAACTAAACAAATTCCGAGGTACAATTAAATGAACGACTTAACTTACGTATTCTTGCAGCTCGTCCATTCTACTTTCTGAATTGGTTTACAAGTTTCTTGTTTTCCCTCTTTATTTATTTTGGCTGCAAAAGAAACGATTAATTATGTGATAAAGACATCCAGGAAAGGCGTTCTCGTTTCACTTCAAAACTGCATTAACCTCGTTGATGTTACGTGTGTTGGTCTCTCTTCAAGGTCAAGCTGAGCTGAGGTCCTTTGAAAGCTGGTTAAAAAGTCTTGGCCTCCTGACAACCAAGCTATTTTCCTTCAGTGTTGAAGAGGTCCCTTGTCGGGCCTTTAATTTTGGAACACTACATATCCTGCCTTTCCTATTTCCTATTCTGTATCCAAAGAATTTTAGCTGTTGTTGGCACTTGTGGTGTTAAGAAATTTTTTTTTTATGCAGGAAGGAATAAATCCAGGAGGATTTCGCCAAGGGCGAATGCCCGCCAAAACGCCCCTCCCATGGAGGAAGAAGAGAGCCAAAATCAAGGTCCAGAGTTTTCGAGATGCCTGGACACTCTGCGTTTGAAAGACTGGAGGTCGTAGACAGGGAGAAAGATGGATTGAGGAAGATTGTTCTCTTAGAGTTGACCAGTTGAGTAGATGAATGATTGAAAATACCGATTAACCTTTGCGTTAGAGAGTTGGATAGAAAAAGAATAAGAATGTGTCAAAAGTCTGTTGCTGTGTGCTCTCCTTACAGGGGTAGGCATGCAGTTAGGGAGTTCAGAAGAGCAGTGTCCGTTATAATAGCGACAATAAAGAGAGTGAGGAAACATTGCGGCGGAGAGAGAGGGATTGAAGACAGTCAGTAAGAGGCGGGAAATTGATGAGACGAAAAGCCTTTGATTTCACCCAGTCAAGTCGAGCTGTGTGGGTTGGGCCACCCCACACACGAGAAGCGTACTCCATACAGGGTCGGACAACACCCCTGTACAAAGACAGCAACTGAGTGGAGGTGAAGAAACTGCGGAGGCGGTACAGCACACCTAATCTCTTAGAAGCTGTTTTTTAAAGAGAATATATGTGATCTTTCCAGGAAAGATCACGAGAAAAGGAAACGCCAAAAATGTTAAGAGAAGAGGAAGGATTGAGTTGTGTATTCTTGAAGATAAGGGGATAGTCGTCTGGAAGTTTGTGGCGAGTAGACAGATGAAGGAACTGAGTTTTTAACCCTTTGAGGACTACGGGACATATTTGTCCCAACGGAAATAATAATATAAATTGTACAATGATGCAACGTTTTTACAAATACATCTACATGTTTATACAGGTATCGTTTAGTTGTCGGAAAATTAACCAAAAATGGGTCATTTAAGTGACTATAGTTACTAATATCTAATTGTAAATAACAATAAAACTTAAACTTTTAAGTTCAAAGAAACGTATACTGGTCGTCAAAGGGTTAAGGCATTGAAAGCCACAAGGTTTTCTCTGCCCCAATCGTAGATAGTAGAAAGATCAGAGGTATCATAAACAGTGGTGAAAGTAGGTACCGGTACGATACGGTAGCCGAACCTGAAAGAAATGAACGTACCGGTAAAATATTTGTTTTGCATTTTCTCCTCTAAAATGTATAGTTATCAGGTCATCCCATAAGTAATGTCGTTTTTTAGATCGGAATTTGAAGGACAAAAAAAAACTCAACTGAAACTTTTTAATCTAGTATATATTTTCCATCGGAATCAATGACACTCTGCCAACGTCCTACAAGCTTTTCAATGCCATGTTTACAAAATTCAGGCGGTTTTGAGGCGAAAAACGTACAAAGACTGGTGTGCAGGTCATCTAAAGAAGTATACTGTTTCTCGTCAAGATAGTTTTGCAGACTCCTGAAGAGATGATAATCTGAAGGCGCAAGGTCTGGAGAATATGGAGGATGTGGAAGTTTTTCCCACCCAAGCTCTTCAATTTCTGCAGAAATGATCCGAGCGGTATGAGGACGTGCATTGTCATGGTGGAACAAGATTCCTTTCCGATTAACCAAAGAAGGTCTCTTTTCTTTTAGTGCAGTGTTCAATCGATCCAGTTGTTGACAGTAGACTTGAGCGGTGATTGTTTGGTTGTGTGGTAAGGTTTCAAAGTGTATTACACCACCTTTATCCCACCAAACACTAAGCAATACCTTCCGAGGGTGAAGACTTGGTTTTGGCTGTGGTGTCGCTGGTTCTCCGGCGCAAACCCACTGTCGACGGCGCTTAACATTCTGGTACAGTATCCACTTTTCATCACCAGTCACTAAACGGTGCAAAAACGGATCTTGGAGTTCATGGGAATGAAGAGCTGTGCTAATGTTTACCCGCACCCTCAGATTGTCGACCGACAATTCATGTGGCACCCATTTTCCTAACTTAGGCACTTTCCCGAGTTGTTGCAAATGTCGATGGATGGTGGACGGGGATGAATTGAGTTTCTGGGCCAATTCTTCGACAGTTGTTGAACAGTCTTCTTCAAGTGCGGCTAACAGCAAGTCATCATCAAACTCAGCAGGGCGTGCTGCATCTGTCAAACAGCAGTCACCATTCCTAAACTTTTGAAACCATCTTTGACATTTCCTCACATGCAGAATATCGTTGCCATAAACGTCCTGAATGTTTCGCGTTGCTTCAGTAGCACTATTCCCTTTTTTGAACTCGTAAAGCATTATATGCCTGATATGCTCTTCTGATACCGCCATGTTTATGAGGGGTTCATATAAAGCAAAACACACGTCTTCACTGGTCAAGGTCTGGAAAGTATGTAGTGAAACACGATAGATCTCCTCTTAGATATAACCTTCGGAAAATTTATGCTTAAACCGAGTAGGACTAGTTTAAACTTAATCTATTGTAAAAAACGACATTACTTATGGGATGACCTGATAATTAGGAAAAGAAAAAGTAAGACGCACAGCACGCTACAGAAATACCCTAAAATCATAGAACAGGACAGCGTTCCCGTACCGTGAGGGACGATTATGTTTGTGGGTTTGGGTGTTGTTTGCTTGACGGCCCACGTTGTGAGGGAACCATCGGTGTGCGAACACATGAACTGCTTCCCTTCGTGATGCCAAGATATAGAGCGCAATGGCTCCGTGCCTTGGAACCGCGCGTCGGCAGTGCGTGTGCGCAGATCCCAAATCACAATCTGACCCGTTTCGAAGCCGATTAATAGCTGTAAAATAACAAATTATAGCGTTTCCTTTATAATTATGGATGTGAATTAGACAAATTTTCTTCTAAGAAAAATTTAATACAAAGTTATGTTCGGGGGTGGGGGGTGCAATAAAGATCACAATATTAAGTAAAAAAAATTAAAGTCGAAAAATACTTGTAAAGGTAAGCAAAATTGCTATAAAGATGTCTCACCTTATTTGGATCCACCGGACAATCGCTTATATGAACCACAGACCCTGGATGAGTCTTTCTTAATCTAAACAAGAAAACAAATATGTAAAGCTTGAACAACAAAAACACACACACACACGTGTGTGTGTGTGTGTATCATATATATATATATATATATATGTGTGTGTGTGTGTGTGTTGTGTGTGTTGCACCAGTAGCCCAGTACTGAAAATAGCCAATTTGTGAAATTGTGTCAATCGAGCAATTAATAACACTTAAGATATCGATTTCCTATTTATTCTGTATGTTGTGACATAGCTTCAGAATAAGTATTAAATTAACTATTCAAAGTCACTCATGTTTAAGTTCAATACGGCCAATCCTTAGGCCTACATATATATTTTAGGATGCCTATACCAAAGTAGGGTAATGCAAAACTCCTCTCCGTTTCACATTACCTTCTGTAATTCTGAGAATATTATGTTTGGTTAAATGCAATATTGGGCTCTGAAGCTGTCTGATGGGCTAAAACGAGGTATGGAACGAACTTAGTTAAAATTACTAAAGGACTACGTAATAAGTGCGGTTTAATGATGATGAATAGACTGCGTAATTTCCAATGTTTAGTTATGAATAATTCTCTCTTCAAAAACAACTACCCATAAACTTCAGGGTTTGAACACTGTTGTTATGTCGCCATTAATTACCTTTCATAATTTCGGTAGCAGTGTGTAAATTAAAAAAGTACAGTAATTTGGGATGAAAAACTGGTTTTTCTGCTGACAATTGACAAACATAACTCATAAGTTAAGGAACATAGAGAAAAAGTATTTAAATAAAAAGATAGGCAAAATTCCATAGATTAAAAGTGATACGAGTGTTTTTTCCATGAAACCGTTTCTTTTTGTGCAAAATGCATAAAACCAGTGTTTTTAAGAAGTGCCAAAAATCACCCCATATTATGGTACCGCATATAAATTTTATCCATCTAAATAATTCCCTAAAATTAGTTAATTCCAAACTGAACATGATACCATTTCCTAACTTGGAAAATATGAAGTTACTTCCATTCTTAATGTAATTAACCATTAACAAAATTAAATTTATCACATTATGAAGTCTGATGAATTCCCTGACGCAATTAAATAGTTAGGCATTATATTGTTGTCTTATTTTCCGTTAATTCTTGATTTAAGTATGAAGATATTTGTTCTGAACGCAGGTTTAATCTTTCAAAGCTAACTTTCCATTATTACCTTAGCATAAATATTACTGAAATCTCAATTTATAACATTTTCTGTAGCTTTTCTTATGAACTAGATGATGATGATGATCTACAGAAGCTAATAGCTAACAAAGACCCTAAGATCCACCCTAAGGTTAGCCCGAGAGAAAGAAGAGTGTAGGGGGGTAAAAGAAGAGAATAAGGGGTTAAGTAAGAAGCAAAACCTATCATTCGTGAGTTAACATTCATTCAGAAAAAGAGAGAAAGACTCACCATCGTCATCCGCCGGCCACTGCCGACAAGTCGGTAAAACAGTCGAAGAGAATAGGAAAGGGGTGAAAGATGAAAAGAAGTAAAATCGCTTACAAACAATGCAAACACAGTCTTAACTCAAAGAAACACTGCCATACCATGCGAACTACAAGCATGCAAACAAAGAGAGGATGAGGAAAGAACCAAAAGAAAAGTAAGAAGAATATAACAAAAAGTGGGTTAGTTTACGTTACGAGCTACATCTAAAAGTTCGTGTTAGTCTAATTTTTTTTTTAATATATATTTAATGCTGGCATATCACACGCTGGCATCAATCGTCAACAAACTCAAACCTCGACTATCACCCCAAGAGCTCCTGTTACTAATTGTTTTATTATTTTAAATGACGTTAATATTTTTAAAATGCCTATTTAAACGGTTCTTAAACATATTAACGCTGGTAGAGTTCACGACGGACGCGGGAAGATTATTCCATTTATCATTTATTTTAAACATAAAAAAGTTTTCAGCGATGTTAGTAATGAAACGTCTGTCACGTAATTTAAATCCGTCGTTACGAGTATTGCTATTATCGAAAGTGAATAGTTTGTCAAAATTTACGTTATCGATTTTATTAACGATTTTGAAAACTTCAATCAGCTCCCCCCTTAATCTCCTAGTTTCGAGTGAATGCAAGTCTAACTCTTTAATCCTATCTTCGTAAGACTTGTTGCGTAGTGACAGAGTTAGTTTTGTGGCGCGTAGATGAACCCTTTCCAACCTATCAATATCCTCACGCAAATACGGGCACCAAAACTGAAAGGCATAGTCTAAGTGAGGCCTGACTAGGGACTTGTAAAGGGACAATATAATATTCTTCGATTTAAATTCGAAATCATGCGCTATGAAGCCTAACATCGTATTAGCTTTTGCGCAAGACTCTAGGCACTGGTTCCTAACTTTTAAATCCTTAGATACACGTACGCCTAAATCCACTTCGTCGTCAACGCTGCTGACTGTGTATCGTCCATCGTGTACGTATAATTATTGTTACGAGAACCTATATGCAAAACTTTACATTTGTCTACATTAAATTGCATCTGCCACTTATCCGTCCACTTCATAATCCTATTTACATCGTCGTTAATGTAGATTACTAATAGCAATGGGCCTAACACTGAACCCTGACGGACACCGCTACCTTCACCCAACCACCCCGATTCCCTACCATTAACAACGACCCTCTGTTTCCTGGCACAAAGCCATTCTTCTAACCAGTTAAGTACCTGACCGCGTATACCGTGCGCTTTAACCTTCGCAATTAATCTTCTGTGCGGAACTGTATCGAACGAGTTTAAATAAATAACGTCAGCCGCTCTATGCCTATCATATTCGCGCACTATTTCGTTATAAAACTCTAACAAATTAGTTAAACAAGATTTATGGCGTCGAAACCCATGCTGATTACTATTAATCAAATCGCGACTTTCAAAGTGATCGACGATACGATCCCTAACTACAGATTCCAAAAGTTTACCGACAATTGACATTAAGCTAATAGGCCTATAATTGCTAGCTTCAGTGCGGTCGCCTTTTTTAAAAATGGGCGTAACGTTAGCTAATTTGAAGTCTTCAGGAATAATCCCTAGTCCAGGCAATCTAGAGCAAAAATAGCTTCAACCTGGGCAAAATTGCTTCAGAAGCTTTCTAAACTGTTTCCAGCTCAGGAACCATTGCAGAATAACATATCCAAAATCCGACAAAATTGGACCCCGGGAACACCCCCAAAAATGAAATTCAAAATGGCGGACTGGCAGTTTCCTACGAAATACAATAAATTTTAATTTCGTTTTGTAGAGAGAGTTATGACGTTTTTCTTGATCAGTAAAATGTTTTAAAACACATTTTCGTTTCTAAATTAACCTATATGACACTAAAAATTGTATTAGGCGGCTAGTATTAAACTATGACGTCACGTAATGTAAATAAAATATACTGTATGGAGTGTATGTGAGAATGGACATTGCTACATCTTTATAAACTTATATTATATACAACTCTTTAATTCCTACTACCCACTATCAAATCTGCGTATTTGTGCTTGTCATTTTCTTTAAAACTGTTATTATGTACTCCTTTTAAATACTGCAACACAGTTTATTAATTTGTGTTTTCTGTTTCAGACTGACTCGGTGTACGGCTGACTCGGTGTGCGTCCGCCTTCAAGAATGCAGACCCCTGAAGAATTGTGCGTGATTTGTAAGGAGAAATTGGACAGCGGACAGGAAGTGGTTCACATCTCGCAAAAAGGAGCAGATGGTATAAATGCATCCAGCCGCAGCCGTGGAAGCGATGTTGTTGCAACAGCTGGAATAAGTGTTCACGTTGTATGTAGGAAAAGGTTTACGGATAAAAAGACCATTGAAATAAAGAAGCGACAGACCGCAGCCGAGGCAATACCAAGGAAAAGTGCTCGTTTTCATGAATACGCATTTTCCAGTGCTACTCACTGTTTGTTTTGTGATACCTTTGTGGACTTTTTTTCCAAACACAAACCAAAATCAGAGCATGTCAAAATAAGAACTACAGAGTTCTCCGAAACCATAAAAAGGTGCTGTGAAAGCCGCTGCGATGAATGGTCGTTTAATGTAAAAGGCCGTCTGGAGTATTATCTTCGTGATCTTCCTGCTGCAGATTGTGTCTACCATCACACCTGCAGCGTAAATTTTCGAAGTGGAAAAAACATTCCTCGCGCATACTCCTCCGACGATCATGATTCGAAGAAAGGGAGACCAACTAATGAAGAGCAACACCAAGCATTCCTTCAGACCTGTGCTTACCTGGAAGAGAATGATGATGAACAACTGTTGATTGGAGACCTAATTTCCAAAATGGAGGAATATCTTCAAGGAAGTCAGAGCTCTGTCTACGAACGCAGGCACATGAAGAGAAAGCTTTTAGAACGTTACGGAGACAAGATCATAATATCAGGTGAAAGTGGGAAGGCATATGTAGTAACACTACGAGAGACAGCTAATGAAATTCTTATAGATTATCACAAAAAGTCGAAAGAATGTGATATAGATATAGAGCTACAGAAGATTTACCTAGTAGAAGCTGCTGCAAAAATAATCAGAAGTGATATCAAGTCTGTCGACTCGCCTAGAAAAGATGTGTATCCATCTCCAAATGACATCACTGCAGAAAGTGCTCTTGATTACATTCCCAACAGTCTGAAATTGATATTATCAAAAGCATTTGCGGGACAGGATGCTTCAAGAAAAATAGGTGCAATTGGGCAGAGCATTATGCAAGCAACGGTCCTAGAGGATTACTATGTCCACTACAGATCGGTTTGTCGGTTCAGCTACACCAAACTTTAGGTCAAGGTACCTTATTGACGTTCTCCATCAGCTGGGTTACTGTTCGTCGTATGCAGAAGTAACAAGATTCGAAAGAAACGCGGCGCTGGCAAGTGGGTCTGGCTCTTTACTGTTGATGAAAACACTGCAGTCCTTCTAGCAGCAGATAACGTCGATCATGATGTCTGCACTTTGGATGGAAGAATACCTTTCATGGAATGGGTATGATTGCCGCAATAACTCCGAAGATCAAGATCCACCCTTCTATTCACAGGCGTAATGTTGGTGACAATGACATTAAGAAGATTGCAACCGTTGACATTAGGGAAATAGACACGCGAGAAGCATGTTGAGGGACATCTCATTCCGCGAACTTCCAGTACCCACTGCCATCATAAGTCGACTTAGTCTTCTCTGGCAGATATCTTCAGCAGAAAGATCAGGTCCAAGTTGGTCCGGAACAATGCAGGCAATTCACGGTGGATCAAGTGTCTCACATCCAGGTGTGGCGTCGATCACGTTCCTTCCCATCATAGATATGTCGCCAACTGACATGACCTGCATATTTTCGACATTACTATATTTGAGCAAGATAGCACGCGATCAAAAAGTCTCATGCATTATTACCTTTGATCAGCCTTTGTTCTGGAAAGCTTCCCAAATCATCAATGAACAGAGAGACCTGCAGGACATTGTTTTAATGCTGGGATCATTTCACACTCTGATGAATCTTTTGGGAGCAGTCGGTACTCTTATGAATGGTTCAGGATTGTCTGAAGTACTTCAAGAAATATACGGACCAAATGCCGTGCAACACATGATGTCTGGAAAAGCTGTTGAAGAGCGATACGTGGTCATATGATAGTAGATGCAGCTCTTAGTACCTTACTAGTCGCAGACGTTTTCCCTCGTAATGAAGATGGAACTCCTCATGACCTCCATAAGGAAGCTTGTGACCTGCTCGACGATGTTATGACCGCCAAACAATCAGTTGAGGATGTGGAATCTTCGAATGCATTGTCTCAGATTGCTACCGCTTTGGATGCGAAGAAAACTGACCTACAATCTACTTCGCAAACAAGTCAACTCTGGTTGGAATATCAGCGAATGATCAACATTGCACGTTCCTTGATAACAGCAGACAGAACCGGCTCGTGGGATTTGCACTTGCAAGCTATGCTGGAGACCATCCCCATAATTGCAGCAGCCGGACATCACAATTACCTGAAATCGATATACCTGTACCTGCAGAAAATGTTAAGTTTGCCTTCTGAAAATCCAGCCGTTAACAAAATGTTCCAGGAAGGTAAGTTTGTGGTAAGAAGAAGCGACAGATTATGGGCCGGACTCGGCACAGACCTGGTGATAGAACAAGTACTAATGCGTTCCCTGAAAAGCAGAGGCGGACTGACACGCGGAAGTGGATTTACAGACATCCAAAGGACAACGTGGCTCTTTTCTATGCCTCTGTGTTCCACTTATAACTTAGCAATGCAGGAATACACCAGAGTTTTGTTGGAAAGTAGTGAACAGCACAAGGAAATGAGGGGAAATAGACAAATCAGGGACAGTAATGACATGAAGAAAGTACTTGAACGTCTGGAATCCTTATCCCCATTCCATTCTACCTCGGGTCTCTGCAACATTGTAACAGGGCTAACTGCTGATCCTGGAGTTAACGTTCATCAATTGCATTCAATCAGTACGAACATTGTCGTAAAAATGATTGGGAAACAAGCCTTTACATATTCTGCCAAAAGATCTGACAAGTGAAAACACTAGGATCTGCTTCTGCCGTTGTGATCACTGATGCTTCAGATATAGAAGTAGATCCTGCACTACTGTTTCAGAGAATGATGACTGTTGCCACTGGCGGAGACATGAATCTTGAAGATGTCATGTGTTACGAACTGTGTGCATATCCTTCTGCATTGTTCGAATCACGAAGTATCTTGAGGAAACCCGATAAGTCTCAGCTAGCTCATGCAATAATCAAATACACTGACACTTTACGCATGAAGAAGTTCAAGAAATTCAGTGCACAGACCAGTACGTATTGGATGGTGGATCTCTACTACATCGTGTTTCCTGGCGTCAAGATGAAACATATGACAGCATCCAACTCATATGCCGATTTCACTCTGAAAACATATGGAAAAGCAATCATTGTTTTTGATGGCTACAGCAGCTCTCCTACGATCAAGGACATGACCCACAGAAGACGCAGCACCAAGACAAGCAGAAATGTGAATCTCAGTCCAAGCATGAAGTTTGTTGGCCAGAAGGAACACTTCTTGGCTAATGAAAACAACAAGCAAGCATTTATTTCCCTCGTAGGTGAGATGTTGAAGAAGCAGGGTGTACTGTTCACAACGCAGATGGGGATGCTGATGTGGACATCGTTCGTGCAGCAGTTTCCTCATCAGAAAATGCAACTACAACAGTAATAGGGGAAGACACCGACTTGCTGATTCTCCTTCTGTACCATGCCAAGGACAGTGGTTTCAAGTTGTACTATCGCAGCGATATAAGAAGGGGACCATCTCCTAATCCTGTGTATGATATTCTCAGCATTCAATCATTGTTAGGCAATGACATCTGCAAGTATCTCCTGTTTGTGCATGCTTTCACGGGCTGTGATAGCACATCCAGAATTTTTTCGATCGGTAAAGCCAAAGCATTCGACACACTGATGAAGGTGGCTGAACTCCGTTCAGTTGCAAATACATTCTGTTCTGATTGTTGCCAACACTCTGACATTGAAGCCGCTGGAAGAAAGGCAATGCTTCTGTTGTATGGCTGCAAAACATTTGAATCCACTAACGCACTACGTCATCGAATGTTAGTTGAAAAGGTAGCTACAGCTAAATCTTTTGTTACACCCGAACGTTTGCCACCTACCGATGCGTCCACAAAGTACCACAGCTTTCGCACATACTTTCAAATACTAATCTGGAAGTCTACAGAAGAGAAGATCGATGCAGAACAGTGGGGTTGGTATGTAAAGAATAATTCCTACTACCCTACAGCCTGCGACAAGCCACCAGCTCCAAATTATCTACTCAACATGATCCGCTGCTCCTGCAAGACGAAATGTGCTACTTCAAGATGTGGATGCAAGCGTAATGGAATGCCCTGTTCAGCCGCTTGTGGCGAGTGCCAAATCAGTGGTTGCGATAACAACCCAAGTACAGGTAATCTATCCGATGATAGTGATGAAGAGGATTAATTTCTGTATGTTTGTGACCAGGTATCACTTCTTCTGTAATGAACATAACTTGAAACTGGGAAAAAAATAATTGTTGTATTATTGATTATAAAAATCTGTAAAAAGCTATATAACATTATATTTGCGTAATAACTGGTTGTGTTGTATATTGTTGAATTATTTAAAACATTACAACTGAAAGAAAAAGCATCAAATGTATCTCTATAAATAAAAGCGTAAATTATATATAGGGTGAACCAAAAGTAGGTGGACAGTAAATGATAACGTTTATTTTGAGAATACATATTTAATTTTTTTGTATACTATAATACAAAATAAAATTTAAATAAATTTAGTTATAATATTTAATATAATATAACACAAACACCATAGTTATAATGAACACCATAGTTATAATATAATATAACACAAACCATATTCAACCTACTGTCCACCTACTTTTGGTTCACCGTGTATATTTTTTTTTCGTAGGAAACATCCAGTCCGCCATTTTGAATTTCATTTTTGGGGGTGTTCCTGGGGTCCAATTTTGTCGGATTTTGGATATGTTATTCGGCAATGGTTCCTGAGCTGGAAACAGTTTAGAAAGCTTCTGAAGCAATTTTGCCCAGGTCTAACTACAAATTGCCTGGACTACCCCGCTTCCAGTGACTTATTAAAAATTTTTGTTAAAGGGCCTACGATAACGTCTTTCAAATCTTTCACATGTCTAGGATAAAGCGCGTCAGGGCCTGGAGCCTTGCTAACTTTTAGCTTATCATATAATGCGCAATCTCACCTTCGTAAATAGTTATTTCATTCAAAATAGTCTCGCTACTAAATGGAACGATATTGTCCACGTCGAGGACATTATTTACGTCTTCTGCGGTAAAAACTGTCGCAAAACAGTTGTTAAATATCCGCCATCGCCTGAGCGTCGGAAGCCAAAGCGCCGTTAGCGTCCACTAGAGGGCCTATGTTATCTTTTATAGTCTTACGATTATAATTATTGACGTAGTCAAAAACTTTCGGATTATGTTTACTATCCGCAGTTACAAGTATCTCAAAATACACTTAGCATTACTAACAGAGCTTTTAACCTGACGTCTAAGCTCGATATATCTATTAAAGTTAGCTACCGTACCATTGCGCTTATTAAGTTTGAACGCTCTGTTACGCTCGTTTATGAACTCGCTTATTTCCCTAGTCCACCACTTGGGCCTACCATGATTACTCGCGCGCTTGGGCCTACGCGGAATAAACTCCCTTTCGATATTCAAAAGACTTTCTTTAAACGCCTCCCAATGAAAATTTGCGTCATTACCCATAAATAAATTATCCCAGTCCACTGCTCTCATCCTATCCGTAAAACTATCAAAATTAGCCCTACGAAAATCAGGGACTTCTATTACGTTACTATCCTTACTGTTTTCTATCAATAGCTTAAATCTAATAATTTGGTGATCACTACATATATACTATATATATACTGTATATATATATCATGAGAACTAAAGCTGTTATCATATTTTAATAAGTTATTGCTGACGTTTCGGAAAGTCTTCCATCTTTAATGCAAACTTAATTCTAGATGATTATTTTAAGCAGAGATAAGTTAAAATTAATCTCCATTTTTATAAGATTGAAATTATTAAATTATGTGGTACTAGAGTAAAAGTTCATTTATGAATGGAAAGGTTGAATGAGGCAGTGTAGTCGTTTAAGGTAGGTTTGTTTTATGTAATAGCTATGTGTAATGATTCTAAAATATGCAAGTCTGTTAATTGGCTAGTATTAATGGTCTCTATAATTTTGAAATGTGACGTGTGTAAGGGATGATTTTTTGAATATGAATGTTCTCTAATGGAAAGTTTTGTTGGTTTATATAGAGGTAGTGATGTTCTTGTTGAAATGTGTTGGAGTTCGTTTACTCTTATTTGATGATGGATGTTTGTGCTACCAATATAATTCGCTTGACAGCGAATACAATTAAAAGAGTATACGATAAACGAAGCCAAGGCATTCGAAAGTTTTTCTTTGTGGGATAGGTATAATTGATATCTTTTCGGTTTGACGGTCGGCAAGAAAAACAAATCAAAACCTTTTTTATTTAGTTAATGTTTATTACATTTCAGAATAATACATTTTAGTTTAGAGAAATGGAAAATAGCATGAAGAAAAATAGAGTTGAAAGTGAAAAAAAAATAAAAAATAAGACATAATGAGAATTTCAAAATATTCTGTCTGTCCCACCCTAAAACACGGAAACGGCTTTTTCGAAAGAAAAAAATTATTAAGGAAAAGTTGCTTATAATTAATTGAAACCTACGGGAAAATTACTGAATGCCCGGTTAACCGGGCAATCAATAATTTTTCTGTAGGTTGCCCCCGTTGATTGTTTAAGCGTGGTATTTTTACCACGGGCTTCTGCTAGTAATGTCTTATTTTTTGTTATTTTTTCCACTTTGAACTCTATTTTCTTGACATTATTTTTCATTTCTCTAAACTAAAATGTATTATTCTGAAATGTAATAAACATTAACTAAATAAAAATGCTGTTTTTTTCCGCCGGCCGTCAAACCGAAAAGATCTGTATAATTTTATACTATGATTATTTGTGAATATGAAGTCCTTTTATAATTTTAAAGCTAATATAACCGTAATGCGGAAAGTTAGAGTATTTTATGTCCTTATTAGCTGTTGGAATGTTGTATAACGGCTGGTAAATGTTACTTAAAAATTGTTTAAGTATTTGCTGAAATATTTTTTATATCTATTATATTAATCCTTTACGGCCAGAATTTTTTTGTACAGTTAAGTTACGAATGCGTGTATTTGAAACGTTACAAATTTGGGATCACCTGAAGATCAGGGCCCCCAGCCTTCTTTAGTTAGCTTTATGAGGCTAACTAACGAAAATATCACGACCTAACCTAACCAATCGTCAAGGGCGTACAGTTGACCTAACGATTCGTTAGGTTAGGTCGTGATATTTTCGTTAGTTAGCCTTATAAGGCTAACTAACGAAGGCTGGGGGCCTAGCTTCAGGTGATCCCAAATTTGTTCCTTTCGGTGGTAAAGGGTTAAGGAATCAATAAAACTATAATAACCTATAATAGGCCACTATTGATATAATACTAAAAAATATGGAGACCCTCAGTTAGTCTGAAATACACAAATGACACAACATAACCAACATACAACTAATTGAAGGGATTCTGAGTAGTATCTCCTTTACTGGGAACTACGAAAATACACAACCAGATATACTAAATGATTACCAGTATTCTCGTCGCTCTTACCTAGATAAATGCGTGTTTATACTGTATGTAGGTTTAATATTAATTTAAAAAATCTTGTAATGCTTTATTTTGTAACTCACAGTTCAATAGCTTTGTTCCAGTTGATGATGTATCCTGATAATTGGAAGCCCTCGATATTAGCAACGTGGATGTTACCCCTTTCTGTCCCCACGTAGAGCCACTTGCTTTGGAAAGGCAAGCTAATGTACGTGATTCTGAGGGGAGAAAAGTCATTTTAATATTTTACTTCATAACAAAATTGTTTCACTCTTGTTGAAATCGATGACGATATAATTAAGGCTCATTGGATCTTGTTTTTTCGTACCATAAAGTGGGGCTACTGGGCCCTGTTTTTTGATATTATTGGAAGATTACAAAAAGACATGCTGCATAATTCTGAGTTTTATGTCACCATTAAGTAGATTGTTGCTAGGGTTGTGCATGATATAAAAGAAATTAAAATATCTTTAACAGTAAATGAACAAGACCGTAAATAAGACCCGGGCCCATTTGCCCCACGAAATGGGGCTAATGGGCCCAGAGGTCAAAATATGGCTTTAAAGTAACAGAGATGAAAGAAATGGTTCCAGAAAAACAAAATGTGTGACAATAGAATACCTTTAACGCAGTAAGCTGTAAACAAGACTTTAGTATAACAGAAAATATCGCTCTTTAATTAATTAATTCTTCCTTGATAATTTTTAGTTTATTAGTATCTGGTATACAGTATAATTATTTCTCTTATTTACTCTTCCGCAATACAAATGGTTTTAGTCTTATTATAGAAGTAAAATAATATATTTGTTTCCTCAACATTAACCTAGCCTGGTAGAGTGGTAGTGGGCCTGCCCACTACAATATCACCCAGAACCTACTGGGTCCATTTACCCTATACAAAGTGGGCCCAATAACCCCGAGGGTTCTATTTAAACCCACAATCGGTAGACAAAGTTAAAACTTCATTGATGGCTACCTTATTATATTTGTAGTTTATACAAAAGAAATACATACATAGCTATTTTCCTTCATGTTGCACTAATGCCTAGTATTTCCCATGATCGAGAAAGTGAAAAACTTTGAAAAAAACATTTTACTTGTAGAAAAATATACTACTGCAAATTCTTAAAAACTGTTAAGATGCAAGTTATTTCTTAAGTAATTATTAAGAATTCAAATGCATATCTAAAAACATAAATAAAAAATAATTTCTTCTTCAACGTAACATAATAAGCCAATTAACTTAGGGCGGACCCAGTTACCCCAATCTACGATCTTCGGGCTACGTCGTAGCCAATGTCGTAACACCGCTTCCTCTTGATCAGCGAAGTTAAGCGACATTGGGTCCGCTGCGTCCAGACTATGTAGCGACCCGTGGTTCGGATCCGACGTAAAGCCGTCATATGACCTTAGATGTTACGAAGGAGGTTAAACCAATAATTATTATTATTATTATACCCCAATCTACGGTATGTGTACATCGTTGTCACATAATCCTCAACGTTACTTTTTTTAAGTTTTGAAAGAATGACTAAAATCAGATACAGTATATCTAACAAGGGACTGACTATACTGTATGTATTTCAGGAAAATAACTGCTATAAAGAAGTGAAATTTTACGTATAAATGTAATCTCTTTAATGTGCTAACTCCGTTAAAATTCGATTTCACTTCACGAGCAAAATGCTTTTACGCTCACAATTTTCTATAATTTTGTCATAGACCATAAAAAGTGGTATGAAAATGGTAAAAATTAAGTAAAATATGGAATAATTGAATGAAATTCAAATGAACATAGAAGACATACGAATGATTTGGCAAAATAACTTAACATTATTATTATTATTATTATTTCCACTGCCTTATCGAACGAACGAACATAAAAAATGTACTATGTTATGGAATTTATATCCTGTCAATAAAGCTTATCATTATCATTCTCATCATTATCGTACAATACGTGAAAATGAATGAAGGAAAAAACACTCATTCATTGTTGTTGTTGTTGTTATTTATAAATTTAAAACGCGCTTTACTGAAAATTACATACTGTTTTGCAGTAAAAGAAAAACGCGATTCTGTTTCTTTTTGTCTTCCTTGATTTCCTTCTTTAAAATTTTGTTGTCTTAAGTTTTGCAATAAGATACGCTCTCAAATTATGAAATCAATAATAAAACTATGCATTAACATTGCATTATATTTCCTTCGCTTTTAGACGAACATTGTATTTGATTACGACTTTTTTTGAATTCTCGGTCTCTGGCTGTCTATCTGTTTCTGTCTGGCTGTCTATCTGTTTCTGTCTGTCTATCTATCTATCTGTTTCCGTCTGTCTGCCTCTGTTTCTGTCTCTCAGCTCAGTCCAAACTGCTACGTTATTCCATACGCAATTATAAAGTGAAATAAGCGGAGGCTTCAGCATCAACGATCAAACGCTCCATTTACACTCCGCTCTTAAAGGGGGACCCGATAACGCTATTGTTTTCTATTCTCTCTCATTTCCGAAAACAATCCAATGGATTGGTAAAGGAGATTAAACTGAAGTTCTGAATAGGGTTGAGCACTCTGGGAAAACGATTAATATACACTCCATCGTCTCGATTTAAGATAAATTTCACACTGACACGTTTTTCGTAAAGCGCAACACGGCAAAATGGTTCTACCAAAATACACTTTTAATACTTTAGTAGGAAATTATACTTACAATTTAGTTTTTAATAAGTAATATACCGTATAATAAATTTCTCTTCAACTCTTAACAAAGCTCTTACGAGATCTCAAGAAAGGTTTTATTGATAGTTTAAGTATCTATATTACAGTCAGAAACGAGCGAGAGAAATATTAACTCATTAACTTGCGCACTCAAGCAAATGTTGTCTTTCAGTTAAAAGTATTAAAAAGAAAATATGTTAACAATATAACATATTTCACATTCGTTTACAAATGTATGAACAATATCACCGTTCGTGTATACAATATTAACCCAATATATTCAGTGAGTTGATGAATACTTTGTAACTCGTCAATACATTCACTCTTATCCAATTCGTAGAATATCCCTCAATTTAGATAATCTTCCTTCCAATAACCATTAATTTTGTTGGACTGAAATTATAAAAAGATTTAGGCATTCGCATTAAAAACACTTCTAATCTAGCTGCGTTTAAAAGTAAATACCGATAAACCTTTACATTAATGTCATTTATGATCGAATACAGACTGCATTATTCGATTTATTCATCATATTTTCCAATTATTTCTTTCGATCTTCGTAACTAATAAATATTTTCACGCTTAGGATAATTTATGCATTAATCAGTCGTGTGTGACAACTCCCTATAATGATACGCTTAACTTTTAACGAATGAGAGCCCAGTAAAGCCAAACGCTTAATTAAGAGCCAAATTGCCGTAAAATTTCTAAGTTCCGTGTTAAAATTAGTGATATTTCTCGAACCAATAAAAATATTTTGTTTCTAATTTTCTTTTAATTTTCACTATTTTTGTAAGTAAATTTATCAGTGTTCGACTAAAATATTTCTTCGTAAATTCCTTTTTTCTAGTCTCTGTCTTTGGTATCTTCCTTATTTTTGGTAGACGTTAGAAAATTTATGTTAATAATTAGCTTATCTTTTTAATGAGTTTTAGGTATACTCAACGTGTCAGTCAAATAAATGGCAGAAACTAGTCAAAATGCTATTACAATCAGAGATGGGCATAAATACATTGAAATGTATTTAATTTCTAAATATTACGCAAATTTGTATTTAAATATCAAATACATTACTGTAAACTGGAATGTAATTAAATACTAAATACATTACTTCAAAAATATATTTAAATACAATCTAAAATACATCCAAAATACATTACTTCAAAAATGTATTTAAATACAATCTAAATACACCCTAAATACATTCCATTTTCAGTGTTTATTATTATTATTATTGTAGTTTGAGGCTTCCTATCAGCAACAAAGGCTATCCAAAGAGAGGCAACAGAAAGAAGGGACTGCATAAATTCTTCATTTACAAAAAATATAAGGAACTTAAATACTCCCAATAATGGAAAAAAAAATTCATGATTTTTTGCAATTGTATTTAAAAATGTATTTGAAAATATGTATTTATATTTACAAAATACATAAATAATAATGTATTTAAATACCCTGAAGAATGTATTTATAAATACAGTATTAAAATGCAAAGTATATTTAACCCTTTAACGTCGGAATTGTTTGTAGGGTTAAGTTATGAATGCGTGTATTTGAAAGGTTACCAATATGTAGCGGTCGTCCTTTTAGGGTTAAATATGTATTTAAGTATTTATTAAATACATTACTGCCCATCTCTGATTATAATACCTGATGCTAAATCATCCTTTTAAAATAAAATAGGAAAATATTCTCAACTTTTGCAATTACTAATTAATAACCAATATGCAATTAGCGCAACACGGAAATTTGGCAATTTCGTTACTCGGTTTCAATTAGATGAATTGAATTTCTGTCAAATAAAATGTTTTGGTGTTTCGTAAGAACTGTCTGTCACTTTAAAACCGCTCTTTTCAAGGAGGGAAACCAAGTTCTTATTGCGGGGCAATGAGTCAAACAGTTTGAACGTATGCTGAATAAATGACTGCAATTAATTTGTCTTCTAAAACACAGCAGTACTGGAGTGAAGGCTATACTGAGGTAATTACTTTTACCCTGCCATTCTGTCGTTAAGCTAAAAGCAAACGAAGCCAAACTCAAGTTCATTCAAGTCCCAAAGGCAGGAATGGAGACTTCCGTAAATAGTGCAGTGCAGATCTTAAAGATGAAGTCATTCAAGTGTCATATGTTTAAAGCGACTATCATAAACTGGAAGAAAAAATTAAAACCTAACCTAATATAAGCTAACAGGACAATCTAACAATCTAGTAGGTTAAGTTGGGTAAAACGAAGTTAATAAATAATCGGCTTTTTCGACAATTTGGTGCATCATTTCTTTTTTCATTACGAGATGACGACATTTGCTGGTATGCTCGAACCGCTTGTAGCATATTTTAATTTCAACTAGAGTACGTATGACCTATTAAAGAACAGATTATAAAAGATACATCCACAGAGCGACTTTTAAAAGACTGCTCGACAGAGAGGGAAATCGAATACAGCGGCAATGATACCAGTCTTTAAATTAGGGAAGAAAAAGGTTTGCGCATATAATTAGGCGACAAACGTAACCCAACTTTTGACAATTATTTCCAAAACAGAAACGAAAAAGAATAAAACAAACGATTAAAGTTAAAACAGCTTTTTATCTAAACTTAAGATACATATTATTATGTCTGCAATATTATATCACACATTCAAACATTTCCTCCAAATCAATTGTCTCCAACTTTGTCCTAATCTACTTCTTCATTCTGTTATTGTGTTATTGTGTTTTGTACATACAGTATATGTACAGGGTGTTTCTAAAGTAACCATCTATTTTGGTGAAATAGGGGGATTTTAAACAATTGTTATATTGGCATAATGGTATGTGCATTGTTATACAAAATTCATGTATTTATAATATTTCAATTGCTTTACACGATTTTTTGTTAATTATTTTATTTTATTTTCAGACCCATATCATTGATGATGAATGTGCAAGAACGGGTTTATGTAGTAACATGCAGGATAAAAGGCATGAAGTGCAATGAAATTAGAGAAAAGTTTGAGAGAAGGTTTCTTAAAACAGGCCCTAGAGACCAGGCTATTCGCGAATTAGTAAACAAATTTATGAGGACTGGATCTGTGCATGACGAGCGTAGATCTGGACGGCCAAGATGATCTCACGAAAGAATCGAATCTGTTCAAGAAGCATTCGAAGAGGATCCACAATTATCGATTCGGAGGGCATCCCACAGATTAGAAATTCCACAAACAACGATTTACAGAATTCTACGTTATGATTTAAAGAAAAAGCCATACCACATTCAAGTGTTCCACAACTTACAAGAAGAAGATTATCCACGAAGAGCAACAATGTGTGCCGAGCTTATTAATCAAATTCAAAGTGCGAATCTAATTAACAAAATTATGTTCAGTGATGAAGCGACCTTCCACACGTGTGGAAGGGTCAATCGACATAACTGTCGCATTTGGGCAGACCAAAAACCAACTGAATTTATTGAATGGGAACGAAACACGCCAAAAGTGAATGTGTGGCTTGGTATGACTAAGTCAAAGGTTTATGGACCTTTCTTTTTTTCGGAGGCCACAATTACAGGAACCGTGTACCTTGACATGCTCGAACAATTCCTCGAACCTCAACTTCGTCAGGATGGTATTCTTGACACAGTGGTCTTTCAACAGGATGGAGCACCATGCCATTATGCCACAATTGTTCAGGATTATCTCAACAACTGCTTTCCCGCTCGTTGGATTGGTCGTGGAGGATCTCAACCTTGGGCAGCACGTTCACCTGATTTAACACCCTTAGATTTTTATGCCTGGGGTTTCATTAAGTCGGAAGTGTACCGTAGAAGAATTAGAGATATAGCTGATCTTCGAAATCGTATTACTGAAACGGTTCAAAAGATAACTCCTGAAATGCTTGAACGTGTATTCCGAGAAACAGTTGATCGCTTTGAGATCTGTAGAGACATTGATGGTCGCCACGTAGAAACTGATAATTAACTTTTGGCCCATATTCTTTCAGGAATTTATTTTGAAATAGCATGTATTTTGTTTAAATATATATATATTTTCATGTTTTAAAGGTGTTTTTTTTATAATTCATATTATTTCGCAAAATAGATGGTTACTTTAGAAACCAGGGTTGTGGAGTCGGTCCAAAATTTTCCGACTCCGACTCTGACTCCACACATTGTAAAAATTCGACTCCGACTCCGACTCCACACATTGTAAAAAATCTAAAAATCCGACTCCGACTCCTCACATTTTAAATATACGACTCCGACTCCTCTAGTGTTTCACTCTATAATTATCATAATAATAAGACATTTCATCACCACCACATGAATCGTGAGGTTACTTTCTAGGATAAGGGAACATTCAAATATTAAGAAGGATATTGACTTGTAGATATTATCATATTAAGGGATTTTTATTTTTTACAATAATATATATTATATATATATATATATATATATATATATATATATATATATATATATATATATATATATATATAATAAATGAAAAAGATTCTCTTAAACATAATTAAGGTCTAACCAGTAGTAGTGCTACTTAAAATTGAATAACCCTTCTTAACCTAGTGGCTATAACCAGGGTTGTGGAGTCGGTCCAAAATTTTCCGACTCCGACTCCACACATTGTAAAAATTCGACTCCGACTCCGACTCCGCCCTGAAACGTGCGACTCCACGACTCCGACTCCGACTCCACAACCCTGTTAGAAACACCCTGTATTATTACCAGCACCATTGGGAATTGACCCCTCGACTTCAGTGTCTTCACTTGGCTTACAGGGAAACAGCGTTACCCACTGAATTAGGGCCGCTGGCTCTACAGTCTACACGTATACCTACCTACCTACTCACTCACTTTCACTCACTCCCCTCTTCCCTTCTTACCTCTCTCTCTGGAACTTCAGCGAGTGGAGGATCTCCGGTCTCTTCTGGCGAAAGTTCCACAGATGAATGACGTCATCTTGTGTGAAGTCGACGAGGGCTCCTTCATTGGCGAGGAAGACGATTTGAATGACTGCATCGTCATTCTCGTGCTGCAAGTGAATGTCCACGCCCGGACACCCAATACTACACATAAGTTTAGGAAAAGTACAACGTAAGGCTGGCTGCATAGAACTAACTAACTAACTAACTAACTAACTAACTCTCTCTCTCTCTCTCTCTCTCTCTCTCTCTCTCTCTCTCTCTCTCTCTCTCTCTCTCTCTCTCTCTCTCTCTCTCTCGGGAGGGACGAACTATAGGTTAATCTTGGTGTACAGACCTCCGCATCTCCTCCTCGAGGAGGATACAGCCCTATATACCGAACTCCGTAGCCTGCTAGGGGATAAGGTGTGTGTAGTTTAAGGAGACTTCAACTGTCGCGGCATAAAGTGGGAAGACAGGACTGCTGATACTGAACGGAGGAGGCTAGTTGACTTTGCTGATGAGAACTTCCTCACTCAGTGGGTCAATGAGCCTACACGAGGCGAAAGCGTTCTAGACTTAGTATTCACGACCGAAGACAACCTCGTCACTGGCCTCACCGTTGACGAATCGTTGGGCGGGAGTGATCACGGTCTGATTAGGTTCCGTGTTTGCGTCCCTCGGGTGAAGCGTAGTAACTCGAGAGGCAGTAAGCTCGATCTCTGGCGGGCAGACTTTGTTAGCCTCCGGGATAGCGTAGGTGAGATGGGGTTAGAGGTCGGCGGCGATGTTGAGGGAGTGTGGAGTGCATTCCGGGACCAGTTTATGGTGCTGCAGTCTGCTGCCATACCCTCAAAACAGGTCACCCCCTGCTTCAACGCAGCCTAAGTGGTTCAGTCGTGACATCGCTTCGGTTATCCGAAATAGCAAAGTAGCGTATAGGAGGGCGAAGGCCAATCGTTCCCATGAGAACACTGAAGCGTATGTCCGCCTGTGTAGGGAAGTGAAGGCGAAGGTTAGGCTAGCGAAACGTAACGAAGAACTACGGGTGGCAGGCCTCTGCAAGGGGAACCCTAAGGAGTTCTTCAGTTATGTTAATAGTAGAAAGCCCATTAGAAGCATGATAGGTCCGTTAAAGGACCGAAGCGGCGTTCTGCGGACCTCCGACGCGGACATCGCTAATGTGCTAAATGAGTACTTTGCGGGAGTGTTCACCAGGGAGGACACCCGCGTCACCCCGAGCCAGGCGTCAGGCACGAAGGTGCTGGCCTGGATAGTGTTCGATGTACCGCGACAGTCGTTGCCGATAGAATAGACAAACTGAGCGCGTTTAAGGCTCCTGGGCCAGACCAGTTTCTCCCCAGAGTGTTGCGGGAGGTGCGCGACCAGGTGGCTCCCCACCTGGCTACAGTCTTCAACAAATCGTTGAAGACGGGCCAGATGCCTGGTGACTGGAGGGAAGCCAATGTGACCCCTATCTTTAAGAAAGGGGATCACGAAAGTCCAGGGAGCTATCGTCCCATTAGTCTCACTTCAGTTGTAGGTAAATTATTAGAAGGGATAATAGCTGATAGGATCGTTGACCATTTGGATTCCTACAAGCTGCTTGGGGACTCCCAACATGGGTTTAGACGGCATAGGTCGTGTCTCACGAACTTGCTCGAGTTTTTCCACGTCATGTTGAGTGAGTATGATAAGAGTAGGGCGATTGATATACTTTATCTCGACTTTCAGAAAGCCTTTCATAAGATACCTCACCGCCGGCTAATGACGAAAGTGCGCGCGCTGGGTATCGGTGGGGAAATAGGTAGGTGGATTGAAAACTGGCTGAAGAATAGGCGGCAGAGGGTTGTAATTAAAGGGGTTAGTTCGGGTTGGGCCTCGGTCACTAGTGGGGTTCCTCAGGGTTCCGTTTTGGGGCCACTGTTGTTTATCATTTACATAAATGATATCGACGGTGGCATCGTCAGTCGGATCGCCAAATTCGCTGATGACACCAAGCTTGGGGCCAATGTTGGGACGCCCGAAGCGATCGAGCAACTGCGTGCGGACCAAGGTAGGATAGAAGAGTGGTCCGAAAAATGGCAAATGCCGTTTAACTTGGGTAAATGCAAAGTAATGCACATTGGCTACGCCAATCCCAAGTCGGACTACTCGATGTTGGGGAACAATATCGAGGCGACTGATTTGGAAAAGGACTTGGGTGTGCTAATCAGCAGCGACCTTAAGTTTACCAAACAGTGCGTAGAGGTGGAAAAGAAAGCCCAGAAGATGTTGGGTTATATCAGGAGGCAATTTCAGTTTCGGAACAAGGAGATTGTGCTCTCTCTGTACAGTTCCCTGGTTCGGCCGCACCTGGAGTATGCAGTGCAGTTCTGGTCGCTCACCCTCAGGAAAGATATTGAGAGGCTGGAGCGAGTGCAAGCGAGGGCCACAAAGTTAATCCCTTCCGTTAGGCATATGGGCTACAATCGACGGTTACGCGCCCTGAACTTGTTTTCGCTGGAAACTCGGAGGCTGCGCGGTCAACTGATCGAGGTTTTCAAGCTCTTACGCGGGTTCAACGATGTCGATTTTAGAAGCATGTTTAGTTTAAATGATAACCCAACTCGCAACAATGGTTGGAAGTTGGATTTGAAACGGTTTAGGACTAGTGTGTGTGGGAATTACTTTACGTATAAGATCTGTGACACGTGGAACAGTTTACCTTCAGAAGTTGTAAACAGTTCCTCTGTGGATCATTTCAAGAAAAGGTTAGACCAAATCTTGTACACTATTTGAGTGTGTAGAAAATTTTCCCTGGCACCCGTTGCCATTGGTACCTCCTCGGTATGGGCCACAAGGCCTTTTGAGGTACTTCTTTTCCTTGTAACTCTCTCTCTCTCTCTCTCTTCTCTCTCTCTCTCTTCTCTCTCTCTCTCTCTCTCTCTCTCTCTCTCTCTCTCTCCTCTCTCTCTCTCTCTCTCTCTCTCTCTCTCTCTCTCTATATATATATATATATTATATATATATATATATATATATATAATAATGCATACTTTCGTTCTCTTGTCACCTCTTGATGTGGACAATTGTGTTCCGGTCGAAACGTAGATCAAAACAATAAATGAATTTACTTTTTCTATTATCTAACACAAATTTCTCATACGAAAAATAACTGTTTCGTGAAATTTTATATAATATTTACTCGAAGGAAAGGAGCATCTTCCATAATAAAAAAATATAAGCCGAAATACAATATAATAATGCTGCATATTGTAATTATGCATTCTATAAGGCAGCCACAGTATAAATACAATAAATACAACGAAGTTTATGCTGTAAATCCTCTCCTGCATATAAAGTGAAATGGTATAGACCCTACAGCGAAATTTCAGGAATGCCATACTGGCATGAGTTTAGATACCGGTATATTTTATATAGAAATATAAAGATATATGTATAATAATTAATGTAATAATAAGTAATCAAATAACCACAATTATTCTTTTGCAGATAATATATAATATAAAAATTATGCTGTTCTTTCTACATGGTCGTCTTCCACCTTCAATTTTACTTCTGAAAAGGTAGTAATTAGTTAGATAATGAGAACCATTCAACTTATTAAACTTTGTCCATTATATTATAATACTTTTGTGGTTTTATATTATATATATATATATATATTAGTGGTGGACCGGATATCCGCATCATTTTAAACATCCGCATCCGCACTTCTGACTGCGGATGTTATGGGGATATTACCTCTAATAAATTATGCAATTTACAATTAAATTAGCTTATAAAGTAGCTTATAAGGCCCAGTCATGCACATTTCATGTAAAGTATTAATTATTAATGAACAAACAAATATATAAACCTCAAAATATAAATAGCTGGTAACACAGAAAATTGAATGAAGCTTGTTTCATTGAATTTTCTGTGGCTGAAACTCTTGAGAAAGTTATTATTTTTATCATACTGAAAACATTAATATTAATTTTAATTCTTATGCATTGCCTGCCATAATAGTAATATCACGAAATTTGAAAAATTATGTCATATATTCATAATTCTATATTATATTGATAGATTAACTAAATATCCGCATCCGCAGATACTGAAATTAAAGATCCGCATCCGCAGATGTTGAAAAACTGAGATCCGGTCCACCACTAATATATATATATATATATATATATATATATATATATATAATTGAACTCAGAATGGTTCCCTGAGATCTTTTATGTTACACACAGACTGTGCTTGGAACAAGGACCTCTTCTGGGAAAATTAAATCCACTGTAGTTCGAATAAGTAATGGTAAATGAGAAATACTATAGTTTTTCTTTTTCATAATGTTAGCCCAACGTGGGCAACGGGTCACTCGCAAAGTGGCCCCAAAAATATGCTTCCCTCACCAGCTATCTGCCAAGCAGATAGCTGGTGAGGGAAGCTATATTTTGGGGCCTCTTTTTGCGAGTGACCCGTTGCCTACGTCGGGCTAACATTATGAAAAAGAAAAACTATAGTATTTCTCATTTACCATTACTTATTCGAACTATAGTGGATTTAAATTTCCCAGAAGAGTTCCTTGTTCCATGCACGGTCTGTGTGTAACATATATATATATATTATGCAGGAAGGAGGGGCTGAGGGCAAATGCCGCAAAAGTGCCCCTCCCATAGAAGAACAACAGAGCCAAAATCAAGGTCTGGGGTTTTCGAGATGCCTAAACACACTGCGTTTGAAAGATGGATTGAGGAAGATTGTTCCACAGTTGACCGGTTGAGTACATGAAAGACTGAAAATATCGATTAACCCTCGAGAGAAGATGTAGAAAGTCTGGTACTACGTGCTCTCCTTAAAGGAGTAGTAGTAGTAGTAGTAAAGAGAGAGTGAGGCAACATTGTGGCGAAGAGAGAGAGATTGAAGACAATCAGTAAGAGGCGGGGAATTGACGAGACGAAAAGCCTTTGATTCCACCCGGTCAAGTAAGTATATCTACTTATATTATATACTTTTTTCTTTCTTTTTTTTAAGAGGTATGAGTATGAGTATAGAATTTCACTTGTAGACATTTTATTTATAGAAATAAAAAAATTAGTTATTGATACAGAAATATAGACATGAATTCTGAATGCCACCCCTAACATTAATAAACATCACCTGTATGGTATGTCCCAAGTCTACGTGCACAGTGTGTGTCTAACGAACCTGCATCCAGAAAGAGTATTTGCAGACGCAATAAGAAAGAATTTTTTACCCGACTGAAAATATTTCAGTCGAAAACTACTGAACCAAACTATCTGAATAACAATTTAGCTTTGGTTTTAGCTTGGTAAATGTGCGTTCTGCATTCGGAGAACCAATAAAGCCACAACTTTCCATTTTTTGTCGTTTTACAGGGGTAAATTAAAGAAAACTTGAAATTTAGAGTTCTCTAAATTGTTAGTACCTCAGTTTATTCCCCTATTTTCTAAAGAAAAAATCTCCCTTTCCAGGGAGAGAGCTCAATTTTTAACATTTAACCAATCCCTGATTACGTAATAAAATAAGCAAACGTAATGATAACTCGCAGAAAGGGTGGAGGGGTTAGTGGGATAAAATGCAGCTAACAAAGTATATGGAAGTGAAGCGAATAATATCTATTTACATACTTTAAAAAGAATCGAGTAAAAAATGGGCGAACGAGATGGAACTTTAGAATGAGTTTAATTAATACACTTTTCCTCTTTACCTTTACTGCGCTCCTTTATTTAAACTTTTTGAAACACTGAAGGAGGTCATAAACATCCTTACGGCTTTCGTACGAAGACGCGGCGTATTGACGTCTTTCGTTGGTCGCAAAAGCGATAAAACTTCCTACGACGGCATCATTCATATCGAGCTCAAATTGAAATAAAATTTTTATAGCTTGAGGAACGCTGAAAACTGAGTTACATTGAGAAGGGTTTAAATAAGAGATTATTTTTATGTGCGAGGCGAGAATCTTCCCGATCTCATAGCAGAGTTTTATATTAAGTTAAAAACATAGAAATAAATAACGCATCGTTTCATCTAAATTTATGTGTACATAAAGGGCTTAACTATCCTTACTCGAAATTACTATTCAGATTATTTATAGAGGCTGTTTTCTTTTGCGAAGAAGAAAATGGCCATCAATTTTAGTTACAAGATATTAATGTATGAAGGTCTACAAAGGGATTTTTACCTCGTGTAAAACTAATAAAGGATAATAAGGTAATATTTCATCGCGGTATGAACACTCTTGAGAAGCGCCTAAATCAATAAATTATGGAAACCATAATACAGAATTTTAAGGACAAGATATTTAATGGATCTGAAACTGAAATTTAGCTAAGAATAATGGCTTTGTTAGATCACAATAACATTAAAACGGCGTAGAATATGCGAGATCGTAAAACAGAATGGAATACAATTCAATTAAAACATGTTTCTCTCTCAAATTTAGGCCATATTAAAAATAAAAAGACAAACCAAACAGCTGGGAGACCTCCTACAAGAAATGGAAAATATAACCGCTTAATTAGAAACTGCTACGCGAAATAGTTATAAGGCTTAATTTTATCCCAAAAGTTTTGTAATAATATGGATCACGAGAAAAGTATTATCATCAACCATTTACGGGATTAAGGGGAATGAGTTACATTTACTACAACGTAAAAAACCGTCATAATGGATGAGCTGGCCGGGTCTGAACAGAAATTAGAGTGGTATATCAATGTCATGTTTACTTTTCCCTTCACCATTCCAACAATGATAAACTTCTTCTCGTATATTAAAAAGGCTGAAATTATTTAAAGGATAAATCAATGTTTTTATCTAGTTTACTTTTGGCCGTGCATCAGAATGCTAAAAAAATCAAAGTTTCATTATCGTAAAGGTATATGAACTAAACAAAATATGTTATCTTCGAGGTAAGAAAAAATCTGAACATAGTTTCTACATTAACCGAGTACTCAATACACGGAGTAAATTGGTGCACTAATTTTCGGATGTGGCTTAGTTTTGACCACCAAGTTCTGAAACTTGTTTTTAAGTTAAAAAAAAAAATTGACAAAAATGTTGTGGCTCGATTACAAAACAGGCCACCACCTATTTTCGAAAAATTTTAATGATACGTTCCGTAGTAGCAATATTGTCATTAAATGTAAAATCTAGAATAGCATATTTCAAAATTCATACTTTTCACACGGTGACGGTCCTTGTCTGTCTGTTACTGTTACTGTTATTTAATTTAATTTTTTATCAACAGAGCTGGGCACTTGCGTTTTTTTGCGCGTTTTTTTGCGGTACTGCGGTACTACTACCGCACTACCAAACCGGTACCGCATAACGCAGTACCGCAAAGGATCGCTGAAAGTACAGCAGTACCGCTACCGCATTCAAATTTCCCGCAGTACTTTCCGCGGTACCGACCAACACGGTAGTACCGCAGTACCGCAAAAAAAAACGCAAGTGCCCAGCTCAAAAAAATAAAAATAACAAAATTAAATAAATAAATAAAATTATTTATTTATTAATAATTAATAAAATAAATCACACCACTCTTCAAAATGAAAAGTCCAAAAATTTGAACTTTAATGATTTAAATAACAAAAAATCTATCTTTTTAAATTTTAAAATAATTTGCTCATCAGCTATAAACTGCATATAATGTTTCCAAAAATGCAAACAAATATACGTTGGAAAAGAGAAATATTTAACACACTTAACTTAATAAAAGTTTATGACGACAACGTAAAACTTAACATACAGTTCGTTTTAACATTCAACAAGTTCGTAAAAACTTAAGTGAACCAAAACTTTTGGTTGAACAGAACTGAATACAAATATTTCATTGGAAGATAAATTTGACCTTTTTATTATTTTTGTTTTAATAAAAGCTTTACTGGCTATATTTTAGCCATATCGTCGTTACCGATGAAGAGTTTGTAATGCGCGCGCAAAAGGAAGTTTTACGTGGAAGTGATATATAACAGAATGGGGATCTATGAAACCGGACCTAAGCACAGTGAATATGCCATTTCTATTTCACTTCTATCATTATGCTTTGGTCTGAACGATCCTCATTCTGTTATTCCCAATGTAAAATTTCCTTTTCAGCACAGGGCAAACTATTAGATAGCCTATTTCAACTAAATTCTGACACGAGAATGAGAAATTACATACATACATATATGTCTGTGTCTGTGTCTGTATGTACTGTATGTACAGTTGCGAAAAAAAAATTGTCCAGAAACAAAATTTCTAAAAAGTATAAAATTACTAATTGGTAATATTTTGTTACTGTTCCGATATTTTACTTTTTTTGGGTTTGGTGATAGGATAAATCTTTAAGAACAAAACCCAATTATTTCTGATTACTAACTTTTTACACTTTTTACAAATTTTACAGTTCTAGACAAACTTTTTTCCGGAACTGTATACATGTTATTAAAAATAATCCTCAATTCGATCCATAAACGCAAAAGTGATTGGAAACTGCACAATAGAAGGGAAAACTAATCAATCAATCAATTAATCAATCATTCAAATCCTCCCACCTCTCTCTAATTTTGCCGTTCTGAAAATAATAAATTCTAGCACGGGATAGATCTAGAAAGTGAAGGAGTGGAGGATGTCTCCTTAATCCTTCAGACTAGTGATGTGCAAAATTTCAAATCGACAAAAAAAAAAAAAAAACAACAACTTTATTTTAACAATTTCTATTATTTATTTTATTTGAAAGTAAATTATTATTATCACCATTATTGTTGTTATTGTTATTATGCTATTAGTTTTCTGTTTTTGTATAATAAATGAAGTATTAAATACTGAATTGAATATTATAAATTAGGTTGTAAGATAATTTTGTAATGATTACTTTTGTGTAATAAAGATTTTTGTGCGTGTGTGTGTGTGTGTGTGTGTGTGTGTGTGTGGGGGGGGGGGTTGCAATAAAATAAAAAAAATTAAAATGTGAGTATATGTAGGGTATGGGGGTGCGATTCATATACATTCAATTAGCAACTCAGTTTTGATATTTTCAGAATGGACGTTTAAAAGACGGCAATTGAAATTCATGTTGAATATCCGCATACAGTAAGAATGAAAATTCTGTCACACTTTATTCCAATAACTTCTTCAGTTATTAAATACTTTTAGATGTACGCATAATATGATAATGATAATATTGATTTTTTCTTTAAACTAGTTAGTGAAGCAAGTTTTAAGTTACCTTCTGTTCCAATATTTATGTATGTAATACGATACTTGGCAATTCATTTGAATATTTCACCACTCACGTCAACCTGGAGTTTACGGAATGCTTGTTTTTAATGTCGGTTGGTTGGCTGGTTGGTTGGTTATTTGGGTGTTTGTTTAACCTCCCTTTTTAATATCAGTTTCATATCATGCGTAAACACTGTTCAAGAATCTAGAAGAAATTTCCAACAAGTTTAAACAATTCCTAAAACCTTCTTAATTCGTGAGATGAAAATACGGCGGTTTTGTCTAATTAGGCTAATTAATCGATCGATGGACTACGACTGAGTGAGGTCCATTAGTGTGATGGTCAATTGGGAGATTTCCTTATGGACCGATCAATTTGCAACTAGTATTTTGATTTACTGGGTATTCAAATGAACCTCAACTCAATAGTTCTACTCGCATTGCACTTATTAACTGTGCGCCAGCGCTACCAACTTTTTAGGTCGGTACTCACGTCGTTTCTACTCGCTCTTACTAACAGTTAATTAAAAGATGAAACCAAGGTCAATATTCCTAACAGAAGAACAAATGTGGAATGGAAGCTCTGAAATTGTGTATATAGGCACTAACTGTGCTTTGTTTTAACAAACTCATTCAGGAAACAGCGTCACCTGGCGTCTGCTATAAGGGAGCTCAAAAGGAGGAAAAAGATAGGGGAGCCAAAGGGAGGGAAAAGGGCCATTTATTTGAATAAAAAAGGGGTTGTCTCTTTTTTAACGTTTTACACGAAGGATAATATGTGAGTGCATTAAATTGGTTTAACTTTAATTTCAATTTTGATCATTTGGTTATTATGGCAAATTTTGGCACTGGTGCCAATTTACTTTTTTTTTTTCACTCTTAAATGCTACACTTTACAGCTTACAACAAAGAACTTCAATTCATGAAAGGTCTAGGTAACACAGTCCCCCGCCCCCTAAGGGGGCAAGGAGATTGAGAGGGGTGGGTGTGTTACTTAAATCTTAACTGGTTCCCTCTTAATATGTATACTAAATTTGGCGCAGATTACCCTAGCCGTTTAGGGGTTCCCTCCCAGTCACACCCCAGGGGGGAGGTGGACTGGGAATGGCGGGTATGTTATTAAAACCTTCCCTCGTTTTCCTTTAATGTGTACGCCAAATGTGGTGCAGGTTACACCTTAATCATTTACTTGTATATAAACGAACATAAAACAGACCTTTCTTCTTCCTCTTCCTATATATATATATACAGGGCGTCCCAAAAAAATGTATACACACTTTAACAGCTGATAGCTCAATTGATGTTTCTTTCTTTCCAAGTTAAACCCATTAGAATTAATAATGGCAGTCAGACTAAGCTTTGAACAAAGGAAATTCATTCTAAAATGCTACTGGAAGTGTGAAAACGCAGTTGAAGTGCAAAGACAGTTTAGGAGGGAGTTTCAAACAGATCCACCAACGCGACTTACCATCACTCGAATTAGAGATAAGTTTGAAGCCGATGGAACTGTTCAGAATGTCCACAAGAAGCGTTCCGGAAGACCACGGACATCGACAAGCCCCACAAAGCAAGAAAGAGTACTGGAAACGTATCACCAAAGTCCAAGAAAATCTGTGCGGCAAGCGAGTCGTGAGGTAGGAATTTCAGAATCGTCTGTCCAACGTATTTTGAAGCGCTGTCAATGGAAAAGTTACATTCCAAGATTAGTCCATGCTATTAATGAAGATGATCCGGACCGAAGAGTGGAGTATTGCGAGTGGTACTTGGCATGATGTGGATGTGGATTGGACGAAGGGGTTTCGTAGAATACCCTCCGCGTTCACCAGACCTCACACCACTAGACTTTTTTTATGGGGATACTTAAAAGACAAAGTCTACGCTATAAAACCTGCAACAGTCGCTGAATTGAGAGCAGCCATTGACCGAGAATGCACACAAATACCAAACGAAATGTTTCGTGATGTTTGCGATTCCATTGCTTCGCGTTATCAGCAGTGCCTGGACCAGAACGGACGTCAGTTTGAAAACAGGCGTTGACAAAACAATTAAATAATGTCTGTAGATTCTATTACATTTTGAAAATGAAATGTATTTTAATAAACACTGCCTTTATAATTATTTAAAGTGTGTATACATTTTTTTGGGACGCCCT
The DNA here is from genome assembly GCA_023014485.1 of Bathynomus jamesi. NCBI lineage: Eukaryota > Metazoa > Arthropoda > Malacostraca > Isopoda > Cirolanidae > Bathynomus > Bathynomus jamesi. The sequence goes on along the minus strand of JAJOZX010001002.1, from coordinate 284,806 downwards.
GTATATATATATATATATATATATACCGGGTGTCCCATTCGAAATGAAACAACTTTGAATCCTTATAATTTTTATTGAATGATGCAAACAATGTAATATTCACACAGTAGATAGTCAATGTCATAACGTTTCATATGATATATGTGAATTACAACATTTAGATACATTAGAGTTCTTTATTGTATGCATTCAATATGTGCACCATTTGCAGCACGGACCAGGTCGCAACGGTACTCAATTTCCCTCCACACGTTGCCTAGCATCTCACGGGTTACAGAGTCCACCGCTTCTGTGATGCGCTCTTTCAGTTGAAAGAGGAATCTGCAGTTCGACACTGGCACGACGGATGGACTTTCTCTGGCTACTACCAAAGGCGCCGCGTATTCGTTCATCATCATCTTCCGATCTTGTTCGCCCTCCAGAGTGTTCCTTTAGAACGCTGCCAGTCTCCTCAAATTTCTTGGTCCATGCATATAGGTCTCTTCTGGTGGGTGGTTCCTTGTGAAAGGTTGTACGGAATCGCAGTTGCACCAGAGTAGGGTACTTCAACTCAGCCATCCACAACACACATTTCGCTTTTTCTTGTGGGGTAAACATAATTCAATCTGAAACAAACAAAAAACATTATGACAAAAACTTACGCATATGGTGTAGTAACTGGCAAAGTTTCAACATTCTCACATTAATCCTTTAAAAATTACAGTTTCAAAGTTGTTTCATTTCGAATGGGACACCCGGTATATATATATATGTGTGTGTGTGTGTGTGTGTGTGTGTGTATATACACAGGGCGTCCCAAAAAAATGTATACACACTTTAACAGCTGATAGCTCAATTGATGTTTCTTTCTTTCCAAGTTAAACCCATTAGAATTAATAATGGCAGTCAGACTAAGCTTTGAACAAAGGAAATTCATTCTAAAATGCTACTGGAAGTGTGAAAACGCAGTTGAAGTGCAAAGACAGTTTAGGAGGGAGTTTCAAACAGATCCACCAACGCGACTTACCATCACTCGAATTAGAGATAAGTTTGAAGCCGATGGAACTGTTCAGAATGTCCACAAGAAGCGTTCCGGAAGACCACGGACATCGACAAGCCCCACAAAGCAAGAAAGAGTACTGGAAACGTATCACCAAAGTCCAAGAAAATCTGTGCGGCAAGCGAGTCGTGAGGTAGGAATTTCAGAATCGTCTGTCCAACGCATTTTGAAGCGCTGTCAATGGAAAAGTTACATTCCAAGATTAGTCCATGCTATTAATGAAGATGATGATCCGGACCGAAGAGTGGAGTATTGCGAGTGGTACTTGGCACGATGTGGATGTGGATTGGACGAAGGGGTTTCGTAGAATACCCTCCGCGTTCACCAGACCTCACACCACTAGACTTTTTTTTATGGGGATACTTAAAAGACAAAGTCTACGCTATAAAACCTGCAACAGTCGCTGAATTGAGAGCAGCCATTGAACGAGAATGCACACAAATACCAAACGAAATGTTTCGTGATGTTTGCGATTCCATTGCTTCGCGTTATCAGCAGTGCCTGGACCAGAACGGACGTCAGTTTGAAAACAGGCGTTGACAAAACAATTAAATAATGTCTGTAGATTCTATTACATTTTGAAAATGAAATGTATTTTAATAAACACTGCCTTTATAAGTATTTAAAGTGTGTATACATTTTTTTGGGACGCCCTGTATATATATATATATATATATATATATGTGTGTGTGTGTGTGTGTGTGTGTATATATATATATATATATATATATATATATGTCGGATCGACAAGAAATAGACCAACAAGTAGACAGACAAACTCTTCCTTCCACGCCTTCATCAAACATTCTTGGAAAACACACGTGGGCAAAGAATCAAACAATGGAAGCGTCTGTTTTCTTCCAAACAAAAGCGAGCCCTTAACAACAAAAGGACGCGCGGGCAAAGCGTCTTAAGATTTGGCGCGAAATCCTATGTCACAGGAACTACGTATAAAAGCGAGTTTCCACTCACATTCGCTCTCACACACTCGATCTCCACCTTTACGAGCAACACTCGTCCATCAACCGCCCTCCGGCTTCCCGCCGGAGGATCGGCCTGCTGTTTCCCTCAAGGCCTTCGATCTATCATCAAGCAAGACCTTCTACAGACCGCCTGCAGAAGCAATCCTTCGAGGCCCAGCGCCGTTTCGACTTCCGCCGGTTTGCCTCTCAAGCATCACCTCAATTCTACAACAAGCGAATCAACACTGGAGGCGACCGGCGCCCGGCATCTCCTCAGGCCTACAGTCTACAAGAGATATTCATCTCCTCAGGCCTACAGTCTACAAGGCCTGACCGACACGACCAACGCGTGAGCGACCAGCTTCCAGAGGACAATCAACGACACTTCGAGCCTACAGTAATAGGTTCACTCGACACTTCAACAAAGGTTCTCATCGTTCCCGGTAAGATAAGTGCATCCTTTTCTAAGTACTTTCGTGAAGCCTACATTAGCCCACCGCCGAACGGTAGACTATACCCCAAGTGTAATTAAGCGTTCCAACTGACTCTCGTTAAATAACGCAATAGGCCTATTATCCAATTCAAGTGTCATTCCAATACCGTAATTCCGCGTATCATCCGTTGTTGTATTCAATTCATATATTTATGTGATAACTAAATATTTTCCTGGCGTAATCATTTAGCAGCACATAATGGCCTTATATATAAATGATATTTGTGTAACCATTGTCAAGCATTTCACTCCATTATTATTAGGCCGCATCATTTATTGTGTTCATCCATTCAATCCTCTAGCCTATTTAATCAGTGTGTCACGTATCCCATTCACTGTACTAAACGCACGTGCATTCTGTATGTCATTTACTAGGCCCATTCAATGTTCCATTTTGCATGCCATTTACATACCATCAAGGAATGCATTAAGTGTCAATTTAAGCTATTAACTATTCATCTTACTAGCTAAGTTCCATGTCATCAGCATAACGTAAAGGCTAGCCATTAGTCACTGTCAATCCTTATGTTAATTACTGTGAATAAATAACATCTATTTTCATAATAAAATACAAAACAATAGGGTATTTTTATAACTAACATTAATTTGCTTGGGTGTAATTGAAGTTGGTGACCTCGTTAATTCATGTCACTTCCAATAGTATGGTGGGCCTACTCCATTAGCTACTTTCCAATCGGTGATACTGTATGACATCATAAATTATTAACCCAGCCTATCATTAATACTCAGTCATTGCATCAATTAATCACTAGTATACAATTAAATCATTATCACCTTAAACGGCTAAAACTAGGTCCACTATGTAGTATATAGTATATAGTATATAGTATATATATATTATATATATATATATATATATATATATATATTATATATATATATATGGTACACACACAGACACAGACCGTGCATTGAACAAGGAACTCTTCTGGGAAAATTAAATCCACTACTGTCCGAATAAGTAATGGTCAATAACAAATACTATAGTTTTTTCTTTTTCGTGATGTTAGCCCGACGTGGGCAAAGGGTCACTTGCAAATGCAACGAGTCTTTTGCTTATATTAAGGTTCTGGATATAGTAGGCTAGGTGTAGCTGTAACCCCTAGATCCTGTCCCAGAGTTGGATCCTATCTGCTTTGCAGATAGCTGGTGAGGGAAGCTATATTTTTGGGGCCTCTTTGCGAGTGACCCGTTTGCCCACGTCGGGCAAACATTATGAAAAAGAAAAACTATAGTGTTTGTCGTCATTTATCATTAATTATTCGGACTAAAGTGGATTTAATTTTCCCATTAATAGTTCCTTGTTCCATGCACGGTCTGCGTGTATCATGAAAAAACCTCAGGGGACCATTCTGAGTTCAATCCCATATATATATTATATATATATATATATATATATAATATATATATATATATATATATATTATATATATATATATATATATATACAGGGTGAGCCGAAAGTCTGGATCCATAGGAAAATATTTATTTTAATACATAAATTACAACAAATGGTAAATACTTAAACTGAATATCAACTTTAACTCGTAAATGCGTATCCGTGATACTGTACAGTAGTTCGTACTCCAGTATAAATACTCAAATACTTTTTTTATTTCAGTCCAGAAATGGCTTCGAATCTAACAACAGAAGACGGGTAGAACTTGTGCTCATGTACGCAAGACAGGGCGCTACACACAGAGAAGTTGCTACCGAATTCAATAGAAATCATCCTGATAAGCATCCAGTAACACATGCGACTGTTGGCAAGTTGTTTAAACGTTTCAAAGAAACGGGAAGTGTACATGATCGACGGCGTTCTGGTCGTCCAAAAACTGCAACTGATGAAAATACCTCTGCAATGGTATGTGAAACTTTAACGAATAGTCCAGTAAAGTCAATAAGAAGATTATCAAATGAAACACGCATCTCGAGAACGTCAATTCGAAGAATTATTAAAAATCATAAATTCCATCCCTAAGTGTCTCGATGTCAGAGGCTGCCAATTTGAGCATTTGTTATAATTTGTTGTTTATACTGGAGTACGAACACTGTACAGTATCACGGATACGCATTTACGAGTTAAAGTTGATATTCATTTTAAGTATTTACCATTTGTTGTAATTTATGTATTAAAAAAATATTTTCCTATGGATCCAGACTTTCGGCCCACCCTGTATATATAATATAATTTTACAAACTTTGTTTTTGGACAAAGAAAACGTTCAGGGTGCAACGCATCATCAAACCCATTTGTCTCGTCACTGAAACTTAAAGGACGAAAAAAATATTAGAAACTTTGGATAATGTGCTTTTACACCTTCCGTTCATTATTTCTTTGAGGATTCACAAATGTTAGACTATATATATATATACTTTGGTAACCTGGGTTTTGCTTCCACCCGAACTATTCATTCTGACGAAGGTCAAGCTTGTTGCTCCACCTTAGACCTAAATCTTAACGTGGAATCAAAAATTACAAAGTTCTCCCTTGGACTCGATTTTTTTTGCATGGATGAAGAGCTGGGTGAACTGAACGCCGCCTGCCATCGCCGGGATTCGAACCCGGGGCGATGGATTCGTAGTGTGTGTGTGTGTGTGTGTGCGCGCGCGCGCGCGAGCATAACGAACCCTCGGTAAATAATCAACAATTACAGTATGTACTGTATGTGATGCGCAAAACTATTCATTTGCATGTGAAACGAAGCTTACGATAGGTTTGAACGCAAGGCGGCTGTAGACCGATTGAATTGTGAGGATAAATTTACCCGCGTTTATAATCAGCTTTACCCACAGTTAATTAAAGCAAACGATCAAAGTTATAATTAGAGCTGATCAACTAAGTGTTTTTGCTCCGACTCCACGTGACGAAAAACGTTCTACGATGACGAACGACTCAATCGACGAGGAAGTGTATTCGATCGCAAAATAATGAAGGTCGCCGCCGCGTGGGCAATGACTGTGACGACCCATTTATGTAATTTGCAGGGCGTCTCTGCGAGCAACGTCATCTCTCGTAATTCACTTCGAAGTTAGGAATTAACGTTAATTAAAAGTTTAATAACGCGGCGCTTACACAGCGACGGTTTAGGTTGGCGATGTTGGAAGCGACCACTTTAAAGTTTAAATAGTCTCATTATTTGGGTAACGAATTATAAATGATTCGTACAAAGTCTATTATTATCACTGTTACTACTGAAGAACGAATTTTCTTTGGAAAACTTTCTAATAAAACCAATTAACAATATATTTAATATAAAAGGTTATCCTTACGTTCCGCATTCTCCATTTTAAATTTTTTCCTAGACAAAATTGAAGAATCATTAATTAAAGGTGTCACGTGTCAATACATTCATTTTTTATTTTACGCAGCTACTTCTAAGTTCATTGGCTTATTCCAGTCCTATATGAGGCCCTCTTAGGAAGAAGTGGCTAAGCGACAAAAGTAAAAACTCGGTTAAAGTTGTACCAAATTCGAACTTTTTAAGATATTTCGACGAAATATCTCCAAGAGTTCAAGAGTTCAAGAGTTATGGTACTTTCAAATTTGGTACGATTTTAACTGCGTTTTCTGGCGTCTTTTTACTTTCGTCGCTTAACCACTTCTTCCTAGAAGGGCCTCATATCTAAAATTGCTGTACGTTGTAGAAAGAAAAGCAAATTCTGTATGTATTGTTTAAATATATAAAATATTTTTCTTTAAATTAAACTTTAACCTACGAGCTACAGCATACAATTTCAACTTATTTTATATTTCAAATTAAGAATACAGATAGGAATATAGCCAATAAAATACTTGCTAAATGTTTACAAAAAAAAATATGTAGCATGCGTGTAAAAATTATATTATAAAAGATTTTATACCAATTAATGTTAGGTCATGGCCCTAGGGGGCCAACAATTAACTTTATCTGGGGTCCGCATAGGTGTTTTTACTGTTTGTTATATAACCGACATTATTTTAACGAAATGAACTTGAAATCACCACTTTTAACCTCCTCAATGAGAATGAAATTTAACGTTACAACACTACAAAAAGCTTGATTTTGAATTTTTTTCGAAATGTTAAATTTTGCCTATATATTTTAAACTAAATCTATACTAAGTCTATAATGAGAGTACGAGTTTATTCCCGGCTGTCCGAATCCAGACTGTGGTCCGCCTACGTGACCGCCTGCCCTTAACTCTAGAGTCTAGAGCAGGGGTCACCAACCTTTTTTTTGTTCACCGCCCACTTTTACGATTTTTTGAAAATTAAAAAAGCTTATCGCCCACCTTAGATCAAAAAGAATAAATCAACATAATTGATAAAATAAATAATGAAATAAATGTTTAATTACCTTTAATGTGAGCCCACTAGTGGGCGCTACCGCCCAGGTTGGTGACCCCTGGTCTAGAGGATATTTAACATTTTCAACTTTCTTGCGCATTTTTAATAGTCAGGAACAATTAGGGGGAGGAAAGGAGGTCATTGTGGAAAATTTGGGAGTACCGAAATGGAAGACCCACCTAATCTTGGATAAGTCACATTGACATTCAAAAATAATAATAATACTGTAAAAGTAAATCAGAAGAACTTGAACTCTTGCTGAGAAAAATTAAAAAGACACCAACCAAGAAACAAATATGGGATGAAAAGAAAAAAGATCCCATAGCTAGAAATGGAAACATGTTTTTTGGAAAAAAAATCGCCATAATAAGAACAACTGAAAAAGAGAAAGGAAGGGTTAGAAGAAGAAGCAGGAATAAAAAGTTCATCATTAGTGTCAAAAAATTAAATTAAGATTTTATATCATTTCAAGGTAAGAAGTTCATAAATTTCCCTTCGGTTATTAAATTTAGGTTAAATAAGCTGACATTTCAGCTGTAATTGTTTAACAATAAAGTATGGAAGTCCAGTTTATGGACACACAGCTAGGCTGGTTCATCTTTAGCCTAGGTCTTACATCTTCAACGTAGCCTAGGCTGTGTTTAGGCTACTCTAGTTGGAGCAGGACCTATTTTTTCCATAGTCATATTCAAAATCCCAACCATACCATGATAAACCTATAAATTATAATCAAACAGCGCAAAAGCTATCGTCTATTATATTTTACTTATAATTACTTTTCAGACACATTTAAAAAAAAGACGGGGGGGAGGGAGGTTGAAGGATTATATATATATATTTTTTTTTAAGAGGGGGGGGGAGAGGTAAACATCACTACCTATATCACGCAATATTTTCAAACCAAAACCTAGTCTTTAACTGGAAACAACATGCAAGCTTTGGGTTTGGGAGAAGGAAGCAAAGAAACGCCGGGTGCAGGATTAAAATCTTCGTTAAAAGGGTATTTGAGATTATTTATATAATAAACCTGAATGATTCATATATATATATATATATATATATATATATGAAAATTATTTCACGAAAGTAACACGTGAATAATATTTATGATGAATAAAACCACGAAGGAAAGGAAACACAGAATGGTGCTCAAGCGCTTTCGTCTAATGACATCCTTAGGAACACTGAAGTACATAAAGAGTTACAGCCTATATATAGGTTACAGAAAAATATATATATATATATATATATATATATAATAAACGGAGTTAAAAATTTTAAAAAAAATTAAAAAAAATTGAACATTAAAGGATTGTGGGAGAAGCATACAAATTCGTAAGGAAAAATTATCGATTTTTAGCACAAGATCAAATGAATTGTTTCCAACCAATGTTATAGATAATTAAAAAAATAAAAATACAAATTTATACTGGAAATCTGCCCGGGTTTTAGCACTCTGCCCTTCTTGTTAAAGTTCGATGTCTATAAAAATAAATTGAAAAATAAAAGTTATTAGAGTAGCATACAAGTTTACCAAAGATTTAGCGTTCTAACCTTCTTATCTAAATCTGTTTTGAAGGAATTCAAAACAAAAGGATCGAGTTGAAAAAGACCTTTGCTTATGTTGAAGTTATTTGTAAGTTGGATAATGGCAGACTCAAGAATATTTCTATTAACAATGTTGCCAGAGTGAATTAAAACACAAGCATTATTCCAATCAATACAGTGGGATAACTCTGACAAATGGACAAAAAGGGCACTGGACGACTGTCCTGTTCTAACGGAATATATTGATGCTGTTTTATACGTGTGTGCAAATCCTTTCCCGTCTGACCTATGTAAAAGGAATCACATTGTTTACAACCAATTTTATAGATAATGCCTGAATTATTGGTAGGGCTATTTTTTACCATGATATTTTTCACAATATTGTTGTGTGAAAATACTACATTAATATCCAAAAGTTTAAGTACATTAGCAATGCCTAAAAAGCCCGGGAAAAATGGAAGTACTAAAATATTTCTTGACAAAGTCCGAGTGTTATTATTCACACGATAGAAAGTTCGTTTTGTCTTGTTGAGACAAGATTCCATAAACGCAGATGGATAACACAGATCACTTCCAATACCGTTGATTTTTCCCTACCAATAATTCAGACATTATCTATAAAATTGGTTGTAAACAATGTGATTCCTTTTACATAGGTCAGACGGGAAAGGATTTGCACACACGTATAAAACAGCATCAATATTCCGTTAGAAAAAGACAGTCGTCCAGTGCCCTTTTTGTCCATTTGTCAGAGTTATCCCACTGTATCGATTGGAATAATGCTTCAGTTTTATTTCACTCTGGCAACATTGTTAATAGAAATATTCTTGAGTCTGCCATTATCCAACTTACAAATAACTTCAACATAAGCAAAGGTCTTTTTCAACTCGATCCTGTTGTTTTGAATTCCTTCAGAACAGATTTAGATAAGAAGGGTAGAACGCTAAATCTTTGGTAAACTTGTATGCTACTCTAATAACTTTTATTTTTCAATTTACTTTTATAGACATCGAACTTTAACAAGAAGGGCAGAGTGCTAAAACCCGGGCAGATTTCCAGTATAAATGTATTTTTATTAATTATCTATAACATTGGTTGGAAACAATTCATTTCATCTTGTGCTAAAAATCGATAGTTTTTCCTTACAAATTTGTATGCTCCTCCCACAATCCTTTAATGTTTAATTTTTTTTTTATCTCCGTTTATTGTGTGTAATATATATATATATATATATATATATATATATATATATATATATTCTCTAACCTATATATAGGCTGTAACTCTTTATGTACTTCAGTGTTCCTGAGGATGTCATTAGACGAAAGCGCTTGAGCACCATTCTGTGTTTCCTTTCCTTCGTGGTTTTATCATTTTATATATATATATATATATATATATATATATATATATATATATATATTATATATATACGTGAGTAGTATGGGCGCAAAAGGGGGGAGTGCAGGAATGTTGCAATGCAATTGCAAATATTGATCAATGTAAAATGTTGCAAAGGGGTTATGCTACAAGGGGGTGGGGACATGCAATGAAGGGGGAGGGGGTTATGCAACATCAATGTTGCAAAGGGGGGGGTTGGGTCATGCAACAACTCAATGCTGCCAAGGGGGAGAGGGTAGGGAGCTTCGGGGGGAGAAGGGAGGATGACCTCCCCGCAAAGGGGTAGCCTTAACCTAAGAGAGGAAGAGAAAGGAGACGGAGGAGGTCTTTGGGAGAGAAGTTGGGATGTCCTCACCCCCCAAAGTGAAACCTAACCTAAGCCTTAACCTAAGAAGGAAGGAGAGCGTTCTTTATTCCACCGGAGTCCGACGCATTATGAGCGTCCAGGGGAAAAGCAGGTGTTATATAGAGGATCGTGAGTTGCCAGATATCACTTATTTACATATGGAGGGGGTTACCAGATACCACCATTTATTTTAATTGTTCAGGTATACCTTATTAGGGTGAGTTGCTAGATACCACCATTTAATTTTATTTATACGTTCAGTTTTTTTAATTGTTTAGATATACCTTATTAGGTTGAGTTGCCAGGTTGCGCCATTTTAACTTATTTAGACGAGTTTCCACTTATTTATTTATTAAAGGCAAATCGACTTTCTCCTTAAAGATGTTCAGCAAAAGAACTAATTATTTAAATGTCGTTCAGCTTAATATTAATAATAAAAGAAATACACTAGACAATTGGCTTAGCAAAAGAAATCGTTCCAATAACATATTCTCTAAGAATAATATTCAAATTACCTATAATTCGCTTTCATTTATTCTAACACCATAGAATGTATACCGTGTCTATTTACTTTTGACAATCCTTTCATATATTGTCCGAAGTGAATGAAAAAAAATTGCATCAGAAAAAATAATACAGACCTTATATATATATATATATATATATATATATATATATATAAGAAAAACTAATTATTTTAACTAACTTCACCTAAAGTGTTTATTTACTTTTTTCCTTTCTTTGAAAACATCTCTGGAAAAAAAAATGTAGAAATTCGAAACAGGTGAACCCTGGAGCTGACCGCAAAGGTCCATTTGGCCTAATTTCAACCATACAGCTTAAGAAAACCTCTCTGCACTCCTATTATTGTTTGCATCACTGTTATAATGAAGTTAAAACAACATTAAATATGTACATAAGCATCACGTGATTGTTTTCCAATAGACTAAATTAGCCTTTGATTAAGTAATGAGTTTCCTTATCATATTCCCAATGCAACAATATATATATATATACATACCGTATATATACACATACATATATATATACACACAGTCGAAAAACTGAAGACGGCACACACACACACAAAGAAAGCTTTGTTTATTCTAATGGATATAATATTCATAGCATTAATTTTTAGAAGTATATTGGAATTCATTTACCGAGTTTATGATGGCCGTAAGTAGTCACAGCAAAATTTTTAAAAAATATAAATAAAGGAATGAAAAGAAAAAAAAATTTAGAATTTCTTTATTATAAAATCCTCTCGATAAGATCTTAAAAAGGAAATTTAAAAAAAGAGAATCAACAATTCATTTTATTAAACTAAAACATTCCTTGTGCGGATTTTGGCTGTGAGCCTCTGGTTCGCTCCAGCATACAGGCACCTGAACCTAACCTAACCTATGATTCAGACCATAGATTCTCTTTGTAACTGGTACCTAACCGTGGTGTAAATTGCATTAGTAATAATAAGCTAAAAGTTTTTCTTCTCCCCGAATTGTTCATTTTGACAAAGATCAAGCTTTTCACTCCGCCTTAGACCTACAGTTTAACGTTGAAACCGAACTAAGCTGCAGCACTGGCCCAGTTACATTGACAACCAATCATTAAACTTAGAACCGCCTATTATTCTTTTGGGGTGGTGCTTGGGGATCATGCATATAAAAGGAAATATTTTCAGCTGGGAGTCACAGTAGTTATTTTCACCAGTGAATAAACATTCCTTCCGCCATGAATCAAGAACTTTACAGTTTACCGGATTTATATCAAGATGGTGACATTGTAGCGTTATCCACAATTAATCTTTATAACGCAGCTGACCGGGATGGATTATTTCTAACGCAAACCGTTGATGATATTTGCAATGACGCTCCTTACGATCCGACGCAAGGGACTGCCGTAGAAATGTAAGTGCCTGTAATTTTATTTTTTGTAGCCAATTATTCGCAAGCTTATTTAATGTGCCTGTCAGAAAGAGCACTGTTCTGGATTATTTCATCATACATATATGGAGGATTGTAGTAATTCATCTCATCACATTAAAAATGCTTCATTTAGGTATTCGCAATTATGCTAAAATCCTGTTTTGATTCATTGAATTTTTCTTTATAGCAATCTTTTGCATGTTTTAAATAATTTTATAAATTCAAATGTTATTCGAAATTATCTCTTTAAAGGAACTTCTCTGAGCGGTTCAAAAATATCTTCACATTGTAATACTCTTACTATATGTATACTCTGCATATGTTTTGTTTTTATTAAAAAAGATTCAGTATGAACTAATTAATTATTCTTTCTCCTTTAAGGTCCGATGAGGATTTGACGCGTTTTATATAATCTTTTCGTTTTGAAGTAACCCATGTCTTGAACCTGAATACGGAGGTAGAAGATTTACCGAGCAGTTAGCCCAACGATTGTCACATCATTAACGAAATAATGTAAGTATTTTTTGTTTCGATCTTTATTTGGGGGAAGACACAATGTATTTTCATCAATTTACTAAATGATAGAAATCATGTTTTTAGTACAATAACCATCTTAAACTACAGAATATGCAAACTAACATTATTGGTTACAAATATATATATATATATATATATATATATATATATATATATAAGCACACCGGACAAAAAATTAGTCACCCCTCTCAGAATGTACCTAATAACGTGTGACGGCGCCTCTGGCCTTGATAACCGCACGAATCCGGCGAGGCAGAGACTCTACGAGGTTGTGCATGTACTGAACATCGATCTGCTGCCACTCGTTCATCAGCCGGTCCCGAAGTTCCGCCAGAGTCCGTGGGTGTCTATTCCTGCGCTTCACTTTCTGTTTCCAGCCTGAACAACACCTTCGACGCACTCAGGATTAAAGGCTTCATTGGACCTGCGATGTACTCGTCGCCTCCCATCATTGGAGAACAAACAAAAACGGGACTCATCGGACCAAATTACACGTTTCCAATCTGCCGCAGTCCAGTTTTTGTGCCTCTGAGCCCATTTATAACGTGCCAATTTGTGACTTGCTGTTAACAGCGGCCTCTTCCGTGGTACCCTGCTCCAGATGTCCATCGCATGCAGTTCTCGTCGCAATGTCCGTTCGGAAATTGGTCGCTGGAGAACCTCATTGGTTTTTTGGAGCAATTGTTCTCTGGTTTGAAAACGATTCGCAGTTACTAGACGAGAAAACATGGCGGCGGCCCCTATTGTCGAGAATTGTTTTCCGGCCACAGTTACGCCGTCGATTGTCAGTTGATTGCGAACTACACCACTCTTTGAAAACTCGCTGGACAGTACGCGTTGACACACCAACAAATTGGGCTACTTCAGACATTTTGTGTCCGTGGGCTCTGCCAAACACGATGGCTCCTTTTTGTCACTGAGTAACGTCTGCCTCACGACCCATTTTGCAGACTATATCCAACACACACTTTGCTTCACCACCTCACGAAACAGATCTGATCCTGTGTGCTACGTCACCGCTACTTGTCACTTACCAATGCTACATCAGCGCCCTCTGTGTGACCTTGAATTTCCTACTATCGGTGCTATTAGGGGTGACTAATTTTTTGTCCGGTGTGCTTATATATATACGAACAAAACATCATACTATACAACGCGTACGCACAATCGGAAAACGGCTTTTTATCTGTCTGCATACCATTTCGTCGTTTCGTTGTGTGACACGAGTCGAATAATTTTTAAAAAGTTATAAATTCTTTACCACGTGACACATGCAGGAGAAATGAAAGGCAGTACATCCCGCAGGTATTACTAAAATATCCTTGTAACCGGAAGGGGTTCCATACAACTTCGGGGATATGCAACTGATCGAGAAATTTTACAATAACAGAGTCACTCAGGGTTGTGCCGAGTGAATCAAAATAGTACATGCGGTCCCTATTTTTAAAATAGATTGCAAACCAATGAATCCCTTCATTACCAATGACGTGTGTGTTCACAATAAGACTACCGCAATCTCGCGTAGTTGGCAAATTCAATGTTTTATTCTTCGCAAACCGATAAATTTGGAACGTGTGATTCGTTCACTATTCATTACTCTGAAATGTATTCGCATCCATTTTAAAAGTCAGTGATAACGCCCCTAAATCTGTCCACTTCTATTAGGGTTTGTGACTCGAGGTATGCTAGTACACTAATAGGTGCGTCTAACGGCTTGGCGAATGCCAATCTGACTGAGATGTATTCACTCTGTTGTGGACTTAAGTGTGTATTTACGCTAGCAGATAAGTCAGGTGTGATGTCAAACGGATAAAGGTTAAATTGATCAATGAATTCTTTCTGCGTTATCCCATTCCCGAGCTCATCACAATCACCTGCAATATGGGCCAGATTACTACATGCTCTCGCGCAAAACGGTAACACAGCGTCTGATGAATAATCCATATCCATACCCACGCCCAACGCAATGCCATTAACGTATAGTTATATTTTTAAGGCCGAAATTCTCGAATTTAAAGGCACTCTTTTTATATTTTCCATTCCAGGGCGATGTTTTCTATCTGCTTCGATGCCAACCCTGCTGGCACCGTGTATAGTTTGATCTGTGCTCTGTTAATAGGGTATTTTACTGTGGCGTTTAGTAAATTTTTCTCAATTTCTATTTGTTTTGGTGAACTTAATTTCACTCGCCGTACACGGAGGTATGTCTCCATAATGTGAACCACAACAGGTTTTGCTCCCTCTTCTTGATCAGCATCCAGATTTAAACAGATCTCAGGATTCGTGCGGGTGAGCTTTATTTTCATATCCACCCCGTTCACAAGCAACTTCTCCTGGAATGTGAAGTCTGTATGCAGGCGTCCAAAACACTCGTATATCTTCTTTTTAGAATTTTTAAATTTGTCCTTTATACTGCTTGCGTCTTTAACTTGATAATATCCCTCGGCGCTTAAAAAGGTATCCTTCGCTTCTTTGGAAAAGTTCAGCACATTTTCCAGATAGGCTCGTAGGTGATAGTACCCCATGCCTGCCGATATGTTGACCTGATTTAAATATACGTCACATTGGTTGAATAAGGAGTGCAGAAAGTTTGTTTCAGGGTATACAGCATATTTGTCATCGCAGTCCGTTCCATCAGAATGAGCTATACGTAGTTTAGCGTACATGTGCACACAGCTTGGGTCAAAAAAGTAAGGGCCTGAGCTGGGTATCACGAATTCTATAGGGGCACTAGGGGAACTAATTGTGTTTAAAGGGCTAATTGTAATAAAGTCAGTGTGTTCAATAGAAACTTGAGTTGGGGACATGTCAAAGAGGGACAGCTCCGATTTACATTGTGAACTACACGGATGGATGAAGCTAGAAAGTTAGAAATAGTGCCTCCTCTCTCGACAAGTAGTAAACGAACTATGATTCATGAGATCAATGTCCTTAACTTATATCAGTAAAAAAAAATGGTCAACCATAGGTTTCATTCGCTTAGAACACTTCTTTTTTGATATCCTTTTACGTTTAATGCCACGTGGTGGTAATCCCTTCTTCCCGACAGCCTCTTCTTCCCACCACCACGCATTTTTCTCTTTGCATCTTTGACGATTTCGTCCCGTGTACGCTTTAAGTGTTTTTTAGAGCTTCTTTAGGTTTAGCCCAGCCAATATGTCTTCTGCAGTGTTAAGACCTGATTGTAGCGCTTTCCTTCCGAGGTATCTGGCACCCCTCTTCAGCAAAGGGACAGCCGTACGTAGTATGGTTGAAAAAATGGATCCAAGTCCACTACCACGCTGGTATCTCATACCTCGATAGACTGTGAAAGGCTTTCTGTCCATTATAACTCAGTGCGTCGAAAGTGCAGCTTCACTGTTAAGCTCCCGTTACCGAATGGGAAATTTTTTCCCTCAATCGTTCTTATATATATTGAGATATTGGTTATTAGATTAGCTGCGACATTCACATAATGGGGCCTGTCATATGTAATACTCAAACTCCTTCCTCTATGGTTGGGATGTGAGCAATGCGCAGCAGGCGTGCCTGGGTATCCCCAACAAACTGGTGCTCCACTATATTGCTGTAAATATAGCACATGTCTGGGGGTTTATAGCCTTCAACCATTTTCTCCAATTTCAACTGATACATTAGGCTGGACAAGTCGTGTTGTGCCTCGTGAAATGTATCTTTGGATGACTGATCGATATCGTCCATCGGTCATAATTTTGAACACTCTTTGGTCTTTAATATTTCGGTTAGCCTGCGATTTTAGGCCACATGCATGATGGGGATCATTGTTTACGATTTCGTATACTAAATCGCCCGTAAGATTTGAGCTTTTTAACTTACGTTTAAGTCTCTCACAACATCCTCGGCCGCACCATAGTGACCCGGTCCTAGTGTTACTTCTGTACTGTAATACCGTGCATCCCAGTCAGGGCGGTACGCATGGTTTCATCCGAGTTACCCGGCTTTTTCACACTCATTACAGTCTCTAAGAATCGTAAAAACGGTTCTTTATAATAATACTTAAAAAAAGGGTTAACTGAATTTCGCATATACCCACCTCATACGTATCACGACCCAATTCAATGGGTCCGTGGAGTTCTGTTACAAAGTTGGCTAGTGTGTTGTTGGGGTGTACAGACAGGGACGAGGAGGACGGGAGTGTGACGTAGAAATGGTTAGGCGCCATGTTGCATACTATTTAAGCTTCATTATTGCATCAGCTTTTATATAGGCGTTGAAGCTTTCTGGGTATCCTAGCCATTTCTCCAGGTACATTTTTCTCTTTCCTGAACTTTGGCTTCCTAAAATGTTCTCAATTTTAAACACATTTTTTCCTAAATTAAATGCCACTTTCTACAACTCCTCGCGGTAAAAGCCTCCTGCAATTTCTTCCCCATTCAAATCTTCAACGTAATACATCATTATCTCACCTTTAGGTCTCATAGCCCTAACTTTAAAAATCTCACGTGTCCTTGCTCAAATCCCTTAGCGAATTTATTTCCCGAACGCAAAAGCCTTACATAATCATTGATTTTGAAACGCGCAGTGTGGTGGTGGTGGTGGTGTTCCATCTCTTCTCACTTCTGGGCGCATACCTCTTTCTAAAACCTCGTTAGGTGTTGTCCCAATCGTGCGATGGTGTGAGCGGTTGTAGGATGTCCAGAATGTCTAGAAATCTGTGTTTTTATGTGTAAAATAGCGGGATATGCGTTCCTTTATGGTACGTTGAACTATTTCAGCTAAAAAAGCCTTATCTATAAAATTGGTAGTGTAATTCCTTCCCCATATCCGTACAAAAATAGCCAGGAACCCTGTTTTCTTTTAACAGCAGCGTTTTGGTGGCTTTAGCAACTGTTTCAGGTAATTTATTTTTCAGAGGAATTAGCCACAGATATCTAGAGAATACATCTATTATGAATAGATGTAGCGGTAACCATCGTTATACAGAATATCTTTGCATGTCTGTTAAATCTGCTTGCCAAATAGAGTCAATCGAAGCAGCTGTTGTCTTGGCTGTTTTAAACCTTTTTCTCACAGGCTTATGAAGTGTATAAGCGTCCTGCTCCCGCAAAAATCTCTCAACATCTTTTTTCCTACTCCGTAAACACTTCTGTACAGTCTATCTACGCCTCCGTAGGAGGCTGGGTTAGAAATGTCATAATACGTCTTCTTAATATGTTAGCCATTTGCGTATTTTAGAGGCACGTGGGTAGGGTTGACCGTTGTTTAACCTCTTCTTTCTCCTCTTCAGAGGTGTTACCGCCGGGGGTGATGGCGTCTTCAATTGTGTCACGTGCGATGCATGTTCCAAGTCTTTTAACCTGTTCAGATTTCCTATCATTGTTTGGGGACATTTATTTGTTGTAGTCTTGCTTTAATATGCTTCCATCCTGATGGTGAGGGCCTATCCACTTTCTCACCAGATCATGGACGATGTCTACGATATTCGATCCCTGTACCTTTGCCCTTCCACAATGATCTCACCTGTATCGGTCCATTGTATGGGGGTCCTCATTCAATAGATTATAAAGACTTAAACCTTTATTCCTCAATGTATGTGGGAGGGTGCTTTTTAATACATGCTCGATATATGTGTGGCCGACCCATTAATCTTTGGTTGGTCAGCTCTATCGTCGGACACAGGTCCTATGTCACCATGTCCATCGTTCCCCGTGCTGTGCCTAATAACCACGGGATCTCTGTGGGTTCTTATAATTTTCGTACTCGTGAAGAAATTTCTGCAGAGCTTCTTGGTATAAGATTCTTTTCTCATCAGGTGTTTTTTCACTGTTTAATAGGGCTAGCAATTCGCTTTCCATTCTTTTAAGCCTGCTTTTACGGGGATCTAGATCCGTGTCTGGATTCTTTGAACTTTGCAGTGAAGCATACACCTCGTGTGGAATCACTACCACTTTCTTCATTATATTAATCTAGTCAGTAAAGGACCCAAAACTGAAAATAAGATGGGGAGGAATGATCCTCCTCTTTGTACAATAATTCGTTTTTTCTCCCTACAGTTTGACTTTTACGAGCGAGTGCACGTATTATGTTCTTGTAACGGCGTAGGCGAGCCTTCTGAGGTGGTTTCATTGATACATTGCAATTTATAACGTTAAGACAGATTTCACAGATGCATTTTAAAAAGTCGGAGTCGATATTTTTAGCAAACATCTGCTGCATTGCCCGGGGCAGTCGATGATAGATTTTTATTAATTCATGGTATTTCTTTAGCCTCTTTGTCATTCTGGAATATACACCGTTTCAGGCTCATTTGGAAATATATTCGTTCTTAGAAGCACCCTAAACGTGTTTCGCGGATGAAGGTCGCAAAGCAAATATCCGTAACGCGGGCTTGTAGCTTCTTTATAAACTTCCAAAAACTCCTTACGCTGATTCGGGAACATTTGAGTGGCTAATACCCCAATTTGTGATACATCTGTACATTGCGCGAATAAGACTAGATATTGTGTATTTAACCGACACATCGCGCATGTATCTATTTTTGAAAAATAGATTCTGAGTGATGAAGAACACGCTTATGTTAAGATGGTGGGAGAATACTGTAAATGTCTCGGCAAACGTTTTATCCATCTCGAACATGAGATCGTTAATTACAATGATCATTACCCTTTAACGAATTAACGTCATATACACCTTTGTGGAACAAAATATCATCTTGGTACTCGTTGAACACTGATTGATACGTCGAATAGCACCATATAACTTTATGCACAAATTTTGAGAACATCTCTCCCTTTTCTTTAATGATTTTAAGCATAAACACAGTTTTACCACATCCTGTAGGGCCAGATATAATACATGTGGATGGGCTCGTGAACCTGAATTTTTCTACAGAATCCATTTCTAACACGTCACACTCTTAAGTGGGTCATTTACAAAATATAATAAATATTTAAGTGATGACCCTTATATTCTACAGTCTTGCTTTTCGCTTCTCCCACAGAACCGTGAATGATGATGAGATACCCGCCCAGCGTGTGTACAGGAGAAAGTTCTAAGCTCCGCCCACCTGTATGATTGATCACGTGACTCCTGCTACTACCTGGGCATATCTCTTCCCTGCGTGCTCAGTTGATCGCAGTAAGCCCTGGATCTCAGACGTGTATTCTCCCGCGTAGACAGAAAATAGTAATGGCTACCTTTAATATTGCGTGTTCGACGTTTATGAAGTGGTATTCAGCAAAGTGCCAAGATGTGGTGGATACTGAAAAACTCCCTATTCCACCCTCCTTTGAAACTTTTAAGGCTACATTGAATCGTGCGAAGGAGCAAGAGGTACAAATACTCTACGGCTATTCTGACGAGAGCATTGTAGGATTTCGTAGTACTAGTGATGTATTGAGCTATGTTGTAGGATTACACTTTATAAAAGCTTACATATACCGTGAAGTAGAAGAAACAACACGTGCAGAAGAGAAGCAACGGATATGGAGAGTGAGTCTTGTTGATGAGTGGTGTGACAAGCGATATTATGTCATGTTGCATCATACCGAGTACTCGTACCCTGCGACTGAGAATGTAAATCTTGTCATCATGGAGAAACTCAAGTATTTTTACCACTATATTAATATATATCATGAGGTTTGTAGTGAGGTTGTGGCTAATGGTCTGTGTGAGTTTTTAACAGACTTTAGAGACGAGTATCGATTGTTAAACAAAAAGGAAAAATATGGGTATATGTTTCTCTCAAAAAGTGCGCCGGAGTGTGAATAAAATGTGTTTAGTTCGTGAAAATCCCCCTAGGCAAAAATTTCTGGTGCGTATTCTGGGGAGTGGGAGTGATAAAACATTAAAACCGGTATTACTTCATGCATCGGAAAATTTCTCAAAACACCTACCCAATATAATGGGATAGTTATTCGAACAGCGCCGTACACGTTTCATTAGCTTATGGTGTGACACTCCTCCCGTCGAGCCGATCCGTTGCATGTGGCTCATAGTCAACTCAGAGCTTGAACCGCCTCGACGTGCGCTCCTCGAATACGATGGAACTTCCTTTGAGCAGCATTCTCAACGCCGTGTACGATGTGTCCGTGACGAAGTCGTTGCGCGTGTTCAGGCGTAAAACCGGTGCCATTAACTATGTACTGGAAACGACTTGTAGACAAACAAACAAACCGAATGTTGTTTATTTAAGTGTTGAGGAGATGAATAGAATCTTCGTGATAGTTGAGAAGTGGAATGAGGATCGTTATAAAATTTCTGCAGGTGTAAGTACAAGAAGAGAGCAGATTAGTGACACCCCTCATATGCCGTTGTTTGTACGTTGTGCATAAATAACGATCGGCCATGCATTGATATACGGTTGATGTGGAAGAATGCTTCTGATAATATCGCTCTTGTCCCTACGTGAAACCGTTTCATCCTCGAGAGAATGTTTAAAATCGTCGGATTCCGCAAGCTGAAGCCTATATTAGACGCACGTGTTACGGATATGATTTATTTTGATACGGTTCTTGAATACGCAAACACCGCTCTGCTCGATGGGTTTACCGAGTGTAAGACTGAGCAAGGTGAGAATGGTCTAGAGCTGGATGCTTATTTAAAAAGTTTAGACTCTTTGAAATATCACGAACTTTGGTACAAAGCACTTCAGCGGTACAGGGCTGAGCTCACCTACACCGTTCACCCTGAAGAACTATTTCTTTATATAATGAGCAGCTGTCGTAACGACTTAGAAGATTATTTCAACTGCCGCTATGCAGTATGAAGAAGAGTTCACGATTGAAAAACTCGGGTCGGTAGAAATAAACCCTCGATTGGAAAGGAGTGTTTATAAACTTGTATTTAATAATGATGTTGCGGCTAACGATGAACTCTGTGCGTGCTTTTGATTGTATTCTAGCCGTATTTAAAGGTAACTTGCCAACCGATTGTAAAGTGGGCACAAAAATAGTACTGAACGATATGAAGGCCATTTATATAGAGTACAGGTCTCTAGCCCTGTTCAAAAATCAACTTTTTCTTATTTTCATAGGTTTCTGTACTTTTTCCCATGCTTTTTGACCTGAAAAGGCCGAAAATCACAACCATTTTGACCTAGGTTGTTGGGAAGCATTGCCGCATGGAGCTTTAAGTTTTCTGCCTTGAAATCGGCCAAAAGCACCAGTTCCGGGGTCCCTTGAATCATGTTTTGCACTATAACTTTTTATCTAAACAAGATAGAGCAACAAAATAGGCACCAAATTAAAGTGTTTTTAATCCTCTTTCTAACTTATACAATTATGATAGTCTTGGAACAAGAAATGGCACATTGGTACATACAAAGATTTCAGAAATATCACAAAATTCGTTTTCTCACACTCAAGGCAGACAAGGCGCCTTATTCATGACACAAATTTGAGATTAACATTTTGTCACAAGTCTAATCTATCAAGAAGTGAAAGCATTACATGATGATTAATTTCATAATGACATTTACAGTCAGTTGTTGAGAGTTTGTTTCTTGAAGCTGTCAAAGCGGCGTCTGTTGAACTCCACAGCTTGAAGGAGATAGTCCCTTTGCTTGGCATCTGTTATTATGACATTTGCAAAGTCGCTCATCATCTTGACACCACGTTCAGCAATGTCATTCACCGCTTTCAGATTCTTAACATAGTCCAACGCTTTTCTGTAGTCCTCATTCTGTGGCCAAGACGTGACAGGTTCCAGAAGCCACTCGGATCCAATGTTCAGTGTGTCCAGCAGGAAATGTGATTCTGGGCCAATGAGATCAACCAGGGTGGTCTTAGCTGTGACACTCTGGAATAGAGGTTTTCCTGTTCTGAAGCTGTCTGGCTTCTCAGTGGCATGTAACTGGGCAGCAATGTCGTGCTTCAATGTGTCACTCAATCTACTGCTGAACAGGGCAAATGGCACGACTTCCTGCGTCAGGTACCATTTGTGGTTTTCCATCTTAAGTACTGCATCAGCAAGCTCTGGGTCAGTTTTCTTGTACTTCAACATGTCCTGGATTAGACTTAGATCATTCACGGGAGCATCTGCAGCAGACATTGACATCATCCATACAGGAGTGTAGAACAGCGCAAGGAAGGTGTTGAGTCTTTCCAGCTTTGATACAGTGTCTTCGTCGTACTCAAGTTGATCTGCAAACATCAGCATTTTCATGGAGTACAGGTTTCTGGCCATCCATCTGGCCTGATGAATGGCGCCTGGTCGACTCCAGTGAATACCTCGATGAGGCGTTCCTCCAAGAACAATGACTGTCAGTTCAGCCATTTCCCTGTAGTCGGCTCTTGGAAGCCTTTCTGCTGTTAGAATGTCTTGGAGTATTTCTTCACTGTTCTTCTTCTTTTCCTTCAGCCATTTGCTGTTGATAGCCAGCATCTTTGGGTTTTCCTTGGACAAGTCCGTCCAAACATCCTTCAGATGCTCAAACCAGGGATTATCTGGCCCCTTCACCTTCCCAAACTGCTCCTACTAGGATTTCCAGGATGTGATGTCGACAGGCCAGATAAAACACCTTTTTGTTCAGCATTTTCTCTAGCAGTTTGGCAGCTCCTCTGTGAACTCCACTGTTACTGGATGTAGTGTCAAAAACAAGGGCAGTAACATTATCCGTAAGTTCCCATGTCTCCAGTAAATCCATTGAAGCCTCAGCCTGAGCTGTGCCAGAAGAATTGTCGATGACAGGTACTCCCAATAACTTTCCTTCAGTGTATGAAGGTGGACCAGACACTAGCACAGCTAAAGTCTCTGAGGTACTTCCAGGTTCACTGCCCAAGACATCTTTGAGCAACTTTCCATCCCAGTGTAAGGCAGCGTACTGTGGGGGGTTTTCACAAAACTTGGACATGTGACTCTGGCTGATATTATACCTGGACAGCATTCTGTTGCGACGTGTTGTTGAGGTTGAGATGACGAAGTTATCCAGATCAGCCCCTCCAGCTTTCAAGGTGGCAGAAACCATGGCAGTAACTTGATTGTCTGATAAACCAAGACGATCAGCTGTATTGCAGATGACATCACATTCCATGACCTTCCTTGGAAACGTCAAAGTCACACTAGTCACAGTGTCTTGATGGTGAGAACATCCAGGACGAGGCTGGTGGTAATCCATGTCCTCTGTGTTAGCGTCGTTGTCAGTTGAGTCACCCCAGGTAATGTCATCCACATGAACAACTGCCTCTTGTTCTGCTGCAGCTGTAAAATAGTTCAACATGTTAAGACAGTAATTGTTAAGTACATGCTAAATATCGCAATGGAGTAAAACTTAAAACTTTTTGTAACGTTCAAAGTAATTAGTTTCACCTTGTTCTTGTCTATGCTGCAGTCTTTCATTCCTCGCTGCTTGCTGCAGGGATCTTGTCTCAAAAATCTTGTCATGACCAGACATATGACCTTTCCTCTCAGTCTTTTGGTCTTCGTAGAACCTGATATCCTCATCTTTCTTCTCTCTGGATAACAGTCTGTTGTTCTGTATTTCCTGGATTGCATCTGGAGCTCCTATATCGAACAGGCTGTCTAATTCCAGCACAAATGCTCCTCTTTTTCCTCCAGGGTTACTTGCTCTTCCTTTGCTTTTCACCAGAGCACGATGTTTCTCATGTAGTTTCATGAAGAGCTTCATTGCGTTGTACTTGGTCATTGTCTTGATCCTAGCCATCTGCCAGAATGGGATGATAGATTCAACTGTTTCATATGCAAGGTCTTGAACCATGGGCCTCCCTGCATTTTCCGGTAAATTCTGAAGATTAAGGAAATACTGGAACGCCTGTCTGTTGGTGGGAAGCTGGGAACGACTGATAAAAGCTGAAGGGTATCCAACCAGGAAAGTTTCAGTGAGAGATCTGGTAGATGGCCCAGTTGACACCTGCCTGTGGACAGTACGTGGAGGTTCTGAGATATCAACTGTGCGCCCACGGAGCTCCCTCAGCTCCTTGCTTAATGCCATTGTGAAGTTGTAACTTGTAGATGGTTTTCTAGATTCTGATTGAGTTTCTGTTGTTTCCTGAAAAATGATAGATAATTATTATTATTATTATTATTAATTATTATTATTATTATTTATTAATTTTATGCTCTTTCATTTGATACCTAATTTGTTGCTCTATCTTGTTTAGATCAAAAGTTAAAGTGCAAAACATAATTCAAGGGACCCCGGAATTGGCGCTTTGGCCGATTTCAAGGCAGAAAATTTAAAGCTCCATGCGGCAATGCTTCCCAACATCCTAGGTCAAAATAGTTGTGATTTTCGGCTTTTTCAGGTCAAAAAGCATGGAAAATGTACAGAAACCTATGAAAATAAGAAAAAGTTGATTTTTGAACAGGCCTAACAGGTCTCCCTATAACTTGAGCGGTGAAATAATATTAAGCCGCGTTTGCTGCGTAGTGCAAAACAATTATGATGTGATTGTAGACTCGATTACGTGTGAGTTTAGTGTTTTGCGCAGCAGAACAAATTGAATGTATTTATTTCCAATTTATTTATTGTTTAACATAATTGTGTATAATCTATATTTCTCCTGAACTGCTATATTGATGGCTATACGTTTCGTATATTATTATTTTCAATATACTTAATTATTTAATATAGCCCGTAGAAGATAGTGTGTGTATTTATTTTCAATATATTTAATTATTTAATATAATTATATAAATATATTTCTCCTGTACTGTTATATTGATGGTTATATTTTTTTATTATATACATATTCCTCATTCATATTTCTTATACTATTATTATTTTTTATTCTATTTTTGATCATTCCATCGTTTGATTGCATATTTTCTATATATTTCTGATTCCAATAATTCGTCTAAATAAACAGAATGATGTAATGGTGTTTTATTTAATTCTTTTGGTTGTAAACGATATTATTATTTAATTATACTAAATGGCTGGTTACGCCTTCTAAACCGACTGACGGATTTCTAAGCCAACTGTCAATAATATATGCTTTAATTAAATAATTAGCGCAATCTAGCAACTCAACCTGTACAAGCCATTTATGCCTTCTAAGCCAACTGGCGGATTTACACCTAATAAGACAGCGGACATTCAGATGAAGTCTTCTTATGCGCTTGGCTCTTGCCAGGCGAACACCTCTCTTCCTCTCTCTCCTTCTCCTCTCTTTCTCTTGGGGGATAATTCCGCCTCCAAGTTTCATAACCCCTTGTTGCTTTTGCAACATTCCCCCTCCCCTTTGCATAAACCCCCACCCCCACCCCCCTCATTGCATAACCCCTCCCCATTCATTGCATAACCATTGCAGCATTGATCAATATTTTCAATTGCATTGTAACATTCCTGCACTCCCTTTTTGCGCCCATGCTACTCACGTGGAATTCTTATAAGCAATAGTATAGTATTATAATATTAGCCTTTAAAACGACTGAAAACAAATTAAAAACTTTCACTGACTAAAATAGTGCCGTAATTAGGAAGATTTATCTTCGTGTTACGCGTTTACAAATTACAGATAAAATTTACATTATATACATTACCAGCCGACGGAGTGTAAATTGCACCATAATTAGACGATTCAAAGCCAGAGTAATATATCTACAAATACATAAAAATACTTCCTTTTTTCCAAGGGTGATTGTACATTTATCACTTTTTAACGTATTGAGTGAGTGAGTAGTTATAACTGAAGTGTTACCGAGGCGTTACTCGTTCACTCAGTGTTACAAAGTGATCTGTGTATATAGATTACCTGCGTAAAAAAGGACAAGTATTTTTATGTTTTGGCAGATAGATTACTCTGGATTTCGACCGTCCAATTTGTGAACACCCTAGCAAACAAACATTAGGCTCGATGAGCTTTTTCCGATTTGCAGACTTAGGTTAAGTTAAAAATCCTGTGAAAAAATGTATATATATATATATATACACACATATATATATATATATATATATATATATATATATATATATATATATATATATATATACACATAATATATATATATATATATACACACCACACATATATATATATATATACACACAACACATATATATATATATATATATATATATATATATATATATATATATATATATATATATATATATATATACTGGTCAAAAGAAAACGCAATTTTTGAGATTTATTAATAAACATGAGGACTCAGTATATAGTAAATGATTCTTTAACATAACAAACAGTCAATAACGCGTATGGCCACCCTAGCCACAATGCAGGCTTGGAGTCTGGCCCTCATCGACCTCAACAGTCTCTGCAGGAAAGCAACAGGGATGGCCCTCCACTCTTCAATAATTGCATTGGTCAGTTCCCTGATGTTCTGCGGCTGATGCTGACGTCTGCGAACTCGCCGTTCAAGTTCATCCCATGCGTGCTCTATCGGTGACATGTCTGGGCTGAAGGCTGGCCATGGTAAGGTCTGCACCTGTTGTCCCTGCAGGTACGCCTGCACTATCCTGGCTGCATGAGGTCTGGCATTGTCCTGTTGCAGGAGCACCAATTCTGGATGTTGCCTCATGAATGGAAGAACATGTGGGTGAAGAATCTCATCCCTGTAGCGCTGGGCAGTCAGAGCTGATAGGCCCACGATAGGTCACGGTGCTGATAGGCCCATTGCAGGCGTCGTTGCCTTCTTGCATCAGTGAGAAAAGGACCTCTGTAAGGACTGCGGGATCGGAGTCCTGCATTACGGAGTCGGTTTCTGACGGTCTGGTCACTAATTCTGTTGTTGTGGATACCAGGTGTCTCTCTGGCTGTCTGACGAGCATTCCGCTGCCGATGACGCAGGTGCTGCAATACAATGTGGCGATCCTGGCGTTGGGTCGTCACACGAGGTCGCCCACGTCTTGGCAGGTCCTGAACACTTCCTCTGGCATTGTACCGTCTAACAAGCCTAGAGATTGTGCTGGGATGCACATGCATTCGTTGTGCAACTTGGACAGCAGACATGCCTGCATCCAACATGCCCAAGGCACGACCTCTGTTGACCTCTGAGAGTCGTGCATGCCTCAATCGCGGGAAAAAGTTTGGTTTTCTCAACGGGCAGTGTGTATTCTGTGAAGTCAAAGAAAAAATGCATGCCTTCATAAAGAATACATTCAATTTAATCTCTGTTTATTGTTTGTAACAAAATGGCGTCTTAGCCGGGATTAGTCAGGTTTAAAAACATGCACTAAGTGGCTTTAAAAGATTTGAACAAACATTTAACCATAATCTTGAAACTGTGATAATACCACTAACAACTTAAATTTTACACCATATGCAAGCTAATTGCGTTTCTTTTTTGACCAGTAATATATATATATATATATACACATACACACACCGGGTGTCCCATTCGAAATGAAACAACTTTGAAACCCTACTTTTTTATTGAATGATGCAAACAATGTAATAGTCACACAGTAAATAGTCAATGTCATAAAGTTTCATATGATATATGTGAATTACAACATTTTGATACATTAGATACATTGTGCATAGCATAATGTTTCCTTTTGTTAAGATTTTCACGTTATATGCTGAACAATTTGAAGCTTGTATGGATAGAGCTGCAGCCGCTTGCGCACGACTCTATGCACAGTTGAACGAGGAATCTGCAGTTCGACACTGGCACGACGGATGGACTTTCTCGGGCTACTACTAGTGCTTGCATAATACCGAAAGTTTTCAATACCGGTATTTGGAGGCAATTATGCTAATCCCGGTATTGATACCGGTATTATGAAAAAAATAATTTATTTTGATTTATTATGGTGCCACCCTACCAACCCTCCCACAAGTCTGAGGGACTTGCAGTACTCACCATATTTACTATAAATTAATGACCCAACTCCAAATAGATGGCATTCTATTCGAAAAAGTTTATACAGTAAATTACTAAATTGTAATAAAAATATTATTTGAATTTTTTTTTAGCATATATACAACTACTCTACAATGTTGAAAATCCAAGTGACAAATGTAAGAAGAAAGAACGATGCATTGGGATTTGGGAACGCGATGATTTGAAATCGTGTGCATACGTTTTTGAACGTATCTAATACGTTTTAAAACGTTTGAAGCGAAAAAATTGACAAAATACGTTACAGTTTAAAGCATTGCTTATTAAAGTCTCCTAGAACACGATAAATCTGGTTTATAAGAATTATTATGTATATATATAATATATATATATATAAAAAAAAAAATATATATATATATATATATATATATATATATATATATATATATATATCCCCGCAAGGGGGTTCTAAGCTCGTGCTCTTGAGTGCTCTTTGTGCTCGTTTGTACGTGCTTGTTCCTGGAGGTTTCACGTGCGCCCTCCCGGCCCTAGCACCCAAGGATGATGGGGCTCGACCCTGCAGTCCTTGGTCTTTTTCCACTTCGACTGTCCCCTCCACCCTTTCTTTTTCCTCTGTCTTTCCTCTCACTTTTTCTTTGTTTTTCCGCTGAGATATGCCCTTTAAATAGAGGCGAATCGGTTCTTCCTGAACTAAAAAAAAAAAAAAAATATATATATATATATATGTCTGCAATAAAGAGTTTTTGTTTGTTTTGTTATAACCTCTTTTCATGATCCATACATAATATAAATTTATAAAAGTTAGTGCAATAAATAGTTTTCTTTGATAGAAAGGAATAGAAAACGAAAAAAAGAGGTTAACTGCAAAACACCCCGAAACTTTTTTTTCCTCCGAATCCTCCAAAAACAGTTTATTTGCCTATCGGAGGACTAAATTGCTTAAATTTTACAATAGCAATTTTTGTCAATACCGAAAACCTATAATATCGGTATCGGTATTATTTGTACTTCTTCAATACCGGTTTTAACCCCTAGCTACTACCAAAGGTGCCGCGTATTCGTTCAACATCATCTTCCGATCTTGTTCGCCCTCCGATCGCCTTCCGATCTTGTTCCTTTAGAACACTGCCAGTCTCCTTAAATTTCTTGGTCCATGCATATAGGTCTCTTCTGGTGGGTGGTTCCTTGTGAAAGGTTGTACGGAATCTCCGTTACACCAGAGTAGGGGACTTCAACTCAGCCATCCATAACACATTTCGCTTTTTCTGGTGGGGTAAACATAATTCAATCTGAAACAAACAAGAAACATTATGACAAAAACTTATGCATATGGTGTACTAACTGGCAGTTTCAACATTCTCACATCAATATTTTAAAAATTACAGAGTTTCAAAGTTGTTTAATTTCGAATGGGACACCCGGTATATATATATATATATATATATATATATATATATATATATATATATATATATATATATATATATATATGCACTAAAATCACAAAATAACGTGATCTTATTAATAAGCAAACAACCACAGGGAAAAGGAAACACAAAGTCCGAGCGCTTTCGTGATATATTCACATTATCAAGGAGGAACAGAAAATAGACAGAGATTACAAAGTAAATGAGTTAAATAGACAAGCAAAAAATTCACAATCGGCACCTCAAATTAAAGGCCTTAAAGCCTTCTAAAGATTTTTTCAATTGATAACATAATCTGTAGGCTGCTAAATTACTAAATATAAAAAGTATATAGGTGAAATTAGACAAAAAAAACAATACAGAGAACAAAAATTATTATAATGGTTATTAACACTAATATTTAATTAAAGCAGGCAATTAATTGGCAAGAATTTAATGAAAAACAAATAGATAACGTAGATAACAAATAGATAACATAATCTGTAGGCTGCTAAATTACTAAATATAAAAGGACTATATAGATGAAATTAGACAAAACACCAGTACAGAAAACAAAAATTATTATAATGGTTATTAACACTAATATTTAATTAAAGCAGGAAATTAAGTGGCCAGAAATTAATGAAAACAAAGGGAATGGTGCCATCGTCTTACAGAATATTACAAAATTTTATTTATTTTTTTTTCCTCTACAAACAGTCAGGAAAAATTGTTTTCCCAAAAGCAACCCAGTTGAAAAGTCCAATAAACCCCCCAGCAAC
This sequence comes from Bathynomus jamesi, assembly GCA_023014485.1. Taxonomy (NCBI): domain Eukaryota; kingdom Metazoa; phylum Arthropoda; class Malacostraca; order Isopoda; family Cirolanidae; genus Bathynomus; species Bathynomus jamesi. The sequence continues at coordinate 254,263 of JAJOZX010001002.1, read as the reverse complement.
CAAAGATTATACACGAAAGAAATATTACAATTAAAATAGACACATAAGAATGTTAACAGTTCTTACAATAATATTTATTTATTTAACCAGGGCAAACCATTAAGGGGCAAGAATGCAGTCAAGAAAACAGTAGGCCCTTCGCCAGCTTTCTGACAATGCACGAATCTAATTTATACAACCCAGGACTAATATTAACGACCAAATCCGCATTATTCTTGATCACACTTGATTCCAGTATATTTCTGCTAACAATAGATTTACTAAACCTTAATTTGGAAGCATTTTTCCAATCAATAGGATGATTAGTATCTCTTAAGTGAATGAAAATGGCGTTAGATTCCTGGCCACTTCTTATACTGTATTGATGCTGTTTAATACGTAACTCAAGGGTCTTACCAGTTTGGCCAATGTAAAATTTATTACATATTGTGCAAGGGATTTTATATACACAACCATGTTCACTTAACTGGGAGTTCTTAATCAATGAATTCTTAATTACATCTAAATTTTTGAACGCAATATTTATGTTAAAAGTCCTCAGCAGATTCGGCAGATCAAGGAAATTTTCTCTGAATGGTAACACTAAAACATTTTTTGTGTTATAAGGAATCTTATCCTTTACTTCGTAGAAGGTTTTCTTTGCCATTTTTAAGGACTTATCTATGCAGTTCTTTGGGTATTTTAAATCAATTTTGTATATTTTACTAATTTCGTCGTCAATGAACTCAGGGCTACAAATTCGTAGACCTCTTAGGAACAAAGTAGAAAGAACGGATCGTTTTACATTAATGTGGTGATCAGAATAATAATGTATATAGGAACAATTATTAGTGGGTTTTCTGTAAATATTGTACTTAAACTTTTTTCCAGACCTATATATTAAAACATCTAAAAAAGGGATCGAAGAATCTTTTTCTATTTCAACTGTAAAATTGATAGAGGGAGTTAAATTATTAAGTTTGGGTAAGAATTCATTGAGATTTAAAGTCACTGGCCAAAGACAAAGAACATCATCTACATATCTAAACCATGGAACATAATTTGGCAGAATCTTCCTTAATAACTTACTTTCAAAAAACTCCATATATAAGTTACTCAAAATGGGGGGGAGAGGGTTTCCCATCGCCATACCAAATTTCTGCCTAAAATATTCATTATTGAACACAAATTTTGAGTCAGAATCTACATATAACCAAAGCTGATAAATCAAATGCCTTAGTGATCCTCAATAAAGACGTTTATCTAGGAAAAATGTATGATCTTTTGAATGATGCGGACACTTACGTGAAATTAAGGAACAATCCCCTTGAAACTGTGAACAGTGCATTTAACAAGAAAATTAAACAACTTTTGAAGGGGAATGAAAGGTTACTTAAACAGTTTTTGAGTACTTCACCGTCATTACCCTATATGTATGGCCTGATTAAAACTCATAAGCCAAATAATCCCGCAAGGCCTATTGTTAGTTCTATAGGATCTATCTCATATAAGCTATCCAAATGGCTTGTCTCCATTCTTAATCCTCTCCTTGGCACAATTTCACAATCACACATAAATAATAATGTAGACCTGGTGGAAAAATTAAATAGTATCAGTGTCAATTACAATTTTAGATTGGTAAGCTTTGATGTTACCGCTTTATTTATAAGAGTCCCGGTGGAGGATCTATTAATGTTTCTTTCGGAAGAATTGGTTAAGCATAATTTGCCATTACCTGTGGCTACAATTATAGAATTAAGCTGTGCATAGTAGACTCAAAATTTGTGTTCAATAATGAATATTTTAGGCAGAAATTTGGTATGGCGATGGGAAACCCTCTCTCCCCCATTTTGAGTAACTTATATATGGAGTTTTTTGAAAGTAAGTTATTAAGGAAGATTCTGCCAAATTATGTTCCATGGTTTAGATATGTGGATGATGTTCTTTGTCTTTGGCCAGTGACTTTAAATCTCAATGAATTCTTACCCAAACTTAATAATTTAACTCCCTCTATCAATTTTACAGTTGAAATAGAAAAAGATTCTTCGATCCCTTTTTTAGATGTTTTAATATATATGTCTGGAAAAAAGTTTAAGTACAATATTTACAGAAAACCCACTAATAATTGTTCCTATATACATTATTATTCTGATCACCACATTAATGTAAAACGATCAGTTCTTTCTACTTTGTTCCTAAGCGGTCTACGAATTTGTAGCCCAGAGTTCATTGACGACGAAATTAGTAAAATATACAAAATTGCTTTTGATTTAAAATACCCAAAGAACTGCATAGATAAGTCCTTAAAAATGGCAAAGAAAACCTTCTACGAAGTAAAGGATAAGATTCCTTATAACACAAAAAATGTTTTAGTGTTACCATTCAGAGAAAATTTCCTTGATCTGCCGAATCTGCTGAGGACTTTTAACGTAAATATTGCGTTCAAAAATTTAGATGTAATTAAGAATTCATTGATTAAGAACTCCCCGTTAAGTGAACATGGTTGTGTATATAAAATCCCTTGCACAATATGTAATAAATTTTACATTGGCCAAACTGGTAAGACCCTTGAGTTACGTATTAATTAAACAGCATCAATACAGTATAAGAAGTGGCCAGGAATCTAACGCCATTTTCATTCACGTAAGAGATACTAATCATTCTATTGATTGGAAAAATGCTTCCAAATTAAGGTTTAGTAAATCTATTGTTAGCAGAAATATACTGGAATGAAGTGTGATCAAGAATAATGCGGATTTGGTCGTTAATATTAGTCCTGGGTTGTATAAATTAGATTCGTGCATTGTCAGAAAGCTGGCGAAGGGCCTACTGTTTTCTTGACTGCATTCTTGCCCCTTAATGGTTTGCCCTGGTTAAATAAATAAATATTATTGTAAGAACTGTTAACATTCTTGTGTCTATTTTAATTGTAATATTTCTTTCGTGTATAATCTTTGGTTGCTGGGGGGTTTATTGGACTTTTCAACTGGGTTGCTTTTGGGAAAACAATTTTTCCTGACTGTTTGTAGAAAAAAAAAAAAAAAAAAAAAAAAATTAATATTCTGTAAGACGATGGCACCATTCCCTTTGTTTTCATTAATTTCTGGCCACTTAATTTCCTGCTTTAATTAAATATTAGTGTTAATAACCATTATAATAATTTTTGTTTTCTGTACTGGTGTTTTGTCTAATTTCATCTATATAGTCCTTTTATATTTAGTAATTTAGCAGCCTACAGATTATGTTATCTATTTGTTATCTACGTTATCTATTTGTTTTTCATTAAATTCTTGCCAATTAATTGCCTGCTTTAATTAAATATTAGTGTTAATAACCATTATAATAATTTTTGTTCTCTGTATTGTTTTTTTTGTCTAATTTCACCTATATACTTCTTTTATATTTAGTAATTTAGCAGCCTACAGATTATGTTATCAATTGAAAAAATCTTTAGAAGGCTTTAAGGCCTTTAATTTGAGGTGCCGATTGTGAATTTTTTGCTTGTCTATTTAACTCATTTACTTTGTAATCTCTGTCTATTTTTTGTTCCTCCTTGATAATGTGAATATATCACGAAAGCGCTCGGACTTTGTGTTTCCTTTTCCCTGTGGTTGTTTGCTGATATATTATATATCTATAATATATATATTATATATATATATATATATATATATATGAGAGATCTACTGATCCACTGCCATGCTGCAGATGTCCAAAACTGAGCGTATAAAGAATGAAGGTTTTTAAATTTAGTCCAGCCTTCAGTGAAATTTCAGCGCCTTACAACCATTAGAATTCAGGTGTTCTCAGATATTTACAATTAAGCCTATTAATCATAATAAAGTAAAGAAACGTTCAATAAAATGAAAATGCTTTAACAATGATCTTTATGCATCGAGAAAGCGAAATCCCTAAAGGTCCTATATGACGCGTTCGGTGGAGAAGGGGCGAACGCAACATTTTCGAATTATGCCACAAAATGCAGTTAAAGTTTGTAAACTTTAAACCTTTGTATTTTTCCGGTTTATTGAAATGTTGTATGAATTTGAACACATATTTGAGTAAAATTTTGTGTAATATGTCGATATAATAAAATGCCAAGAAATTTTACAATATTATTTATTGATAGCTTCTGATGTTAACTGGTGTAATCCATTATTTGGTCCTCTTCGTCGAATGTTGTATTACCTGCTTCAACTGTTTCGGTTTCTTCCAGTTCCTTTAACAATCTTGTATAATAGTTCACTGCAGTTGCAGGCATTAGGTCTGATAATTCTTTGAGATCTTTTATTTTTTCCTTAGTTATTGGCAGCAATTGGGAATACTTTGGTTGCAGTGTCTGCTGGGCTAGATTGAATAAACTGACACTGTAGGATTTTTTCCCTTTCTGCAGTCTGACGGGATGGCTATTATCTGGGGTTGTGCGGTATGCAGTAGATATTACGTAGCCTTCTTTGTGTTGAAAGTCAAATATTAACTTTCTTGCATCTGTAAATTTAGTAGTTGTTGATTTCCTAATGACAATGCACGTTTTTAGGACGTCAAAATCGAGAAAATCAGCCTGTTTCATTTCTACAACTAGGAAGCGCTGCGAAATGGCTGTAGTTATGGCCGTAACATAATCTTTTTTGGTGTAAATAATATTGCTGTAATTATTTTTTATATTTTGTTCAATTTGGCCAAATTGAGCATCACAGGGCATTGTCGAGTGACCAGAAAGTAGATAGATGTGTTCAATGTGAAGCAATGATGCGGAGTGAATTTCTCTGAGATAAATTAAAACCTACATTTTACCGTGAAAGAGTGCAGACTAACATCTAATTTTTTACATAGGTAAAGCAAAGGGTTTAAAGGATAATTATACGACAAAAAACTCATTTTTCGAATTTTGTGGCGTTCGCCCCTTCTCCACCGAACGCGTCATATATCCTCACATCAATGAAGACTAAACCATACTAAATAGTGAGGTGGCTTAGAGGAATGACCGTTATAGAGCGGACAAACGCGCCAAATTTTCGACAAATTTTCTTTAGGTCACTATAATTGATTTCAGAAGGAGGGCCATACAGAACAAGTTTATTATGACCCGACTAGGGGGCCCTGATGTTCAAAACGGTATTTCACCTGGAAAATTCTCATAAACCAATGTCCGTCGATACATTTATGTACATATATATTTGATTAATTAAATATTAATATATTATTAAATAATTTTATAAATATTAAATATTTAATATATAATAGTGGTTTTTGGTTTGTTTTTGTTTTTTCTGTGGTGGCTTCAATGCGTACATTAGAGGATATGGGAAAGAAACACTACCAAGACTATATACAAAATGTCCTTGTGTCACGTACCACTCTATTCATGATCCTGTTAAGAACAATTCCATAGTACTCTTCAAAAAATCACAACCTAAGGCAAAAAAATCCAAGCAGGGTCAGAGGATCCAAGTTCTCCAAAGCAATGTGTCTCTGTTTGGTCAGCTCTACATTTCCATGCAGAATCGGTAAAGTAACTTACAGGAATTCTTTGCCCATGAGACGCAATCAAATTCACCCTCTCTCTCAGATTTTGACAGTCTTCACTTCGGCAAGAAATCAGATCTACTGATCTATCTGGATAAGAATGATAAAGCTGCAACTGATACGCCACCACATATCTATGACTCTGAAGTCCTGGATGGTGCTGCTGCTGTCCACGCACCGCCCACTACAGCTGCTATTACCTTTGATGATTACGCAAACAAAGTCTTCATCCCTCATATTCTTAGCCTACTGCAGAATACTCACAGGGTAGATGTTATGTGGGACAAGTATATTCAAGACAGCATCAAAGAGGCAAACAGAGAGAAAAAGGGGAAGGTATACGCCGGAAGGTTGCAAGTCAAACCAAACTTCCAAGCAAATGGTTGGATTTCTTGCGTGAGTGCGTGACCTTACCAACAAAATGGAGTCATTTGCTTTTCTGTTCTTGAAGATCGTCAGCTTCAGTTTCCCAAAGGATAAGGAGATTTATATAACATTCGGTGTCTTACTCTATTTTGTATGGAAAATATACTATATGTAGATAACATAAACACAGGTTCACATATTCTTCATTAAAATTTATTGCTGTTGTAAATTGTTTTTCCAGGTGAGTCTGTGGTTCACAATGGATCCAGCCAGTCTATGTCAAACTACAACCACGAGGAAGCAGATACTAGGATTGTGGTCCATGTCCTCCATGCCTTGACACAGGGTGCTAAGACAGTTAAAGTCCGCACTGTAGACTAGGGCGGAGTGAAAAACTCATTTTTCGAATTTTCAAATTGGCTAGTGTGGAAAATGTGTGGAGTAGTGAGGAAATAAGCTGGTATAAATTTAAAATCATAACATTAATATCTTCAGGTGCCACAATGACCTTCAATATTGAAAAAAATTGAAAAAAGCAGATTTTAACCAATAATTACAGAAGAGTCCACGATGCACAATAGACAAGAATTTATTCACACTTGTATAAAAATAGCTCAGTCAACTTTAAAAAAAGTTTCTATTCTCTAAAAACAGTTTTCTATAGTCAGCTCACTCAGCTGTCACGTGAGTACCTCGGTTCAGTGTAGCTGTCGCTCTCGTAGCAGGTGGGTGTTCTGTTGTTGGCGTTACTCAGATAGTCTAAACTATATTTCTTATATATTTTGCATTTCTGTATTGTGTTGCCCTAAGTTTGCCATGTACTATTAACTGAAATTAACGTATAATTGATATTAGCTCTTTCTTTTTCAGATTTGTATACTTTCAAAATGTCTCGAGTTTGTGCAAAATCAACCAGGGCCTCAACTGAGTGCCCCATGTTTGGTATGGGGGAAGATTTGTGGCACAGGAATCTTCCTACATACGAAGGAGTTTTTAAATATACTTGTTTGTAAGAAACGATTTGAAACAGATACTAATAAAGATCCTTCAATATCTCAAATATTAGAACAAGTTGTTGATAAATTGAAAACAATTTGGGAAAGTGCTTCCGTCCCAATTCTGTCAGACAGGCGAATTGAAACAATGTTCAGAAGCTACCACGAAAAGTATCGTGTCATTATGAAGCCATACCAAAGCAGAAAAAATTCTGAACTTACAATGCAAAGATTGATATGTTCAAAAAAGAAGCACACACGAAACTTTTTGACATTGCAGCGTGCAAGTGCAAAGTACTAACACAATGTTCTTGTCCCAAAGAAAAAACGGTTCCAAAGGAAGAAGTGACGTTCCTCTTAGATCAAAGGAGTGAAAGAAAACTGTTTATTGATAGAGTAGATATTACACTCTCAAAGAAAAAAGCATCTACGTTGCTAAGAAAGCAAAAAGAAGCTGTGAGGCTCACCAAAGAATCTTCACAGGAGAAATTGCAGGATACAAATGTTGAATTATCATCATCGACATCAAATAGTGAAAGTGAATCTGGCGAAATATCAGACGATACATTTCCAGAGCCAGTTAGCTCGAAGAGAAAGCTCGAACAACCTGAAGAACAATTATTCAAGAAAAGGAAAACTACAAATCTACCTTCAGTGGCTACTGCTTGTGACAGGACTGCAGTTTCAGATCGAGCTGCAGCATTCATTGTTAGTGCAGTATTGCAAGATATTGGAGAAGTTTCTATTGACAATACATCTGAAGTAGTGGATAGGAGTAAAATCAGAAGAGAAAGACAAAAGAAGAGATCAGAAATTATGAAAGATCAAAATCAGGTCCCAATCAGAGGAATCTATTTTGATGGTCGAAAAGATTCTACACTCTTCCAAGAAAAAAAAGAGTCCAAAGTATATCAGAAGAAGGTAACAGAAGAACATATCACTTTAGTGAGAGAACCTGGTTCAGATTATTTGGGCCATTATTCTGTGAATTCTGGATCAGCTGAAGAAATATGTAAAGGAATGTTTGAGTATATTGGAAATAATGACATGAACCTGGAAAACCTTGTTGCCATTGGATGCGATGGTGCAGCAGTCAACACTGGAGAAAAGGGAGGCGTTATAAGGCTTATAGAATTGAAGCTGAAGAAGCCAGTTCAACATTTAGTGTGCCAGCTCCATGCCAATGAATTGCCATTACGCCATTTAGTTGCAAAGCTGGATGGAAAAACATCTGGCCCCCGCGGATTCACCGGTCCTATTGGCAGGGAATTAGAGAACTGTGAGAGTCTTCCTATTGTCGAGTTTGAAAGGATTGATGCTGAGGAACCAACTGTAGACTGTGAAGATCTTAGCACCGACCAAAAATATCTAATTGATATTCATCAGGCCATAACAAAGGGATATTGCTCTCCAGATCTTGCTCATCGTAGTCCAGGCAAAATGGCACATTCACGATGGCTGACTACAGCAAATCGTTTGCTTCGTCTATACGTTTCAACTGTAAGTCCATCTGAGAACCTCATGAACATTGCTTCTTTTATAATGAAGGTCTACATCCCAATGTGGTTTTCTATTAAGCAAAGTACGTCTTTTGTCAATGGCTCAAAACATGTTTTCAAAACTATTGAACTAACAAGAACACTGAATGACGAAGTAAAGGATATTGTAAACCCTGTCATACAAAGAAATGCATTTTTTGCAAATCCAGAAAATATTCTAGCATCAATGATTCATGATGACCGCAGCGCCATAAGAGAATTAGCGTGGAGGCGAATAAAGAAAGCAAGGCAAACAAACAAGGAAAAAGTTGTGAGGCGTTTCACAGTACCTGTTATTCAATTTGAAGCTACTGATTATACTGATTTAATTAATTGGCAAAAATGCATTGTCACTGAACCACCTGTGACAAGACACCTGACAGAAAATGAGATTGAAGAATTCATAGAAAACAAGAGTACCCCTCCATTCGAGAAATTCCCTTGTCATACACAAGTAGTAGAAAGAATGGTAAAATTAGTGACTGAAGCATCATCAAAAGTATTTGGATTGAACGCGCGAGATGGCTTCATAAGATCAACACTTCAGTCACGTAAAAAAATGCCATCATTCGAAAGTAAAGCTGAATATAAAGTTTAAATAAAACGTTAATAGAAAAAAAACATGCGCAAGGATGGGTGGTTGGGAGGGCATGGGTGGAGCTCGACACGCAGCCACCTCCTCGTGGTGAGTTTGGATTATTTAGATCATTAATCAAAAGAACATTGATCTAAATAAACTAAGAGCTGCGTAATTCAGTAACTATTTTGGTAATTGGAACACTTAATATATAATAATAACAAGTAAGTTTCAGTTATTGTACTAATGCAGAATATAAGAAAATCATTATATTTCACTTTTTTCGACGGCTTTGTGGCACCTGAAGATATAATTTCGCAGGACTAATATTTATGCACAGTCATTATCTATAGCACCCACATATTTTCCGCACTAGCCATATTTGAATTTCGAAAAAAAGTTTAAAAACCTCATTTTCGATCCGCCCTACTGTAGACACTGATGTAGTGGTAATCTTGATCGGCAAGTTCCATGACCTCACTATCTACAATCCACAGGCAGACATTTGGGTGGCCTTTGGCATGGGAAAAAAAATTATCTTTCTATAACATCAATGCCATATGTGACAGCTCGGGAAGGCCTAAGTCTCAAGCTCTGCCAGTCTTCCACACACTGAGAGGTTGTGATACAACCTCCACTTTCCATGGCAAGGGTAAGCAATCAGCCTGGCAGGCCTGGCAGACTTATGAAGAAGTAACAGAGGCCTTTTTCTCTCTCTCCCAGGATACATTTGAACATCTGAATGCTAATTCCCAGATATCCAGAAGATTGAAAGACTGACAGTACTAATCTATGCGAAGGCAAATCATCTCAGTACTGTATGTTATAATGCGGTTTTTTTCCTTGTGTAAAACAGAAAATAATGTTTCTTATGGTACTTGGACATTAAATATTAAGCACTATACTTGGTGTTTCCGTTTTAAAGTTAACAAATATATATAGCCAAGATAATACAGTATATTAATAAAATTTTGTTATTTATATACGATTGTTTGATGATGAATTCTACCCAGTAGCCATTTTTAAAAAAATATTCACTGAAGTCGGATGCCAAATTTGTAGGTAATGTATTATGTTGAACTTCAGCGCCCCCTAGTGGGGTTTCAAAGTACTTTTTTCTGTATGGCCTCCCTTCTGAAATCAATCAGTATAATCTAAGAAAGATTCATGGAAATTTTGGCGCTTTTGTCCACCCGTAACGGTATTTCAAAAATAACTCTCTAAGTCATCTAACTAAAATGCTAAAATGTAGCACAAACATTACACATTCAATTAACGATTGAAACCATTACTAATGTAACTTTTTATAGTTTTAAATATTTTTAACTTCAACTAAGATAATGGCTGATAATGCATTATGTGTAAACAACAGTTCACGCTTTGGAGCCCTGAAGCGTACCAGGCAAAACATCGAGAGAATTTGTAAGAATTTGACACTTTATTTGAAAGGTTTGTATTTTTTTTATTAACTGAAATAAAGCGCGAATTTTTTACTGTACCTTCTCTACATATGGGAAATTAGTACCCTACTGCGAAACATGCTGTGTGTGATGTTCTCTCAGCTCACGATACTTACACGATACTTTCGACAGAAGAGTCCTGTCCAACGTATTTCTCGCGGTTTATGATAAAGGAATATCAGGGCCACCAACATCACCAGATCTACACCCTTGTGACTTATCTGTGGGATTATTTAAATGATAGTGTTTAAACAGAATCTACGCACAATAGAAGAATTGAAAACATTAACTGAACAAGAAACTCCTCATATTTCAACAGATACTCTGTCCAGACTACCGCAAAAAATTTTTGTTCGTGTGCAAAGAGTTAATGAGGCGGGAGGACATCACATATAACATGTTTTGCATTAGAGAACTAATTCCTCATGTGTAGAGAAGGTACAGTAAAAATTTCATGCTTTTATTTCAGTTAATAAAAGATATACAGACCTTTTAAAGTGTCACATGTTGAAAACAATCACCCGATATAATAGTCACACAGTGAATACCAGTTCATTCCTGAAATTTGATATCTTTAAATCCACTTTGGCGAATGTTTACAAGAAAAACTAAAAATGGCCTATACCTTACGAGAGAGCATAGCCTGTTACATTTTTTATAACACATAGTGAGTTCGGTGCAATAGAAAGGATACAGTCTGACTGAACCGTGCTTCGTTCCGACCGCGAGCAGTTTCTGGATTGGATCGAAGGCAAGGGCCGTTGGCTGGTAAGGAAAACCATGGCGAACAGTCTGCAAAGAAGGGTAAACATTATTTATTAACAGGTTGTAAGTATATATTTATGTGTATATATATATATATATATTATATATATAGTATAATGCCTATGAGACATGGCGTACCATATATAACGCATTTTATAAAATGCTTTTGCTATCAGTATGATAAGGTTTTGAATCAGATGTTCATATTGTACTATATCTGCCCAGCCAATAGGAACGCAAGAAAGTGGTTGCCAGAAGTTACTCGCAAGTAAAGCCCACATTGTAGCAATTTGTTTTAGTTGGATTGGAACCGCATGGAGGTAAGAGTGTATTTTTATAAATGTATTTTTGTATAAATAAGTCATCAGATTGCTATTTTTATTGTGTTCCTATTTAAAATAAAAACATTAAAGATTAATAATATAAATTTATAAATAATCTATGGCATACGTATATATATAGCAATGTGGATTGTATATTTATACATAAGATAAAGCTATATATTATTGCAAACAGCTGTGGTATAGGTTGCAGAGCATAAATAAATGCAAATATATATATATATATAATATATATATATATATATATATATTATATATATATATGTTAAACACAGACCGTGCATGGCACAAGGAACTCTTCTGGGAAAATTAAATCCACTATAGTCCGAATAAGTAATGATAAATGACAAATACCATAGTTTTTTTCCTTTTTCATGATTTTAGCCCGACGTGGGCCATGCACGGTCTGTGTTTAACATATATTGTTCTCAGGGAACCATTCTGAGTTTGTATATATATATATATATTAGTGTGGACCAAAATGGGGGGTAAATTATAAAGTTGAAGAAATCCTTGTTCCACATTAATGCCCTTGTTCCTTTGGACCAGATAGACATGTCAGCAAAATTTTGGTCAAATATGAGAATATTTAGGGGTCCCGAGATTTAATGACTTATACAAATTTTCCAATGAATAGGCGCGCTTAGAACATCAATGATCAACTCAACTCTTGAGTTGCAACTTATGAAAAAATTTCTTCTTATTTAAGAAATTTTTGGTGTTAATAGAGTACAAAAACAATCTTAGATCATTATTTCAGAGAAAATTATTAATAAGGAAAACAAAAATTTTGGATAAAATATATTATCCTTAATTGGTCAACTCTAAATTAAAGGCTTTGCCTAATTGGCTTGAACCTTTTAGTTATCCTTTTTATCTCCTAATTTAACTGGTTTATTTTACTATTTCAGAAATTTTATTTTTTAAACTAAAAATGGCTACTCGTTCTAAAACTAAAGTTTGGCTCATTGGCCATTTATATAAAGATATACTTTGTTGCCGCTTACCTACAAAACTGCAAGTTTTGCAAAAATATTTCTTCCATCAAAAAGAGGAAAAATTGGGACGAAGAAGATCCAGAGAATTATTGGGCTGTCATTTGACACAACAGCATCCAATATCGGAATCCATGCTGGAGCTTGCAAAATTGAACAAGAACTTGGAAAAGAGCTTTTATATTTAGCCTGCAGACACCATATTTATGAGATTGTCCTATCTCAAGTCTTCCGGACTTTTATGGGCCATTCCTCTGAACCTGATATTCCAATCTTCAAAAGATTCAAAACTCAATGGGATTTTATGGATCATTCTCAAATCACAACTGCTGTTGATTCCCAAAGCTGCAGAATAATTGAAAGAGTTCAAGATTTAAAAAATCAAAGTCTTAATCATGAAGGAGGCACTCAACTCTAAACAGCCAAGAGATTATAAAGAATTTTTTCAACTTGTTCTCTTGTTTTTTGGAGAAGAAAGCATTTCTAATACTCCCTTGAAGAGACCTGGAGCGTACCATCATGCAAGATGGATGGCAAAAGGAATTTATAAATTTAAGCTTTTTCTTCTCCAAAATCAATTTAAGATGACTAAAAAAGAACTTGATGCAATAACAGAAATTTGTTTATTTGTTGCATTGGTATACGCAAAATCTTGGGCAAAAGCTTCTCAACCAGAGGAAGCCCCAAATGTTGATCTTAAATTTTTGCAAGATCTTGCAATAATGGAGGAAAATTCTTTGATATCAAGTGTTATCAAGCAAGCCCAAAATGCCATTAAACGACATCTGTGGTACCTCTCAGAAACACTTGTTGGATTAAGCTTCTTTGACAAAAGCATATCCCTTGAAGAAAAGGAGCAAATGCGAAATAATATCAAAATGCCTCCAAGAAATAAGGGACTGAAACGTTTAGAAGCAAAGGTAACCCTAGCTTCTTTTAAAGAAAAAAGGATTTCTGATTTTGTTACTTCAAGGACTAAATCTCTTTTTGATGCTCTACATCTCAATTCTCTCTTCACTGAAAATTCTGCATCAACATGGGGAATAGATCCCGAGTACCAAAGAGGCTGTGCTAGAGTTCGTGCCCTTAGAGTGACAAATGACACAGCTGAGCGGGGTGTTGCATTGATTGAAAAATTTAATCAAGCAGTGACAACTAAAGAAGAGGACAAACAATACCTGCTCAAAACAGTTTTCAAGAATCGTAAAGAATTTCCAACAAAAAATAAAGCAGAACTTATGAAAATGAGGAAAAACTAATTTTTTCAGCATTAAAAGGAAAAGTGCAATTTTCTCGGGACCCCTAAAACTTGACGTAGAGGTTTCAAATTTTGTAATTTGATTAAGGTAAGCAAAGGAAATAACATTACTCATGTGGAACAAAGATTTTTAAACCTTCATTTTTTTGGTCCACACTAAAATTATATATATATATATATATATATATATATATATATATATATATATATATATATATATATATATATATATATATATATATATATATATATATGAAAAATTATTTCACGAAAGTGACACGTGAAAAGTATTTATGATGAATAAAACCACGAAGGAAAAAAGAAACACAAACGGGTGCTCAAGCGCTTTCTGAGGATGTCATTAGACGAAAGCGCTTGAGCACCCGTTTGTGTTTCTTTTTTCCTTCGTGGTTTTATTCATCATTATATATATATATATATATATATATATATATATATATATATATATAGGACCGACAAGAAATAGACTAACAAATTCTTTCTTCCACGCCATCATCAAACATTCTTAGAAGACACACGTGGTCAAGGAATCAGAAACAATGAAAACGTCTGTTTCTTCCCAAAAGGTCCGCGAAAGCAAGCCCTTATCAACTAAAAGACGCGTAGGAGGCGTTTCAAGAAATGACCGCGAAAGTTCCGCGTCACAGAGGTTATAAAGCGAGATTCCACTAATACTCACTCCTCACTTACTCCCCACTCGCTCACTTGTTTGTCATTTTCTCGTCTTGGTCTCCACCTTCGTCAGCAGAAACTCGTTACGTCAACCGCCGGAGGAGTGGCCTGCTGTTCCTTCAAAGCTTTCGATCTATCGTCAAGTAAGACCTTCTGCAGTCAGCCTGCAAAAGCATTTCTTCGAAGCCCAGCGCCGTTTCGACTTAAGCCGGCTTCAGTCCCTCAAGTATCATCTCAACTCTACACAAAGCATCACTTGACGTAAGCTATAAATCCTTCCTGCAACAAACCACGCAACCGCAGTAGGCGTTCCATTGGTCTCTTCATAACACCTCACCCGTTTGCCAATCATCCTCGAGAGCACCGGCAAAGTTCAACGCTACGGGAAAACATCCTCAAGGAGGATACAGTACGTGAACCTTCTACGAAGCTACAAGCCCAAATCACTTCACCTTGGTTCAGCTTTCGCCGCTTTACGAAAAGCGGCCGTCAACGAGAATCCAATAGGCCCGCTAACACCACCGTGAAGACCTCGACTTGCGGAACAACTGTCGCTCCATTTCACCTTCAAGCTCCCACTCTTCGAGAACGACCTCGACGTGCATAACAACGGACGGCAACGACCCCTCGGGCCTACAGTTCAATAGGCCAACCTCCAGGTAACTCATCAACCTAGAGTTATCACCCATGGTCGGTAAGCTCTGTCTCTTTTCTTAGACAATAACGCTAAGCCTACATCAGTGTACCGCAGAAGCGTAGGCTATAAACGCAAAGTGTTTTACAAATCGTTCAAACTAACTCAATGAAACGCAGTAGGCCTATTTCCTAAGCCAAGTGTCATTACAATATTTGATTGTGCATCAGACTAATTCTCTAATACAAACCCACACTAGGCTTAGTTCCTGTGCCCAGTTCAAGTGTCATTTCCAATACCGTAATCGTGTACTGTATCATCCTGCTATTGTGTTCTTTCATGTATCCATCAATATTTTGCATCCACTTATTTATGTGATTTATTTAAACATTTCATTATTGACGGCCGAATCCACTTACCGTGTACTAAACGCACGTGCATTCTTAATTAATATCATTACTAGGCCCATTCAGTGTTCCATTTATTCGTAACTCTAGCCTGCGTCACCTATTCAGTGTATCATACATACGTGCTTAATTTCTATCATTATTAGGTTGCAAGCATTTACTCCATGTTCAATGTTCATTCATGCATAACCTTTAGCCTACATAATCAGTGTGTTACGTCTTCTATTCAGTGTACCAAAACGTACGTGCTTAATTTCCATTATCACTAGGTTTCATATTTTATGTTGTGTTCCATTTGCATGCCATTAGCCTAACATAAATGAATGCATTACTTGACAATTAAGCTCTTAACCATTTCTCTTATTGGCTCAGCTCAATGTCATCTTAGCATAATATAAAGGCCGTTAAATAATTGTTATTCACTATAATTACTGTCAATCATTTGTTATTCACTGTGAACAAATAAGAGATTTATTTTCTTAATTAAATACAAAACAATAGGTGCCTTTTATAACCTTAACAATATTTGCTTGGGTGTAATCCAAGCTGGTGACCTCGAAGCAATTCGTATCACTTAGAAATATTATAGTAGGCCAACTCCATTAGCCACTTTCAACCGGTGATACTGTAGGACATCATAAATTGTTAACCCAGCCTGCCATTATAACAATCAATCAGTGCATCAATTAATCACTAGCATTAAATTAATCAGCATCACCTCATTCGGCTAACAATAGGCCCACTATCTATATATATATATATATATAGATTGATTTATTTATTTTTTATTTATTTTTTTTCCAGGCAGAAAAATGACCCAGAGAGGACTAACTGAGAGATTTCTCAGCTTTTGGATGATCCAAATTTTGGAGAGGAATCTGACCTAGAACAACTGTCTGATGAAGAAAATGAGGGAATAATTGAAGTGCCAGAAAGAAATAAACCACTTATTGAAGATCTACAGATCTACAGAAGCTAAGGCTAACAAAGACCCTAAGATCCACTCTAAGGCTAGCCCGAGAGAAAGGAGAGAGTAGGGGGTTAAGAGAAGAGAGGAGAATAAGGGGTTAAGTAAGGAGCAACACCTATCATTCGTGGGTTAACATTCATTCAGAAAAAGAGGGAAAAAGTCTCACCATCATCATCCGCCGGCCACTGCCGACAAGTCAGAAAAATAGTCGGAGAATATAGGAGAGGGGTGAAAGATGAAAAGAAGTAAAATAAGAACGCTTACAAACCATGCAAACACAGTCTTAACTCACTGTCATACCATGCAAACTACAAACATGCAAGAAAAGAGTTAGAGACATGCAAAGTAAGGAGGATAAGAAAAAAAAAAAAGTAGGTAAAGTTAAACAAAAAGTGGGTTAGTTTACGCTATGAGCTACATCTACATTCGTGTTAGTCTAATTTTTTTTTTTTTTTTTTTTTTATTGCTGGCATCACGCTGGCATGTCACAAGCTGGCATTCATCGTCAACAGACTCATCCTCGAGCACCACCACCAGAGCTCCTGTTGTTAACTTTCTATTTTTTAATTTAAACAACGTTAATATTTTTAAAATGTCTGTCAAGACGGTTCTTAAACACATTAACGCTGGTAGAATGAACGACTGACGCGGGAAGATTATTCCATTTTCAATTACTTTAAACGTAAAGAAGTTTTTAGCGATATTAGTAATGAAACGTCTGCCACGCACCCTACCCCCCCCCCTAAGAAGGGGAAATACCCTGTCCTCTTCCCATCATTCAGTACAATCAGAGTATGGGAGGTGTAGACAAGCTCGATCATTTAATTGCTTTATATAGGATTCATATAAAGTCCAAGAAGTGGACCCTGAGAGTGATTTTCTATTTTATTGATCTAGCAGTGACAACTTCCTGGATCCAATATAAAAGCGATTGCAAAGCACTAGGCATTCCGAAGAAAGATCAACTAAATCATCTTTGCTTTAGATTTTCGCTTGATCAACCATGGAGTAAATCCTCTCAACAGCACTCAGGTAGAAGATCTTCAAGTCGGTTTTCATCAATGCAGAAAAGACCCCAAACTGATATTCAATTAGACGGTATTGGGCATTTCCTCAGCGGAATAATGTGAGGGGACGATGCAAAGTAGTAAATTGCCAAGATAAAGTCTTGTGTAACTTGCATAAAATGTAAAGTAACGTTATGTTTTAATAAAAACAGGAACTGTTTTATGGCATATCATTCTAAGTGAGAAACTTTATTAAATTCTTTGTTCATGCACAAAGTTTTCATTTCCTCAAAACATCCTATTGTCATGATGTGTCATATATGACATATGCCCTAATTAGCATACAAATGTCAAATACTTTTATTTTTTGCATTACTTGGTTTCAACCACATATACTATTGAGCTAAAATGTGTCTGTCCGCTTTCTTCAGAACCGTGCACAGACAAAACGGCACATCGGAAAATTCTGCAACCACCACCAACTGATAGCCCATGTGCTCTGTCAAGTTTCCCGGTCCTAGGTCACTCCACGACCGAGCACGAGCTATTTAATGTCATTACAAGTGAATATAGGTACTTCGAAAACGAAAATGACGAGAGCAAAAATACATAATAAACAGTTTGGTACTCCCGATAATACGTAAGTACCAATATACATATCAGGGATGGTCCGATGTGTCAAAATGTGACAATTTCAAGGCATGCAAAAAAAGTGTCAAAATATACTTCCTTGTGACAAAATGTGACATTTGAAGATCAGTGAAAAAATGTGCATTGTGTTGTCAAAATATTTCCTTTTAATAAATTAATGGTGATGACAATTGCAATACAAATTATGTTTCATGTCATGCCTTTGTTTTATTTTCTGAACATTTATATAATTTTTGAATGTTCTAATATACAAAGGCTACACTATAAGCTAGGGTCTATATGTTTTTTATATGATTTATTTAATTATTTTAATAATGAAACATTCATTAAAATGATGTGGTATTATAATGTTTAGTACATTAGTAACATACTTATGTTTTTGTTTCTATTTTCAGATTTATTGATAATTATCTAATGAACATTGAAAATGGCTAATAAGCGAAATCAAATATTTAAGGAATCTATGATATATGGCACAGACAAAAATAATGACCCACTGCAACATTGGTGTGTGAAGTCTTCAAAAAACGTGCGTGCAGCTTACTGCTTAATTTGTGAAGTTGACATTGACGTATCACAACGGGGTCGTGATTCTTTGATTCGCCATTCACAAAAGATTTCACATGTGTCTAGCGCAAAAACATTTCGGGACAGTGATGATAATCTCAAACAATTGAAGCGTCGTCAAGTTTCCATTAGTAAATCTTTTGCCCAGTCTTCTAAAAATGAAAATCTGTCTTTGCCGGATCAAGTAACTAATGCTGAAGCCCTAATCTGTACAACACTAGCAGTATGTCACCTCCCGGTAAATGTTTGTGACAAATTGGTTCCAACATACCCTGTCATGTACCCTGACTCCAAGATCGCTTGTGCCTACATCCCATTGCCAGACAGGCAGAATGGTCAGCAGATGCCATTAGAAGCCTGGCTGTGGCCATCAAATTGTTTCCACGTGACCAAATTGACACTGTAGTAGACGAATGGAAGCAATTCAGGGCTGAAGCCTTGCCAGAAGAATGGAGTTTATTTCCTGTTGAATGTTGCCAATCTGAAGAGGGTGAGTCAGATGAAGATGACTCTGAGAAACCTAACTGGATCGTAAAACGTCTTGATAGTTGTTGGGTACCTATTTTTAGAATGAAAACAGGAAGTGGTTTACAAAAATTTCCTAATTTGGCGATTCTAATCAAGTTGTGTCTCACTTTGTCTCATGGAAATGCCGATGTTGAGAGGTCATTTAGTGAAAACAAGTTGGTTCTTACATCTGGAAGAACAAGGATGTCAGATGCAACCCTCAATGGCTACAGATTTACGTCATCTTTTATGACTCAGTTTGACAACGCTCCAGCCAAATTGCCTGTAACATCTGCCATTCGAAAGGCTGTTAGAAGCGCAAGAGCCAACTATGCCCAGCGACTTGAAGCACAGAAACAAGCCAAGTTGAATTTTGCAGCTGCTGAGGCAGCCGTTGACGAATGCAAACGAAAGACAGACTTGGAATCTGTGGCCCGTGAACTTTCTGAAGCTGCAGCCCTTTTGAAGCAGATGCTGAATCAAGGCTGTAAAACGAAAGACTTTAACAAAGTCAGCGCAGCTAATGCCATTATAGCTAGAAGCCAGGAGATGAAAACTCAAGCTGAGGAGAAAAAGAGAAAGATTGAAGAAGATTCTAGAAAGAAGAAACAGAGGAAGTGACTGCTGAATAATGAATAATGTCTAAAACTAAATGAATAATGTCTAAACTAAAAATAATAAAAATTATAGTGTTTCTGGTATATATGTTCATAAAACAATATTATTTGTTAATTATAGTGTTTAGTTTGTTATGTATTCATAAAATAAAATAAAAAAATATAAGGGAAGAACTGGAATGGCTAAAAGGGGAGATGTGGAGGCCATTGTGACAAAATGTGACAAAATAGTGTAAGAGGTGGACCATCCCTGACATATACTACTACCTGCCCGGAGGGCGATAGCGAGCTACCGCTTGTATGCACTAAATAACCAAGAGAGTAAAAAAAAAGCTCAGATCTTGGCTAAAAAAAATTCAGGATCCGTAGGGGAAAGACCACAATTTCTTATTGTCAAGAATCAAGATACATAAAAATGCAAAACTTAAAAAAAAATAATGCGTCTCCAAATGTAACTCTGTTTGCAATGCTCGCTAGAGTCGCTAATATATAATTGTAGCCATTCAGAAATTATACGATCAACACTTGGTGAACTAGGACAATCTTGAAATATTTAGCTCGATCATCTTCACATCATAACTTTCCATGTTATCATAAATACTTGAAATATTCGGTATATTAAAATGAGAAATAAAAAGTTTATTGTATTGGGCTAATGGTATGGTGCCCAGGAAATCTTGTTCTGGTTCTGGCAACTGTGTCTGTGTGACTTCGCTCGGCAAGTGTAAACACAGCGTGTCGGTGTTTGTGGTGTGGCCGCGTGTGATAGATGAACGTGCTTAATGCTTAATAATTCTCTTTTCTCTTATTGTAAGTGAAGTGAGCTATGTCTTTATATGATAATAAAAACTCACTCTAATAGACAGAGTTTATTGCGACAACAGTTTCGATGCCCACTGGCATCCTCTTCGGGTGGATACAGAAAACCCGAAGCGGATGCCACTGGGCATCGAAACTGTTGTGGAAATAAACTTTGTCTATTAGAGTGGGTTTTTATCATAATATTTTGCCTTCACGTAGAAAAGTGAAGTTTTTGGAGCTATGTCTTTGTTTATTAATTTTGAGTAGAATCTTGCTTTTCCTTATGGATTTCAAAAAAAGAAAATACAGGCTAATGTAAGGCTACGGTAGGTTACCTTTGGAAGAGCTTTAGGCTGAGGCTAGGCTAGATTGTTGAGCTTTCTCAAAACATGGAGGAGCTTATTCGTAAAAGATTTCGAAGTATCTGCACCCAGAGGTGCAAATACTGCATTCGTTATTTGCATCCGAATATCACACCTCTGGGTGCAAATACTTCAGCCTAACAATCTTAAGGCCTCGTGAGGCCTCCCCTAAAAAGGCCTCGGCCTCGAGGCCTTTGAAAAATGTGTCTTCGGCCTCGGCCTCATGGATTTCTGAAGCCGAGGCCTGAGGCCAGGACTCGTCCCCATGCCTAATATATATACTGTACTTTATAGGGTGTCTCAGAAGTCGCGCACCATAGGCTTTATTCAGATTTATGAGGTTTACGAGTGATATTTATTTACAATATATGTTCGATAATGTTCGAATAATAAAATTAATAGTACGTACAGTTAATCAATAAGCTATCTTAAAATAATTAAATTGAATGAAGCTACATTAGCCAATGGTGCGCGACTTCTGAGACACCATTGGCTAATGAAGCTTCATTCAATTTAATTATTTTAAGATAGCTTTTTGATTAACTGTACATGTTGATTAACTGTGCATACTGATTAACTGTACATATTATTAATTTTATTATTCGAACATTATCGAACATATATTGTAAATAAATATCACTCGTAAACCTCATAAATCTGAATAAAGCCTATGGTGCGCGACTTCTGAGACACCCTGTACATAGCAAAAAACAAAACTTTACAGATTAAGTTCTGCAGTTAAAATTCAAAAAATGTAAAATTCAACCAAGATATCTGTATACAGAGGATTTATTTTATGCAAGTATGAGAATTCCTAAATAATAAATCGGCATACGAGATTACTTCGAAATTTTCCTTTGAAGTAAATGCGATACACTTTCTGAGCTTCACTGCAAATAATTTAAAAGGCGAAGTTATGAATGTACAATTATTGTACATTCTGTGAATAATTTTCCGCTCTCCGATCGTAGACCTTTTGAAGCGAGAATGACTGTTACTCACTCGTACGAGACACGAAATAATAATAATAGGAAAGAATAAACGTGTCAACTGATTTAATATTGATACGCAAAAAATAAAATAAAGTACAAACAAAAAATAGAATACCTTTTTAAGAATTAAAAAATATCACAGCTTGCCTCTAGTAATTCCTGTCCAAATGATTCTCATTACGGACTCAAAGACAGTCATTATGACGATGGAGTATGCATTCTTGTAGAAGCAGGAAGCCCTTGATTAAATCTTATAACTACCATACTAACATTATTCCTGGATGGAATGATTTTATTGCTCTCCTAAAAAGGGAATCAAAAGATGCTTACGATTTATAGGGGGGAGAGGGTGCTTCTTGATAAAACGAGAATACAGTAGGATCAGTTTATATGAACATGAGTAGAAGTATAGCTCAGTATAAAGCAGCCATAAAGATAGTGTAAACAGAAAAGGATTCATTTATACCTATAAAATTTTGTGAGGCTAACTTAAGTAAGGATAAGAAAAAAAATTGGAAATTGGTTTAAGAAGGAAACGGATACTAAGAATACCCTTCCATCAACAATCGATGGGCTATCTGGGAAAACGGAAATTGTTAATTTGTGAAAAAAGCGCAACATTCAAACATCCCTAATAGCGTGGATATGGTTTATCTTAATGCAAGTTGCAATGGAACGTCCTTTGGGAGGAGGGTAATGAAAATACTTGAACTTCAGTTCCTGACATTAAGATTTAGTTTGATTAAAGCGTTAAAGACAGGTTCTTCTTTCTTCTCCATATATATATATATATATATATATATATATATATTAGTGATGTAGGTCACATCCGCACATTTTCTCGCATCCGCATCCGCGCTTTGGACTGCGGATGTCGTGCGGATGTGGACCGTTGAGATAAAACGTCATTAATAAGCGGAAATTATCAAATTCTACTATAATAATAGAACTAGTTCATTGTGCGCAAAAGTGATGCAAGCGACAAGACGAGAGGCTGTTCTTGTATGAAGTTACTCTCTTGCAACCTACTTAGATCCACGTTACAAAGCTAAGTTATTTTCACCTAGTACATTAGAACGAGTTAAATCATCACTTGGCAAAGCAGTTGAAGAGCTTCAATCTCTTGAATCTGTCGCTTCGCCACCCACCAAAAGAATAAAGTTTCAGTGACAGAACAAACACTTCAACAAGCAAATCTATCACAGAATCTCTCTCTCAGTTTCTTGAGTCAAGCAGCGATGACGAGACCTACGCGATGTCAAAAGATGTAGTAAAAATGATCGAGAGCTATCACCAAGAAAAACGCCTGGCTGCATGTGACAATCCTATTAGTTGGTGGAAAATACGCAGAATATCTATCCATACTTGAGTAAACTTGCAAGGAACATTTAGCCTGTCCTCCAACAAACGTACCAAGCGAGAGATTATTTAGCAGTGCTGGATTAATATATGATGAAAAGAGAAACAGACTGGCAGCAGAAAAGGCAGAAAAATTAATGTTCCTTAAGCATAACCTTCCTATAATTAAGTTTGAATGTTAAACGATGAACTCTTAGTTTACTTTATTTTAATTACTCATTTATAATATGCCTAATAAAACTTTAAACTTAATATAAATAGTTATCAAGCTAATTAAAGATCTCTTTCTATAAGGGTGGAGGTTGGGGAAAGAGGTCGGTGGGTGCATTTGAGTTGGGTCACGTCCCGCATCCTAATAACACAATTATGGTTTCTAATTGTGGCTGAAACTCGACAAAATATAACGAATTTATTTGCAGACGAATTCACTAGTTAGATGCTTGCTATTATTTTATATGTTCAGGGAAAAGTACAGCAATTATTGTACAATTAATCAATTATACTACATTATAGCTACAGCTCTCTCTATATAATAACTTATTATATACGTTAAACACAACAAATCTCGAATATATCCTAAAAAATAACGAAAATGTAGACATCCGCATCCGCGGATGTTGAAATCAAACATCCTCATCCGCAGATGTGAAAAAAATGACATCCGCTACATCACTAATATATATATATATATAGGGTGTTTCATAACATGTGGGACGCACTTTCAGAATGGATTCAGGACCTGAAAACAATGAAAAAAGTCTATATAAACATATGCTCGAAATCGCTTTGTTTCCGAGTTACAGCCCGTTTTGTGTTCCAGTAATTCTTTCCGCAAACTGTTTACAAACACTGCTTGCCGACAATGTTTGTGAGTGTGTACGAGACTTATTTCATGTATGGCCTTGCCGACTGTAATGTTTCGTACACTCTATGACATGTTTCAATATCGTTGAGTGGAGAGCCATCAATCAGTCAGCGGTGCATCGTGGTATTTCACTGTTCGTATTCGTAACTTCTTACCGTGAATAAGTGCAGTCCATTGAAAAAAAACCTTAAAAATTTTTGTGCTATTCAGTGATAGTGTGTATTTGAAGTGAGAATGGAGGCTTATTCAAACAGAGAAATGGCAGACATGCATCTCATTTATGGACTTGCCAAGTGTAATGCGGCCGCAGCAAGAGGTCTGTATGCGGAAAGGTTTCCAAATCGCCATCTGCCAGATAAGAAGACCTTTCAGATAACAGACGAGCATTTTGGTGATACAGGATCACTCAACAAGCTAGTTTCAGATGGTGGTAGACCAATCAGCGCCAGAATTGTTGAGTTGGAGGAGTGGGTCCTGAATCGCGTGGAACAACATCCTGGTTTCAGCACCTGAAGGATAGCAACAGCAGCAGAGTGTGTGAAATACACAACTGTGTGGAGAATTTTACGGGAGCAGCAGCTTTAGCCATATCACATTCAGAGAGTACAAGGCCTTACCGAAGCTGATTTCCCACCACGAGAGGCTTTTTGTACTTGGTTCCTTCAATAGTGTGCTCGCGATCATCTTTTTTATCCTCCGTGTTGTTTTCTGATGAGGCTGCCTTCACAAGAAATGGCGTGATCAATTTTCACAACACTCATCACTAGGCCGAAGAGAATCCGCATACCATCATCCAGTCAAGGCACCAACAACAATTTAGTATCACTGTATGGGCAGGACTTATTGCCGATAACTTAATCGGTCCTTTTGTTTTGCCTGGAAGATTAACGGGAGAATCCTATTCCAATTTTTTAAGGAATGATTTAAGCGATTTACTAGATGAAGTTCCTCTTGGTGTCCGACGTCGTATGTGGTTCATTTTAGTTCATTTTAGTCGAGTAGCCAGAGACTATTTGGATGACCATTTTTCTGATAAATTGATCGGCCGTGGAGGACCCATTGCGTGGCCTGCTCGCTCCCCGGAGCTGAATCCACTCGATTCTTACCTGTGGGGTCATCTGAAACCCATCGTTTACGTGACACCCATTGACACCGTTGAAATGCTTCGCCAACGTGTAGAACAAGGATGCCAAAAAATCCGAGCAATACCTGGAATGTTTGAACGTGTCAGGCAGTCTATGACGAGGCGTGTTCAGGCGTGTATTCAAGCGCAAGGCGGTCATTTTGAGCACTAGTGTTAGGTGGTATAATGTGTTTTCCAGGAAGTTTGAATCCTTATTACTCTCTTCTCTGCTCTTTCATGTATATATTAATTATTTAACTTAACGAGGACTAAATAAAATGTATAGATAGTAATGGGAGAAATAAGAGCATCTATGCCAATGATATTGTATTAATAATAAGTCCTTTGGTTGGCGATTCAGACTGCTATAAAATTTTCCCCATTATATTTGCAGAGAGACAATATTGTCACTTAATCTAAGGTTATGGATTTCCATCCAAAGTGTTGTAAACACTGAAGCAATATTACTTTTAATATGAAAGATGAACCAACCAAGCAAATACAAGAACATAAAACATTGGGTCACGTTCATCAGTATCTGAAGAGGACTCGGATACAAGAAAATAACATTCAAGTTTCTGTGATAAAACAGATAATAAATAAAGAAGCGTAAATTTTGCATACAATTAAAATTAAGATTTTTTTTCTTGGACGTTTTACAATGATATTTGGGTCCAGTAACTTTAAGCTAATTATAAAAATCTTGTAGAACACATTTTTGCCAATTTGAATTTATGATTTCTAGAAGCTTGCATAAATAAATTAAGTCTTGCATTAATTTATTAGGACTATACCTAGGCCTGGGTTAAGGATTTAATCCTAGTCTAGGCCTCTATTTTAGCCCGTGAAGCTGTAATTTCTTTGAAATTGTTACCACTAGTACGGTAACATTAGGCTGGTGTTCTGGGTCTTAAGGCTAGCTCGGCCTAATTATAAAATTTCACTAACTTCTCACATGATGGAGAACATAATCTTGTTTAGAGAATATACACACACACACAAATGATTTATATACCTACAAATAAGGAGTAAAATAATAATAAATAATTAATAAATTAGTTTGTTTTCAAAGAAGAATCAAAGTCGGTTTAATATTACGGTATTTTTTTACGACATTAGATCAAATGGGGGTAGTACACAAGATATTTAGGCTATAAATAAATTTAGGTAATAAAAAATTCATAATAGCTGAGATGAATAAAAATTAAAAGTTATATATATATATACCTTACAACCTTACAAAGGTTCCGCGCGATGATTTCTCATTTCGCGAAGGTCAAGCTTGTCGCCCCTCCTCTCGAGTTGGCCTGGTGAAGTAGTGAGTTGGATTCTTGCGCTCTCCACCTCACATAGCCAGGTACGCCCGGCTCATCGGGGATTGTTCTGAGCCAGGCGTCGTCTAGTCTTCTTTTGAAGATTTCCACTGCAACTCCCTTCGTGTTTCTTAGGTCTTTGGGCAACTGATTAAACAGTTTTGGTCGTCTCACTACAAAACTATTTTCTTTCAGGGTTAAGGATGTTCCCTGTCTCGCCTTCAATTTGGGAATACGACACAGTCTACCGCTTCTACTTTCCATCGTTGTTTGGGGAGTTATGGGATTCAGATTAAGATTAGGGACTAGTTTCTCCATTATTTTCCAAGTGTAAATAATGGTGTATCTCTCTCTTCTCCTTTCCAGTGAATATAGGTCTAGTTCTCGTAACCTTTCCCAGTAATTTAGTTCTTTGCACCCATTGATCTTGGCTGTGAAGCTTCTTTGGATCCCCTCCAGCTGTCTAATGTCTTCTTTTTTATATGGGGAAGTTAGGACCGAGCAGTATTCTAATTTGGGTATGATCAGGGTTTTCAGTAGAGGGTGGCGCAAAAGTCAGGAACAATAGGCACATTTTAATAATGTGTTTTGTTCTTTTCAGATTTGTTGTTGAACCTATGGCACAGAAATTGACAATAGATGAACGGGTTGGAGATAGTTTTAATGTGCGCAAGGCGTGGTAACATACACCGATCAGTTGCTACTGCTTTTAATGACAAACACCCTGAGAGGCCGCCAGTTGTTCAGGCATCAGTTGGAAAACTGTTCACTCGCTTCAACCGATGCAGCAACGTCACTATCGGTACTCAATCACCTCAATGAAGTTATCCCAGGAAACGGATGTCTCCAGAAGATCCATTCAACGAATTCTTACAACAAATCATTTCCACCCCTACAAAGTCCAACTCGTTCAGGAACTGCACGGTGACGACACAGACCGTCGTGTAGAGTTCTGCCAGTGGTTTCTACAACATTGACAGCTTCAACGAAGGATCATGTTCAGCGATGAAGCGATATTTCACCTCAGCGGTCGTGTCAATAGGCATAATGCACGCTATTGGGCCGATGAGAACCCCCACTGGATGGAGGAAGGACATGTGCAATTCGATCCACGAATTATGGTGTGGGTTGCGCTCTGGGGGGATCGGTTAATTGGTCCGTACTTTTTCGACGGCAATGTAACAGGTGAAACATATTTGCATGTGATGCAAACATTTTTACTGCCCATACTGAACAACATTCCATTGGCAGAACGGACGGAGATGTGGTTTCAGCAGGATGGTGCACCACCACATTTCGCAACCATCGTCCGGAGCTCTTTAGATGAAACATTCCCAAGCAAGTGGATCGGACGGCGAGGGCCCGTCGAATGGCCACCTCGGTCTCCAGACCTCACACCTCTTGACTTTTTCTTGTGGGGCCATCTCAAGTCGGTAGTCTATTGCTGATCAACCCAGAACCATACGTTCTGTAAAGGATAAAATCACATCCGAGTGTGCCAAAATCAGTACCAATGTGTTAAACAATATTCAATCATCATGCATTCAACGCGTCAGAAAGTGTCTCCAAGTGGAAGGCCACCAATTCAAACATTTATTATAACTTAATAAAATGTGCCTATGGTTCCTGACTTTTGCGTCACCCTGTGTGTATTATATATATACAGCGACACCTACAGGCATTTTCGAAGGTTCTCTTCCTCCAGCGACTCTTAAAAGCAGACCTGCTGCACTCGTCTATGGCTAACACAAGATTTCCCTCGATCACATCTCTTTCAAACTGGGCGTTTCTTTATTTTCAACCAGAGAGAAGGCATCGAAAATCTACCTCGCCTTAGGATGACGTCACACCTCCCCGCAGGAGCTCTGCGGAGAGCTCTCGCTTTTTCTTCAGTCTACATACTGGCAGGCATCCGAGGTGCCGTCAGGCATTCCGCTTGCCACCTTGCGGGTCATCTTAATTCATTAATTTAACGTTTAAATTCATTTAATCGCGCGCCTTCTTATTTTTGTTTGTCATTAAGTTACTATTGTGCTCTTGTCCTTTTGTTATCAACGTTTATCAGTAACTTCAACATTTTACTGCAAGATTTAACCAAGCATTATGAAGCTATTCTCTACCCAAGCATTCAAGCTTAAATGACTCTTCAGTCAGTTCATAATTGCAACACTAATGATTGTAATATCTTTTACTCGCTTGTTTTTATTTTGACCGAAAGGTCAAATGGTGACCTCGAGCCTCAAGCAACTATTTATCTAAATAATGTAATTAACATCTACCATACTGTCAACTGGCCAGTATATATATATATATATATATATATATATATATATATATATATATATATATATATATAGAGAGAGAGAGAGAGAGAGAGAGAGAGAGAGTCGACCGCAGGTTGATCCTGAACCGTCGTTCAAACTCAACAAAAATGAATGAATGAATGAATGATATGCGCCTCGGTGGTGTAGTTGTTAGCGTCGCTGACTACAAATCCATCGGCCCCGGGTTCGAGACCCGACGGCAGCCGGCGCGCAGCAAAACCCAGCTCTTCATCCTTCCACACAATAAAGAAAGTGGTTGGTGGATAAATGGGTACCCTAGGTGGCTTAGTGGTTAAGACGCTGGGCTGCTGATGGGGGCGTGGTTCGGATTCCACGTTAAACTGTAGGTCTAAGGTGGAGTGAAAAGCTTGACCTTCGTCAGAATGAACAATTCGGGCGGAAGCTAACCAAAGGTTTTATATATATATAAACGGTATAATGAATCAGATTCGAATTCAAATCTGGATATAGTTGGATTCAGGCTCGGATTCGGATTTGACCTATTTTCAGTAGATTTAGATTCGGATTCAAATCCTACAACCCGAGAAATCTTCCCACTTGTGATTATATACACACACCTTGGTTACTTTGGTTTAGCTTCCGCCCGAATTGTTCATTCTGACGAAGGTCAAGCTTGTCACTCCACCTTAGACCTACAGTTTAACGTGGAATCCAAATCACACCCCACCAGCAGCACACAGCGTCTTAACCACTAGGCTACCCAAGGTACCCATTTACCTACCAAGCAATTTCTTTTTATTATGTGGAAGGATGAACACTTTCTACACTTTCTCATTCCTTTTCTGTCCAACTCTCTAACGCAAGAGTTAATCGGTATTTTCAGTCTTTCATCTACTCAACCGGTCAACTCTGGAACAACCTTCCTCACTCCATCTTTCCTCCTGTCTATGGCCTCCCATCTTTCAAACGCAGTGTGTCTAGGCATCTCGAAAACCCCAGACCTTGATTTTGGCCCTCTTCTTCTTCTTCTACTGAGGGGTCAGCGACGTTAACCACTACACTACCGAGGCGCATATATATATATATATATATATATATATAATATATATATATATACTACGAAAATTGAAAACCCATATCAGAGTGAAAAGGTTAAAAGCTGATAAAAGGGACAATAAAAGGATGAGGAAAATACTAAACGATAATAAGCTATGTCCACAACATGCTAAAATAAACAAACAACTCGTGGCTTAGACGCCAGGCTGCTAATTTGAAGAACACATTCGAGTCCCGTTGAGGCGTTTCCTGAGCGTATTCCTGTGCAGGGTCGTGGTTCGGATTCCACGTTAAACTGTACGTCACCACCCCCACTCAGTTGGGAAACGAGCCTGACCATCTGAATGAGCGATTCCGGCGGAACTACTAACAATAGTTGGCAAGATGTTGTGACGGTGAATTTGTATGCGTAAATCTCATCAAAATGTAAATAAAAATGGTAGAACACTACTTTAGAAAGAAAGAATGGCGTGATTTTGAAATCGATTTAATTCCGCGTGAAAATTTAAATCTTTTAAAATAAAGACATGCAAAAGTAAAGTGATCCGATACCGAGGGTAGAGCCGAAGGCTGAGTGCGTTATCAAAAAAAGAAATTATTGTTTGACATTCCCAGATAAATTTATGGTCGAGTAATTAATCTACAAAGGGGAAAATATAGCTGAACAAGGTTGTTCTTCAATATTGAAGCTTATAAGGGTTTGGGTTTGTTTATTCTTTGGTCTCGTCTAAGGGAAACCCTGGAGAGAAAATTTTAAATTTTAGATTTTAAATTTTAATTTGAAGTTTTCTTTAAGGCAGAGCGTATGATTTAACGAAATTGAGATTAGAGCCAATAAAAGACCAGTAATTTTTGTACGAATGATGTCATGTAATGAAAATAGTTTTGATAGGCCATTTAGACCATTTGTAATCCTAAGGTGTAACGTAGAGTTATAAAGCCGTTGTAGTTCTGGCCCGTAAAGTTGAAGTGGCTTAGAGATTCTTTAAACCCTGTAGCATGATTGAAAATTTGTAAGTTGAGTCAAAACTGTTTCACGTTGTACGAAAATCTGAATTGCCTTTGTTTTACGCGAACGTTGTTGTAAGAACGTTAATGTTAGCCGACAGAAAAAGAACTTTCTGAAATTTCTTTTAATTTAATTATTGTTCACATTAAATGTTAAACTTGTAAGTTTACGAAATATTATTTTTTCCTCAGGGAGAGTAAATATCTTGTGGTGATCTTGTTTCTCGAGGAAACCAGTGAAGTTACTGTAGTGCATGACCATTTGAAGCCTTTAAAAATTTACTCGATTTAATTGAAGGACTTTTTTTCCTGGAAAATCTGCGAAATTCCCGCAGAACTGTTGAGAGTAAATTTCTCAAATTTTGTAAGTAAACTACTTCTGTAAACTACTACTTAAATTACGGAATTTGAATTTAGTGCTAGTTGTAGTTGCACACAGATTAAAAAAACCCTTTGTATAAATTGCTTTTTGAGACTTGAATAAATTGCAAACATTTTCTTTAAATTGACAATTCGTTTTTAGAAAAAAAAAATTGTAATTGTACGTCTGTCGATTTCTTTTAAATTTGTGTCCTAATTTGAGCGAAATTAATAAACTTTGTAAGAGGGAGTGTGTTGTTTCTATGCTACCTTGCAATAGGCCTCTCTTGTAAGCTGAGGGAAAATTAACATTGAAAGTCAAAATTTAAAGTGGGCTTCAAGGAAACCAAGAAAACTACGAGCATAAAATTGAAGGGCCATCCGAGTGGATAGGCAGTCATCCCGAAAGAAACGAACCCGCGCGTGAGCAATAAGTGCAACCGCGAAAAAGGAGTTGCACCACAAAGTATACACAGAATAAAGCCACAGCGACTGAAATGAAAGAATCCTTTATGTCCACTCTTCATCTAAAAAATTAACTGTAAACAACTACTGTATACGTTTCTTCTATTTAATATTGAGTGTTAAATTTAAAGGCAAACAATGAGAGCACCGACCTAAATCTGGGTGCCGCGCCAACGGAAACGAGAGAGAATTTCACACAATGTTTTAGGATTATGCAAAGTCTATCATTTAGAATAGAAGTGTAAACAAGGATTTATTACGATAAAAATGGCGTTTTAAATAATTTACGATACGACCGTGAAGGATTATGGGACTGAGGTTTTTTACCCTTATCAGTACCGAAAGTGATTACAGAAACGGAGAAAAAACTCTCTCTCTCTCTCTCTCATATGTATACGCACACACTGCTTAGTGTACATGGTGAGAACAGGTGTAATAAGCATTAAGACCACCTGCCTCCCACGCCAGAAGCCAAATGCGCGTTTAAAACGGACAACTTCATCGGGAGTGCGAGAAAGCCTCACCGCTCTAAACAGCGGTACAAACCTCTCTAATCCGCTCTGACATAAAATATGCACACTCACGAACACCATTCTTTTTCCTTCAAATTTACATTCTAAAATTAAACTATAAATTTCACAGCTTTAAAATGGAATTCATAATAAAACCATTTTTTAAGTGAACAAAAGCAAAACATTTCTGCAAATTATTCATTGATGAGAAGCTTAGTTTTTTGTGAATCTGAATAACGGATATATATAATATATACAGTGTGGCCCACAAAATACAACGCAGAATTATCAACAATTTATTCACTACACACACACACACACACAACCTTAAATTTTTTTTTGTAATGAGAAGGGTATTAAGAAAAATTGCTTATAACATCACTGACATATTTCGAGTCCTAATAATGAATTTAATAACACTTGTCAACATTTATAAACTTCCTCAGAAGGATTTGATGTAATTATTATTATTTTCTCTACTTGGATTTAATAATAATGTCATACTTTTGCAATTTTGGCAGTTTCTTGGTAAGTATATTTAACCTAGAAAGTGGTATGAAATTCAGTATATCAACGACACATCATTACTCAGAAGTAGCATCCACGTTTCATTTGACTTTATCAACCCAAAGTTAAAAAGATGCAATTCTTTTAGTTAAAGTTAGCCTTGGTCAAAAGAGTTCCATCACCTTGGAATCCACTTTCTTTTTATTTTTGTGCCCTGAATCACTCACGTCACAGTCAGTATTTTAAATTACATTAAATTTATATCTATAAAACTTCTTTTATTTCCGGCATAGACTAAAATAAACAACCACGAAAATTAAATCAAAGTGATACATGTGTCGTTGATGTATTGAATTTCATACCACTTTGTAGTTTAAGGAACTGCAAAAATTGTAGTAGTATGACATATTAAAACTAAGTA
This sequence comes from Bathynomus jamesi, assembly GCA_023014485.1. Lineage (NCBI taxonomy): Eukaryota > Metazoa > Arthropoda > Malacostraca > Isopoda > Cirolanidae > Bathynomus > Bathynomus jamesi. The sequence continues at coordinate 220,981 of JAJOZX010001002.1, read as the reverse complement.
TAGCAAATAATAATAATTACATCAAATCTTTCTGAGGAAGTTCACAAATCTTGACAAGTGTTACTAAATTCATTATCAGTACTCAAAATACATCATTGATGTTATCGGTAATTTCCGTTAATACCTCTCATTCCAAACCCAAAAACTTTCAGATGTTTCAATCTTTTGGCCGTAGCTGTATATATGATGGGATTACAGTAACCTTGCTAAGAAGACCACGATGTGGTGGGATACATAAATGGGTACAGCACCAAATGAGGGGGTTCCGGGTAGTAGTTGGTTGGGGGACCGTTCTCTGTCTAGATTATGTAGTGAGCCGTGGTACGGCTCGCATGTAAAGCTGTAGGTTCCCTCCTTCGTGTGACCGTAGATGTTGTGAAGGAGGTTAGTCAACCCCATCAAAAATTCAAACACAAATGAGGGTTTGACTCCTCAACCCTAGGTCTGCAACCCCACCGCTTCTGCAGTATCTGGCTACGCGAGTTCTCTAGCAGACTGTGTTTATGGAAACAGTAATTCTTTACAGATCTTCTATTAGTCTGAATAACCACTCGGACCCTTCTGGGTATACTGTTTACAAGCTGCTTAGAAGTGTCGCTGCTAATCCTATCCTCCTCTTTCATTAATTTCAGATCATTTGTTGAACATTTTCGTTCCCTGACAATTCTGACCAAAAATGTCGGTAGATGTTCAGTTAGGTTCACGTCGGGAGACTGAAGGGGTTAGTTGAGAAGTGATACCTCATTGCAATTAAACCACGTCTTTCTGGCACGCGAAATGTGACAGAGCATTATGGTGATGGAACAGTGATCACTTCGTTTTGATTAAGATAAGGATAATATTTTTCCATATATAAATTTTATCTCGCATGATTACTTAAGTCTGAGAGTTACTACTACTGCCATATAAAAAGTTTCTCAAATTCTGCAGATGATATGCACCCTTACATCACGATTCTTCACCTCCATGTTTTACGGTTGAAGCTCGGGGCGATAAGCTTCCTCACTCACTTCTTTCTCACGCTCATAAACGGTTTCAGATGACCAAAACATCCGTGATAAAGCAACTGAAATGATATAATTTTGAAGGTGCAATAGACAACCTCTCGCAGTTTACCATATTAAAATGGCAATAGCTGTCATCATTATGGTTTTAACTGATTCATATCGAAGTTGCTTTCGCCAGACCAAAGCACCTTTGCCTAATCGTCAGGGTATATGATTTTGTTTCTTGGTACCGTTTCAAAGTAATTTGGAACGCAAATTGAGAACATTTAAATTTCTTCGCAAGAGCAACTTGGTTGAGACCTTGAGGAGAGAGAGGATCTAAATCTGCGCTCTCTCCCCTTCTGTTAGTTCTCCTTTTTTAGTACTTTTATATTAATAAACTTAGCATTTTTATCCGAAAATAAGAAAATCCTTAGCATTTACTATTATCGTGGTGAAATTGTATCAGCGTAAACAAACCACTCTAATTATTCCATATTTTACTTAACAAAACATTACCGAAAAGTTTTCAGATCGTCAGTTAATCAGAAATGCTTTTAATGAGACGAATTACTTCTAGTACATTTCTAAATACTTTAAGTCATGCATATGTTTCAAATGAAACTGTCTCGGATGTCGAATACGTTTGTCCGAGGCTGTATATATAAATCGTTGTAAATCGACCATTTTTCAAGTGAAGCAGAATCTTTGGTAAAGTAAAAACATCCATCTTGCTTTCCCCATCGGAGAGACATCCCTCTCGTCTCGCTTAAATTTGTCACTGCTGCATGCAGACGCGTATGGCGGCCAATCGAAGCGAGGGAGGTCATCAATAAGAAACTTTTCCTCCGCTGCCATGATGCTAGAATTAGATCCCTTCGGATTCGAATCCAAAATCTTGACTTTCACTTTCCAACTGATTAATAAGACAAAGAAATCTCGATATTTTGAAGAAGAAAAATTTATTACCGAGATAAAACGAAAAATTTTCTGATTCGAATTATTTTATTAAAACGATATAACGAAGGACGTTAACTGTATGTGCAAATATGATCCGAGACGTTTAGTAGTAAAAGATTGCAGCGCTCGTAATATGAAAACTACGTTGTAAACGAAGTCGTAATTCATACAAGCGAATCGGTGATAACATCTAATACTGTACTTTTAAGGTCTCGTATGATAGACAACGCGAGAGAAGGTTCGAACCAAGAGGAACCAGAAGCCACCCGGATCTCTTAAACACGACTTCTAAATCCTTCAACTTGGGTACAAAAATCTCAACGGAAAAGATTGTGTGTAATAATTAATTCATTTTTAAACAGTAAAATTACGGCTGGAACCTAGGTTAATAAATTGCTTTAATTATAAAGCACCTTTAAAATGTACGAGGAATGAGAATTATATAATTATTTGGAGATAGAGGGAGAAACATTTTTAATATGGTAGGTCAATCTTGAAATTTCAAAACAGAAATTAAAGGCTGCATCGTCAGACATCCGTTAGAAGGCGCAAGCGTTGCACAGAGGCTTTATTGACCTTTTTTTTACGCTACCTTTCCTTTCTGGACATTTATTTGCTGTCAATTAATTTAAGTGTATCGCTATAAACAATTTTTACATTTTTTTTAACATTTCGCATGTAAGCAAAGCCGTTTTACTCAACAAAAATTGCCACGAATCTAATAATCTTACTGAAATTCATAAGATATAATCAGTAAGTATATTTAAATATAATTATTAAAAGGCACTTTCAATTCAGTTCACTTTCAATTCAATAATAATAATGTTTGGGGTTATATAAGCTCTTTCGTAACATCAAAGGTCATGTGATGAGAGGGGGGACCTATAGTTTTAAGTGGGATCTGAAACACAGGTCGCTACGTCATCCATACGCAGAGGATGCCCAGTATTGCCCATCCATTCAACTACTGGACGGACACTACGTTACCTAACTTTAATGATTTACAAATAAGCAGTGTTGCGATGTGGCCACGATATTGAAAAAGCTCAAAACACACACACGCGCGCGCGCGCACACACACACACACGTTATAAATTAATCAAAGATTCTTAACACGGCTTTCGACGTAATCGTTCTTGTCTTACAAATTTGCTCGACTTCTTCAATGATTCATAAGTACTAGGGGCACTCAATAGATTTTGCCCCACCCTTTTTTCTTAGCTAAATAATAGACCATGGGGCTGAAATGTCTTTTGGGACTTAAGTTTGAACTTTCTGCGCTTCACATAACCGAATTTTTCCAGTTTCGACCTCCCCTCCTTGTATAAAACCGCTTTTAAACACCAACACCCTTATATAAAACCGATGGTTAACGCTATTTCGAAAATGGCGTCTGACAGTGATGTGCGTCGTAAACAGAGACCTGTTATCGAGTTCTTAACCGCAGAGAAGGAAACAGTTGGAAATATTCACAAACGTCTTCAAAACGTTTACGGATACTGATTACTGTTATTGATCGAAGCACAGTTGGACGCTGGTCTAAACGTGTAAGATCAGAGAGAGGGAGAGCCAGCCTCGATGATGAGCCACGCAGCGGTCGCCCGGCATTGGCTGTGACATCTCACACTGTGCAACGTGCTAACAGCATCATTCGATCAAATCGGCGCGTTACATACAAGGAGCTATCACTGGAGCTAGGAATTAGTGAAGGAAGTGTGAATACGCTAATTAGGCAACTGGGATACTCAAAAGTGTGTTCACGGTTTGTTCTTCGCCAACTGACTGAAGATCACAAAGCCCAAAGAAAAGAAATTGCTTCCGAGTCGTTGGTTCGAATGAGACAGAAGGGGATGACTTCCTCTCACGAATTGTAACTGGGGATGAGACTTGGGTACATCACTTTGAACCTGAAACAAAACGCCAATCCATGGAGTGGCATCACGCAGACTCCCCACGCAAGAAAAAGTTCAAAATGGCTCCCTCTGCAGGAAACGTTATGGCCACCATCTTCTGAGAAATGAAAGGGGTGATTCTGTTGGACACTGGACATTATGAAGAAAGGACAAACAATCAACTAGGAGGCATATATTGCTACCCTACAGAGACTCCAGAGACGTATAAAGCGAGTTTGACAGGAGAGAAAACTGGAAGACGTCCTTTTTTTGCACGATAACGCAAGACCACACAACAGTTTGCAAACACGAGAGAGGCCATCACAAAAATGCGCTTGACTGTGTTACCCCACTCTCCATACAGCCCGCATCTGGCACCTTGACTTCCATTTGTTTGGGGCAATGAAGGATGCTATTCGTGGAAGAAAGTTTCAGAGTGACGATGAAGTTATTGAGGAGGTTAAGAGGTGGCTTCAGCGGAACCCAGCGGACTTTTACCAGCAAGGAATGAAGGCCCTTGTTTCGAGGTGGAGGAAAGCCGTAGAAAAGGATGGAGACTATGTGGAAAAATAAAAACTTGTACTTGTGTACAAAATTTCTGGAACTTACAAGGAAACTTGGAAAGAAAAAAAAAAAGGTGGGGCAAAATATATATCATAGATATCCATTTCACCCCAACATTTGTGTTAGTTTTCATCCGTGCTCGTCTTTTATCCAGTAGGTCCTACGAGTCATATTTCTTATAGTTTCAAATTTGTAATCAATTACTCTTGTACTCAGGTAGTAGTAGTTTTATTAATTAAAAAGCGTAGAGAAAGTTGCCTTTTTATTGTATAAAATGATTACGTTTTCGAATTTCACCCACGTTAGGATTTTAATTCAAAACCTCAAAATCAAATTACTCCCGCTTCATGCTATCCCCACGCTTTTACACATTTACAAGAACTTTAAACGATTTGCAAAATAGGAGTTAATGGGTGAAAAGTGGCTTCGTATTGGTGGTACTTGGTATATATATTATATATACACATACCTTGGTTTTGCTTCTGCCCGAATTGTTCATCCTGACGAAGGTCGAGCTTGTCACTCCACCTTAGACCTATAGTTTAACGTGAAATCCGAACCACGCCCCACCACGGGCGGTCAGAAATTACAAAGTCCTCGCCCGGACTCGATCTCACAACCTTCCGATCAGCAGCCCAACGTCTTAACCAGTACTATTCAGGGTACCCATTTATCTATCACCCTAGTTTTATTGTGTGAAAGGATAACCAGCTGGGTTTTGCTGCGCGCTGCCAGCAGTCATGGGTTTCGATCCCGGGGGCGATGGATTCGTAGTCTGCGATGCTAACCACACCACCACCGAGGCGCATGGTATACAGTAATATCTTGAACATCGTTTTGCGCTTTCGTCACTGCTATGCTTGCGACTAAGATTTACAACATCATTGTCTTGGTTTTGCTATTTCGTCGTCTTACGCCTGGCAGCATCACCCTTCCCCTCTGCACAGAAGTAATAAGTGCGGCCAAGGTGCCATATTGGACAAATTTTTTACTAAAAAATAATTTCCAATTTCATTTTTTCGTTCGTATTATTTTCGTTTAAATAAAAAGTTTGAATTGAACAGTTTCTTATTGATGTTTTTCCTGTGATTGAGCTGTTAAAACGAGTGTAATTTGCACTGCATTTGTAATGCAAAAATCCTGATTTTGACAAAAAAAATCTGAGAACGGAACCTCTTATTTCCCATAGGTTACATTCCTTGAACATCGTTGTTTTGAATATCGTCGCCTTTTCCAGGAATGCATTAACGACGATGTTCGAGGTATTGCTGTACTGTATATATACAGTGTGTGTGTGTGTGTGTGTGTGTGTGTGTGTGTGTGTGAGGCGGCCGGAGTAGGAGTAACGAAGTATCGGTAAGTGTGTATATATTCACTGTATAGACAAAAGGCCAGAAGAAAATGGTGATACAGAAAATGGATTTTCGAACATATGGCGGCTTCGTCACTCCTATTCCGGACGCCTCATATATATATATAATATATATATATATGGGAATGAACTCAGAATGGTACCCTGAGTTTTTTATGATACACACAGACCGTGCATGGAACAAGGAACTCTTCTGGGATAATTAAATCCACTATAGTCCGAATAAGTAATGGTAAATGACAAATACCATAGTTTTTATTTTTCATGATGCTAGCCCGACGTGGGCAACGGGTCACTCGCAAAGAGGTCCCATAAATATAGCTTCCCTCACCAGCTATCTGCAAAGCAGACAGGATCCAGCTTTGGGACATAGATCTAGGGTTTAAAGCAGCCTAGCCCTGCTACATTTAGAACCTCAATATAAGCAAGACTCGCTGCCTTCACGTCAGATTGAATACATCAAAGAAAAAGGGGTAACTATTATATTTTTAGCCAAAAACCAAAACTTAAACCTCAACTTGCAGAATTGAGTGACCCGCGAGTGACCCGTTGCCCACGTCGGGCTAGCATCATGAAAAAGAAAAACTATGGTATTTGTCATTTACCATTACTTATTCGGACTATAGTGGATTTAATTATCCAGAAGAGTTCCTTGTTCCATGCACGGTCGTGTGTATCATATATATAATATATATATATATATATATATATATATATATATATATATATATATATATACACAGAAGAGAGAGAGGTAATTTGTGCTGCGTTTGGGAGTAAACACAAACTTGCAGTGCATCTTGCTCTTGAAGAATCATGCACAAGGACTGATAATAACTGGAGGCGTTAAAATAAAAGCTAACAAAAATTGCAATAAATTCAATACGAATATGAATGTTCTTTTGACTTGACTAACACAGAGCATTGTTGCTTTCAGTACCACGGTCGAAAGTCTCGTCAGTACTTCGACCCCCTATTTGCTTGGCAGTGCTGCTGGCTGCTCGTACCCTGAAATGGGCACATGGGCGGAATGGTGCTCTATGTGAAAAGATATTTAACTCTTCTTACTTCCACTTAAAGTGCGACTACATCGATGAATTTCTATATATATATATATATAATATATATATATATATATACACACACAGGGTGTCCCATAAGTCCGGCATCATAGGAGAAATTCATATTTTTCTATTTCTACAAACTATAATTCATATTTTTCTCTTTCTACAGGACATAATGTCTGTGAACAAGGAAGAACGAATCCAGATAATTCTACTCATAGGAAATCGGAGTCAGAGAGAGGCCGCTGCTGAATTTAACAGACTGCATCCAGACCGAGAGCCAATAACACAGAGTTGTGTTAGCAGACTTGTTGCAAAGTTTAAGGAAACAGGATCCATAGAAGATAAACCACGCAGTGGACCTTCAAGGAGGTCCACTGACGATGATACAGCGACTGCTATCCTGGCTCATTTTAACAGAAGTCCCAATAAGTCTCTTCGGCGATTGTCCGCCGAGACATGAGTGTCGAAAAGTAGCATCCATCGCATTCTTCAGGCTCACAAATGGCATCTATATAAACTTCAGATCCTACAGAAATTAAGCGATGATGATGATCCCGACCGCGGATGGAATTTTGTGAATGGGCTACGGTACAATATGCTCGGGATGCCAATTTCCCGTCCACCATTTTGTTCAGTGACGAGGCTGTTTTTAATGGAAATGGTGAGGTAAATCGACAGAAGACCCGCTACTGGTCTTAAAACAACCCTCACTGGTATAACTCTTCAAAGGAACAAGGTGCATCTCGGGTGATGGTATGGTGTGGCATTTGGAAGGATCGCATCATAGGCCCCCTCTTTTTCGATGAAGATGTCACTGGAGGCACCTACCTACGTATGCTCAAGGAAGCAGCATTTCCCAGTGTCTTGAACGAAGAAGGAAATTTCCCAACATGGTTCCAGCAAGATGGCGCTCCTGCACATTACAGCACCCAAATAAGGGAATACCTGTACCAACAATTCCCTGGTTATTGGATAGTACGTCGAGGGCATGTGGAATGGCCAGCTAGAAGCCCGGATCTCACGCCACTAGATTTTTATCTCCGGGGCCACTTGAAAGCGCTGGTATACGCAGAGAAAATTAGGAGTGTTGAACATTTGCGGCAGCGCATTATTGGGGCATGTAACACCATTACTCCTGACATCATTCACCGTGTGCTTGCTGACTGGGTATCACGTCTGAATTTGTGTATTGAAAACAATGGTGGACATATTAAGCACGTTCTGTAAATAAAAGCTTTTGTTTTGCCTTTTTTTTATTATTTTTCCTATGATGCCAGACTTATGGGACACCCTGTGTGTGTGTGTATATATATATATATATATATTACACAAACCCGAAATTAATTTCTATAATCATTTCATATATACCCTAATTTAATATTCTTTATTGATAACTAATAATAAAAACCAATTTTATATTCAATACAGACTACACTATTTAATTAAATAAACTGATTGAATTCTGTGTGCGTTTAATTGGACTGAACTCATGGCGTGGATTAAAACATTTCATTCTATCGCATTATTTTAAATCTACTAAGGGAAAAAGAATGAAACTAATTTAGTACAAAAACAAATCATACAGAAATAATTAAATAAGTAAAATAATGATAAATTTAATTATCTGTCATCAAGTGATGAAATAAACCAATTTGAAAGTAACGAACGGAACGCTTCATAAACCGCGAACATCATCATGTGTATTTTGTGAAATGATTGTATTAAAAGATGATCATTCCATCATTTCCCTTACTGGGTATGCAGACGCGATATGAGGCCCTCCTAGGAAGACGTATCATAGTTAAGCGACAAAAGTAAAAAACGCCAGAAAACGCAGTTAAAGTTATTCCAAATTTGAAAGTGCCATAACTTTGGAACTTTTTAAAGATATTTCGTCGAAAGGTTAAAAAATTATGGCAATTTCAAACTGGTACAACTTTAACTGCGTTTGCTGGCGGTTTTTACTTTTGTCGCTTAGCCACTTCTTCCTTGGAGGGCCTCACATAAAGTGCCCAATAAAGAACTGACTTTTACATTTAAATTATAAAATCAGCTAACTTATAACTAATGACCGAATAACATCTCATTTATAACACTTTGAGGTCCCTTTTCTCGAGAGAGGATTTCATGTTCGTGTGTTATGGACAGGTGAATATTAAATTCCTTTTCATAGATTTTGTAATAAGAAATTTTAATGTAGACTCTGAATGATGATGATGATTTCTTCATTTCACTTAAAGATGGTGAAAGAAAGCAGTCAAAGGCAGAAGAAATCTAGGTAAAAGAATGTCTTCGAACTTTTACAACCCTTCATAAATGCGATAAAGAAGGCAGTTGTCATCAACCGATTCACGAAAGCGTTCTACTTAACTTTTATTTGTCGAATGGCAACGATTGAGCCTCTGTGTTTTGCTTCTCAATAGCGATTAATTTCATCTGTATAGATTTTTCATCACATTTAATCTATAAAAAGAATTCAACTTGGGAAATAATTCTTGACAATTAAATCACAATGCGTCCATAAGTTATAGTCATCCTAATTTGCATAAATACGATGATAATCTATTCTAATTTTGCTGAATTTGGTTTGACCAATGACGAAATAAAGACAATACTTTTAAAAACTAATAAAACCGCTTATTATCTAAAAGTAATTAAATTTCTCACACGTCTCCGCTTGATGAGTTTCTTAATAGTTAAAATTGCATGAACACGATTCAAAGGAAGTTTTGGAGCGGAAAATTTATACAAAAACTTTATGAAAATGACAAAAAATAATAAAAATAAGACGCGCGTTCGCCCTTAAATCTGGCGAAAATAATTTAAGGAAGTTAACGAAACTTAGAGAGCATCATTTTTCATAATAATAAAACCTTTGATCATTAATGATAATGATCCTTATTAAAGAGAAACGAAAGTAAATTTCATACGCGCACGCAAGCCGATAATAACCGGGCATACAATGAGGCTCATTCTTTTCACTGCCAGTTTGTTTACCTCCTATTTGTTGCGCGCAAACATCGCTCCCCATAACTAATGAACACTGCTTCCAAGAGAAACGAGACAGAAATACTCGTCGCTGCAAGATCTAACCTCAACAGCAACATGAAGAAAGACTCGTAGTAAAAGGATCAGCTATTGGGAGCAAGTATAATAAGATGAACTCTATATAAGGCTGAGAAAATATAGGAAATAGCATCATAAGAAAAAATTGCCAAAATAGTAAAAATAATCAGGTTCAATATGATACTCCTCCCCCACCCCTTTTTTTTTTTAAATTCACTTAAAAACAGTTTCGTTAAATATAGCTTAAACAAATCCTCTCATGTACAACGGAGTCACACGATTTTACGACTCTGGTAATGAAAGGTGGCTTAGAATGACGAGAATGGAGTGAATAAAAAGTAGGGCATGATGATAATGGGACACAAAGTTGACATTGTAGATGTTCAAATTTTTAAATTAGTTTATATGTTAGTAACAAAATAACGGTAGTTTTATATTCCCCAAATGAGATACCAGACAATACCAATGTTGAAGTTGTCTTCTACAGTATACAGCTAATCTCTACTAAATTTTGTTACTTTATCACTGTTGCAAAACCTAAAACCAAAATGTTCCCGATTGACGGAGTATTTTCATTGAGGACCACGAAATAAATTCTAGTTTCTATAAAGAAAAAATATTTAGAACAATGCTGCTTATTTACATTAACTAGCAGTAAAAGCAACAGCGAATTAAATGTTTTTATTTCAAAGTATTTATGACTGACAGGCAACCATCTATCACTGAACCTTTCCTTCCCTTACAAACTAAGAGTGAAGGTTTTAAGAACATATTTTTCATAAGATTTTCAAGCAATCTTAATCCTCAACCTTTTGTTGAGGTTCAAGATAGTGAGAATTCGAATACGCGCTACTGAGGATTTTATACATACATACATCCACCGTCTTTCAAACACTTTTAAAGTAAAAGTAAAAGTTATATATATATATATGGAAAGAAAACCACCTTTCAACATTACCTAACGAAATTATTACGTGAGACCTGATCATATAACAGAAGCGTACCTTTAATATATACATCTCTCAGTTAAAAGCAGTTATATGAAACCATTAAAATAATATAGTTATTACTTGGAGAACCTCATAATAATAACAAGGACGCGAGCTCATTATATGGATCAAAAGCACAATAATTACAATAGAACACTCCCCTTTGGAACAGTCGCAACTGATCGCAGATACGCCTAATTCAGAAAAGAGCCCATTCGAGTTAATGTAGAAATGAAGTCGAGAATATGGTTCATAATTCCCTTCATGGTTGGTGGAGCACAAAAGGTCGCTTTTATTCCAGCATAAATTGTTCTGTATTTAAAAATAACTTTCATGGTTCACAAACGAAAATACAAAGTACCGCATTCAAGTATATGATCTGCATGAAGCCTAGTTTTGCATTTGTAAAGAGCAATACGCTGCAGCGACTTCCCAAACATAAACACGAAAACGACGTTAAAAATTGCAGAATATTTAATGCTTTTTTATGCATAGCATACGTATACACGTATATATATACATATGTCATGCATGAAACGTTTCAGCAATCTATATAATAAAGGAAGTGACGAATCGTCGTTGCAAGAAATATAACCGCACATAAACGACAAAATAGAAAAAAAAATCTCTTTTACTCCCGGTCAAGTGGATGAGTTTCGGCATGCAACATACTCGTATTTGCATGAAGAGATCTCGTGTTAAGAGGAGGAAAATGAAGTCGACGGAGTTCTCAAAAGGCATGTCACACACACACACACACACACTAAGGCCTTTGAGGAAGGCTTTCAAACACAATTTGACTTAAAGTCTTGCAACTCTGAGGCTCATCTAACTCAAATGAATAGGGAACGAGAGAGACTCGCTCCAATTTACAACGTGAGAACAAGGCCTTCAGTATGGTATGTTACCTTATACTATTACTATATTATACTATACTCGCTCACACACACAATAATAATAATAATAAAAAAAATGTGTATATATATATATATATATATATATATATATATGCATATAACTGCAATAACCGCGCAGTATATAAATGAATAGAAACGACATAAGTGTTAAGGAACGTTTCTGCACACGAGGAGGAGAGATAACGAATAATGAAAAATGAGGCGAACCGCCCGGGAATCGAACCCAGGGCCTTCCAATTGCCGGTTGGACGCTCTACCATTATGCTACGGACCTCACTCAATCACAAATTGAAATTCTCCCATAGGGCAGAAACCAATGCCCTGAGAGGGCATATATTCACGATTTGCGAGGGTGCCCTCTCAGGGCATTGGTTTCTGCCCTATGTGGGAGAATTTCGATTTGTGATTGAGTGAGGTCCGTAGCATAATGGTAGAGCGTCCAACCGGCAATTGGAAGGCCCTGGGTTCGATTCCCGGGCGGTTCGCCTCATTTTTCATTATTCGTTCTCTCTCCTCCTCGTGTGCAGAAACGTTCCTTAACACTTATGTCGTTTCTATTCATATATATATATATATATATATATAGCACACCGGACAAAAAATTAGTCACCCCTAATAGCACCGATAGTAGGAAGTTCAAGGTCACACAGAGGGCGCTGATGTAGCATTGGTAAGTGACAAGTAGCGGTGACGTAGCACACAGGATCAGATCTGTTTCGTGAGATGGTGAAGAACAAAGTGTGTGTTGGATATAGTCTGCAAAATGGGTCGTGAGGCAGACGTTACTCAGTGGCAAAAAGGAGCCATCGTGTTTGGCAGAGCCCGGACACAAAATGTCTGAAGTAGCCCAATTTGTTGGTGCGTCAACGCGTACTGTCCAGCGAGTTTACAAAGAGTGGTGTAGTTCGCAATCAACTGACAATCGACGGCGTAACTGTGGCCGGAAAACAATTCTCGACAATAGGGGCCGCCGCCATGTTTCTCGTCTAGTAACTGCAAATCGTTTTCAAACCAGAGAAACAATTGCTCCAAGAAACCAATGAGGCTCTCCAGCGACCAATTTCCGAACGGACATTGCGACGAGAACTGCATGCGATGGACATCTGGAGCAGGGTACCACGGAAGAGGCCGCTGTTAACAGCAAGTCACAAATTGGCACGTTATAAATGGGCTCAGAGGCACAAAAACCGGACTGCGGCAGATTGGAAACGTGTAATTTGGTCCGATGAGTCCCGTTTTTGTTTGTTCTCCAATGATGGGAGGCGACGAGTACATCGCAGGTCCAATGAAGCCTTTAATCCTGAATGCGTCGAAGGTGTTGTTCAGGCTGGAAACAGAAAGTGAAGCGCAGGAATAGACACCCACGGACTCTGGCGGAACTTCGGGACCGGCTGATGAACGAGTGGCAGCAAATCGATGTTCAGTACATGCACAACCTCGTAGAGTCTCTGCCTCGCCGGATTCGTGCGGTTATCAAGGCCAGAGGCGCCGTCACACGTTATTAGGTACATTCTGAGAGGGGTGACTAATTTTTTGTCCGGTGTGCTTATATATGTGTATATATATATATATATATATATATATATATATATATATATATATATATATATATATATATGAAAATTATTTCACGAAAGTAACACGTGAAAAATATTTATGATGAATAAAATCACGAAGGAAAGGAAACACAAAAAGGTGCTCAAGCGCTTTCGTCTAATGACATCCTCAGGAACACTGAGGATGTCATTAGACGAAAGCGCTTGAGCACCTTTTTGTGTTTCCTTTCCTTCGTGGTTTTATTCATCATATATATATATATATATATATATATATATGTGTGTGTGTGTGTGTGTGTGTGTGTTCTTAAATCGTCAAATTGTTCCTACATACATTTCCGTCGGTGATTATTAAAGTTACATTAGCTCCTACATGTGGTTTATTTTTTCAAATTTTTAATCACTTACGATTGCGTTAAGGTAGGGAGGGCCCCATTAAAAGTTGAGAGAATACGTTCTTTTATCGTATATAATGATTATTTTTCGAATTTCATTCGCGTCAGGATTTTAATAAAAAAACTAAATCAAATTACTACTACTTCATGCTACCTCAGGATTTTACACACCCAGACTTTTTTTTTATGTTAGGCTAAGTTAGGTTAACCTAACCTAACTTAAACCCCCCAAAAAAATCTATAACAAAATAGTTATTTTCCGTGTAGGAGGAAAGTGATACAAAAGACAGCACTGAGTGAATGTAATTTTTAGCGATATATATTATTATATAGAGATATACAGTACGTGCATTATATATTGTTTATAGATTAGGATGTAGATAGAAAGTAATGATTTCACGTTTTTTTCAAAGCACCATATACTATTGTCGATCATAAGTCTGAATCCAGTCTTCCTTCCATGCATAGAAACCTACTGTATGTTGCTGAGACAGAATGGAACAAACCAATCTTAAATGTAAGATGGTTTACTAACAGTATACTAATCTTTTGAGCAAAATTTTGATGCTCTGCAGAAATGGTTGTATACGCATTAACACTCGTATAATGTATAGGTAGCTTAGATAATAATTGTCACTCGAACAGGCTATAGTTTTAGCAATTATATAAATTTTGTTAAACCTTTAGCATTTGTTACATAAATTTATTAGCCCTACTTTTTTTAGACCGAGGCCAAATGAAACCAGATGATTTATGGTGCCTTTATTTATAATTTTTTCAGTTATTCCACGAAACTATCTTATAATCCTCTGCACCACAAAGCAAGCAACGAGTTAAGACGTGAATTAACCTTTTGTAGCCTGGGGCGATTTCCCGAGACTGAACAAAATCAATGCTGTACCAGTCAGGTGTTAAAGGGGTAAAAGCCCAAATACCCGCTATCAATAATCAAGGGGAAAGCGACATAAACTACAATGGAGCTCAAAATATCCAAGCAGCAGTTCAAAGACCGCTACAGTAGGTACAGGAAAATGGCAGTTCGGGTACTCATAACAGGCAAGACCAGTCTAAAATAACTACCGTAAGACAGGATCGCATTATTCGAAGACTTTCCTTAGCTAGGAAATTACTTTAAAAAGTCCATATCATAGTGTGCGTTTGCGTCAGTTCAGCTGGAATAGATGATTTTGTAAAAATCGATTGGCCTATGAATAAGTCTGACGACATAAAATTTTGATTCAGGATCACCCGCCGATTAGTTTGTTTAAATGGGAGGGAATTCATCTTCCGGCATGACAATGACCTAACACATACTACAATACTCAATAAAGCGTACTCGGAGGCTGATTGATACCCATATGAACATTTGTGCAAACAACTAAAACCCAGTGGTGGGCACCGTTTAACCAAAAAGTTAACTTCGATAACGATAATCCGTTAACCCCAATTTTTAACTCCGATAAACGATAATTCGATAATTTTACTACAAAGTTAACGGAAGTTACGATAATCCGTTAACGATAACTATTTCTTTACTAACATTTAAAAAATCAAGGAAAAAGCTTTAAAACCCATAGAAAATGTTTATGCAAAATCCAACAATAATAGGATTTAACTGTATTTTTATCAAGTTTGCAAACTTTTTTGCTTAATAACTTTTTTTTATATTTTTAATAAAAAATGTACTGATTACATGTTTTGAAACCCTTGTAACCACTACCCATTAACTCAATTTTAATTTACCAGAGAATTATTATGCGGGAACTGAAAGGTAAATTAAATTTTAGGCACATTTATTAAAGACTAATGACACAATGTGCTGGTTGCCCTTCAGAAAGACCAACTTCTCAAAGTTAGGCCCAACTGCCAGTCTTGACCTCTTGGGCCTCAGGATGTCTTGCCGAGAGAGAAGAGCCGTTCCACTGCGGCAGAGGACGGAATTGGCAGACTGAAGTTAAGGCGGTTTGAATTCATTCGCGGAGCGGTGATCTTCCGTGAATGACTGACTCCTCGCAGTTAACGTGTTAACGGACTTTAACAGACTAAATATCGAGTTATCGGAAGTTAACTGGTCCGATAACGATAAATGGAAATTAACTTCCGTTAATAGTCCGTTAAAAAAAGTTAACTTCGTTAATTAACTGTTATCGGATTAACGCTTTAGTGCCCAACACTGCTAAAACCTATGTCTTAAAATGAGGCCAACCAACAGAAAAAGAACCTCTATCATATTGATCATTCGAAATGAGAAGCAATTCCTACGGAAAGGCTATATAGGTTCTAGGTTATTCGATACTTTCGAGATGTAAAACCATCATCCATTCTCGAAGAGGTCACGCTAAATACTGAATCCTGGATTGTCTTTGTAATTTAGTCAAATCTTTGCTGAAATTCATTCGTATTGTATTTGTATCGTATTGTATTTTATATTGTATTCTCTAAGTTATGTATTAAACTAGATAAGCAATAGGGCCTAAAGACATTTAGTCGACGGGAAATTTCAACGAACCTAACAACTTAACTAAACCTAACCTAACTTAATGCAATTGCAAAACGCTTGCCGATAAAATGTTCAGTGGACAAAATGAAGTTAGCCCGATGCAATAATATTTGTTTACATTTTTATTCATAGCTGTATATGGGTTCAAACCTATGATCAACACTGTATAAATTCTCTAAATTAAGAGTTAAATGTAAAAAAAGATGGGATAAACACTTTGGGGTAAAATGTCCCGAATTCATGAAAAAAATTGTTCCGAGTTTATTAGTGTTTTGAAATGTAATGATGGGGGTTATTTAACCTCCTTCGCATCTAAGGTCATATGACGGAGGAGAGCTACAGCTTTGCATGGGGCCCGAACCACGGATCGCTACGTAATCTGGATGCGGAGAACATTCTCCCATCGAACTTCTCTCCAGACCCAATGTCACTTAACTTCGTTGATCGACGGGAAGCGGTGTTACGAAACAGAAATGATCATGAAACCATTAAATGATATTGTATTATTTACAAAACTGATTAAAGTAAGGAATTGTGGATACAATCCATATAAAGCCGTTTATTTGTAGAAATAATAACTATTGGCGCAAACAACAACAACAACAAACCCATATTTACGTTGAAAATTAACACTAAACCAGAGTAAATGGATGTTAATTGAAACGGAACACTCGTTATAAAATGTTTATTTATCTTTTAGTTTTCCTCCTTAGTATGATTATTATTATAATAATAATTAAAACATTCTATTACGAGTGAAGGTCAAGTACTGAATTGTATAATAAATATATTGTACAGGGTGTTCGAAAAGTCCCGTCACCCCCTACAAAATAATGTACATATTGTAATACCAATTTTATTTTTGTTTGATTAATTGAATTTATATGTGATTCATTGACATTTTTTTTTCTTTCCCAGGTATTAGAGTTGTGTGAACAATGGCAGACCAGTCCACTTACACTGGAAGAAAGGATAGTGATGAGCACATGGGCTCATGAAAAGTCACATACTGGCAAAACGATGCATGATATCCAGAATGAGTTCAACACAAGATTCAATAAGGCTGCACCACCAAACAAAACGGTATTATGCTGGGTGAAAAAGCCGTTTGAAAATGGCTCCATCAAGGACAGACAACGGTCGGAAAGACCAACAACGCGAGCGAACAATGTGAAGGTGTGATTGCATCGGTGGCTCGTTCACCGAAAAAATCACTTCGGAAACGATCACAAGAACTTACAGTCCCGACGTCCACAATGAGCGATCACATGACAAAAGATCTCGGCATGAAACCATACCGCCCGTCATTTGTTAATGAATTAAGCGATACAGACATGCAGAAACGATATGAAGCCTGTGAACGGTTTTTGACCGTTTTTCCAACAATTCCTGCACATGGAACAGTGATTTTTCCTGACGAGTGTGCAATTTACCTTAGCGCCAAAATAAGAAATGTTTACTTCTGGAACAAATCCACACTTCTTTGAGGAATTGAAACACCATCCACCGCACGTGATGATATGGGTTGCAGTGTCTACAAGGAACTTGTTCAGCCCATATTTTTTTGAGAGTCCTGTCAACCAAACTGCCTACCTCAACATGTTACGGGACTGGTTTCTGCCCGAGCTCAAACGTTTAGGGCTGCTTGGTCGGGTGTGGTTTCAACAAGACGGGGCTCCAGCTCATTTTGCCATTAATACGAGGGAATTCCTCAACGAAGTGTTCAGAGACAAATGGATCGGCCGTGACTCGCAACATTTATCTGCCCCTCTTCAGTGGCCGCCCCGAAGTCCAGATCTGTCTTCATGTGACAATGCATGGGGTTTCGTCAAGCAGAATGTATCCCGGGTGTGTTACCCGACAACAGAGGAACTGAAACACGCTGTTCGAGATGCATTTGGTGCAATCACTCCAGCAATGCTGCGTCGATTCTCATACCGCACATGGAGGCGCATGATCCTTTGTTACGAAAATGATGGTGCACACACAGATATTCTTGATTAGTAACTGTAATTAGTAACTGTATTTACTTTAATTAAAGTAATTGTTGCTAGTGACTTGTTTCTTAAATTACACCAACCACATATAAATACAATTAATCACACAAAAATAAAATTGGTATTACAATATGTACGGGACTATGTGACGGGACTTTTCAAACACCTTGTAGAAAACAGTTATTATTTGAAAACGTAAAATATTTCAGTTACCCATCTCTTATAAAAAATGTACAGTACAGTACAGAATATATATATATATATATATATATATATATATATATACACACCTTGGTTGAATGGTTTGTTCTTAGGGAAGCGTAGCTTAGCGAGGAATAGGAGGACGAAAAGATGGTACATGTTTATTAACAGACGTTTCGGATACACACAGACCGTGCATGGAACAAGGAACTCTTCTAGGATAATTAAATCCACTATAGTCCGATAGTCCCATCTTGAAACGGACATGTTATGTGCCTTGAAAAGTGGACGCTCAATTCTGCCAGTTGAGGTTTAAGTTTTGGTTTTTGGCTAAAAATATAATAGTTACCCCTTTTTCTTTGATGTATTCAATCTGACGTGAAGGCAGCAAGTCTTTTGCTTATATTGAGGTTTTAAATGTAGCTGGACTAGGCTGCTTTAAACCCTAGATACTGTCCCAAAGGTGGATCCTATCTGCTTTGCGATAGCTGGGTGAGGAAGCTATATTTTTGGGACCTCTTTGCGAGTGACCCGTTGCCCACGTCGGGCTAGCATCATGAAAAGAAAAAACTATGGTATTTGTCATTTACCATTACTTATTCGGACTAAAGTGGATTTAATTATCCTAGAAGAGTTCCTTGTTCCATGCACGGTCTGTGTGTATCATAAAAAACCTCAGGGAACCATTCTGAGTTCCTTCCCATATATATATATATATATATATAATATCTATATTAATATTATATATATATATAGTGGGTGTGTTTTACAAAAGAAATAAGGAACCACAACAGCTCTGCAGCTGACTTGAGTTGGCACCCATGGTCCATTTTGTATCTGTAAATAAAGTCTGCTCAACTAAAGCGCTCGTCAAACAGGGCTCAGTTCTGGGTTCACTGTTTTTATTATTATCTAAATGACCTTCCACGTTCATTTGCTATACTGAACTTCATAATGTTTGCAGAAATACAACTGTCTCTTTTTCTTGCAAAGATGTTAATTCAGCTAAGAATATACTTAAATCAGAATTTATCAATGTAATAATGAAATGGTTTACCACCAATAAACTCTTCCTAAGTACCAGTAAAACAAATTTCATGATTTTTACTAATAAATGTATATCTTGATGAACTTAATGTTAATGAAAATGCTGTAAAGATTAGTGTACTGTAACAAAATTTCTTGGTGTAATGCTAGATAAGAATTTGCAATGGAGTGATCATGTAAATTATATCGGAAAAAAAATTTCAAGGAGCGTTGCTATAATGTTTAAACTTAGAAATTTATGTAGTCCCTAAACAGGTTTTATTAACTCTGTATCATACTCTTTTTCTTCCTTATATAACGTACTGCGCTCTTGTTTGGAGAAACTCCGCTTACAATGCTTTAAACGGTATCTTTGTCATCCAAAAAAAGAGCAATAAGGTTATTATCTGATGCTGATTTCCTTGATCACTCTAGTGCATTATTTAAAGCGCACCCAAACCTACTAAAGCTCAATGATGAATCAAACTGGCACATTTTATTTTTATTTACGAATGTAAGAACAAAATTATTAACTTACAATGGGTAAATAGATATTTTGTAACATCAACAAATCCACTCGTATCAGACCAGAAATAGATCAAAGAATGTTATACCTCAATTTAGATTGTCTTCATCTCAAAATTACCCATTTTCATTGAATTAAAAATTTAAAAAAAAATATTGTGAATGTAAATTCGTTTAAAACCAAGTTGAAATCTCGATTAATATAATCGCATACTACTAAAAATCTAGGATTAATATACATTACTATTGTTTATTCATTTCTCGTGTTTAATCTAGGATTAACAATGCATTACTTGTGATTGTTCAGCTCTTATCTCTCGTGTATAATATTGATTTCTTTGTATAGTATTGGTATAATACCTTCAATAATGACCTTGCATTTGTCATCTATAATGATAATTTAAGATTAATACACACATTAACTATTAATAATACTTATTTACTTAGTTGTTATTAATTAATAGTAACTATATGTTTACTTTTAATAAGAGCCCAGTAAAGCCTAAAGCTTAAGGGCCAAATTAAATAAAATAAGTAGTCCACCTTCACAATTATTTATGTCATTGTAAATTGTAAGCCAGTGTATTTATTTTATTATTAATAAAAGTTATTAAAAAGGTTATTCAATTCCTGCAGTCGGAGACAAACTCGGAGAGAAGAACAACCACAGAAAAGCAAGAAGGCTTTCCTCTCCTCATCCCCCTGCCGCCGCCTACTTTTGAGTTTTAAACTCATAGAACAAATACTATTCAGCTAATAAAAATTAAATTTGTTATGAATATAAAGAGGACGCGCGCTCGTGTGTGTGTGTGTGGTAAAGTTCTTCAATTTTTTCTACAAAATTTCCCGTTTTATGGGGTGTTAAAGAATTTTTTTTTCTTTAATCAGTAACTTTGGATGAGAAAAGTCATTGGGAGGAGGAGGAAGATGCCGAACTTCGAAAGTTCTCATTATCCCATCCTCTAGACAACGTTTACAAAAAAAAAAAAAAAAAAAAAAAAAAAAAAATGCTTCTAGACCTAACTCCATACTTTCATTATATATAAACTTAACTTTCATTATATAGAAGAATTAGCTTTTCGCAGCCGACAAAACTTTTCAGAATTCTCAGATATATGCGCAAGTATTAAGCGCGCGCGCGCGCGCGCACACACACGCGCGCACACACACACACACACACACACACACACACACACACACACACACTTATAAAAAACTATGGCATGTTGACAGGAAATTTAAGTACAACATACACCAATATATGACCAATAATAAAATACAGAAATGAAACTCCAAAATTATTATTCTGAATATATTCAGTATATGACTATTCTTTTGAAAATTGCGTAATTACAATTAATTATAGGATTATGCCATTACAAAATAAATAATTATTGTTTATTAATTGCATTAATTCTATAACATAACTGAACGATATTTTTTTTTTTTTTTTTTTGCGATCTACCCCTCTTCTCTAGCCGGGCTCATTTACAAAGAAATTAATAAAAAAAACATACCTAATACAGATAAATGAACTGTAGTATAAAAAAAAAATAGTCATGTGATAATAAAAACCCACTCTAATAGACAGAGTTTATTCCCACAACAGTCCAGGGACCATTAAGAAATTCGCACCTAGGTTAGATCCCGTTCTCCCGACACTGGAAGGGCATTTTTATTAAAGGGACCCGCTTATAAGTACATTCGAACAATTTAGCTTCGCAAATTTCTTAATGAAACAAATTATAACGTCTTTCATAGGTAATGAAACGTATTTGAATATATTTCATATATGTCGCCTTTAAGAATTTCTGAAAGTAGTCCATCAAGACGTGTTCACCGACCGAACACATGCATTGCAATTACAGTAATGTAATAAAGCTTATAAAATACACAATACATAGTCTGATCCCTAATTTTACAATTAGGAATGAAGAATAAATCACCGTAACAAATTTACTTAAATTGCAGGAAAGGATATCTTACAAAAAAAATCACCGTGCATGACTGCAAACTACAAACAGTTTACAGATATACAATAATAGATAATTGAGGCCCTCCTCGGAAGAAGTGGCTAAGCGACAAAAGTAAAAAACGCCAGAAAATGCAGTTAAAGTTGTACCAAATTTGAAAGTGAAATAACTTTTGAATTTTTGAAGATATTTCGTCAAAATTTCTTCATAAGTTCAAAAGTTATGGCAACCTTCAAATTTGGTACAACTTTAACTGCGTTTGTATGGCGTTTTTTACTTTTGTCGCTTAGCCACTTCTTTCCAGGAGAGCCTCAATTAGAATTGTAACTTTGCAAAAAAAACCCTGCCCCCATACGTGCAACAAATTTGCTTAAATGACACCAAAAAAGCGTATCTTCAATTTTTCAAAAGAATTTGCACACTGACTACAAATTACGATAATTATGCAGCTAAGGGGCGTCGCCGTGTTCGGTGATAATTTTTGTTTTTTTTCTGCATGTTTTTTCATGCTTTGTGTAGTAGATATTGTCAATAGTTGTGGAATTATGAAAAAACACCAGTTTTAAGGTGTTTTGGATAGACAAGTACCACTGCACAAAGCACGAAAAAGTAGCAGAAAAAACCCAAGAATAATCACCAAATAATGCAGAAAAAAACAATAATTATCACCAGTTAAATAACTAAGGTTAATTGAATGCCCGGTTAGGTCAACTGTACGCCCTTGACGATTGGTTAGGTTAAGTCGTGATATTTTCGTTAGTTTTAACGAAAATATCACGCCTTAACCTAACCAAATGTCAAGGGCGTGTCAAAATTGTTACTAACTGAAAAGGAGAAATTGGGGGTGCTATAAAGGAAAAGATCCAAATTGTGATTGGTGCCACGAATTAAATTACACCTCCAAGCTTCCTCAGTACCTGTACAGTGACAGTTCATCATGGAAGAGAAAATGTGTCTGTCCAGTATTTTGGTTTAGTAGTTTAAGTAGCTTACTTCTTCTAGAGTTTCCCTAAATAATTAGGTTCTTAGCTACTGCGTTAATAAGTTAAAGTTATGAACTTTACTGTGTGTGTGTGTGTGTGTGTGTGTGTGGTGTGTGATATATATATATATATATATATAATTTTTTATATATATAAAATCACGTGCAGAAAGCTAATATTGAACCATTTTTCAGTTTTTATTAAAATTATGATGGGTAATTAAAATAAGGAAATTACAGACATAATAATGGTAAAGTAAAGAAAAAATATATGGCTAAACAAGTGCGCTGATATGCTGCCATAGATTATGAATTACATGGCTTACAAAATGGCGGTAAAGACGGTATTGTCAGCCAGGTGTTTTACCACATACGAACCAGGAAAACGCAGACGAATGCAGAAAAGTATGTTGACCTTTTATACGATTTACGTTGACCATAAGAACAAACATACGTACCAATATATTTTACCTCTTTTGCATGCTATGCAATGACTTAGTTTTATATACAAAGAACAATGCCTAACATGGAACAATGCCTAACATAGAACAACACAAAATATCATCGACAGACCATTAGAGTTGTATTTAAATGCAATAAACAGCGATAACAAAATTTACAAAACGCGATAATTTAACGTCTTTCACAAGCTCTCATAGCAACAGGGAGCGGGGCTGTCATTTTATCAACTGTTAACACAAATATTAAAAAATATGGAAAATCAAAAACTTACAATAAACTCAAATAATTATAATTTTGTATTTTATACACATCATTTCGCCAATTGTTAGTAAAATCCAGTAGTCGACTTTAAAATACACACCGCCTTTACACAAATACTCTTTAAATCAAAGCATTCATATATTATTAAATTTTAACGGCTTTATCTACAGAGCAGTTACAACACCGATGCTCTCATGACTGTATACAGTTTAATTTTCCTCCAACTCAGAGTTATGCTGCCAATCTGCCTTTGCAGTTTAACCTCATTCATTTTAGGGTACGAAAAGGAGGAAAGGGAGGGTTCGTTTCCAGACTGGCATCCATCACTGTCTTCTTAATTAAATTTATGAAGTCAGGAACCCATTTAGGATTTTCTTTATAATCCTGTCTACTCATTATATATATATATATATATATATATATATAGGCTACGTCGTGTCGTGGCTAATGTCGTAACACCGCTCCCCGGAGATTAGCGAAGTTAAGCGACATTGGGTCTGGGTAGTAGTTGGATGGGAGACCGTCCTCCGCGCCCAGATTATGTAGCGACCCATGGTTCGGATCACACGTAAAGCTGTAGGTCCCCTCCGTCATATGACCTTAGATGTTGCGAAGGTTAAACAACCTCAATTAAAAAAAAAAATATATATATATATATATATACATACAGTATATATGTATATATATACAGAAAACGAAACATTGCGAACAATGAAGCTATACAAAGGACTTTTACGTCTAACATAGAGGAAACGATAGATGAAGACTACTGGTCTCGATTACAATCCCCGGAACTCTACTCTCTCGAAAGGCGGCGCGAGTGGTACACAATAATATACATACATATGGAAAATACTTGAGGGCTCTGTCCCTAACCTTATAAATTAAATAGAAACAAACTGGAATGAGAGAAGAGGCAGATTTTGTACGGTCCCAGCTGCGGTGGGACAAGGGGCCATGAAAACGAGGATGGAAATACTCTCAGAATACGAGGCCCGAAGCTTTTCAATGTCCTACCAAAAGAAGTGAGGCATCTCCAGTACACTGACCTGAATAACTTCAAGAACCAGCTGGACAGATTCTTGTGCAAAGTCCCTGACCAGCCATGCGTGGCTGGCTACGAGGGCAGGAGGAGATCAGACAGCAATTCCCTTCTTCAAATTCCGCAAATGAGGCGGGATGCTGCAGAGGGGTCGACCGCAGGTCGATCCTGAACCTTCGTTCAAACTCCCCTAAAGTAAGTGTGTGTGTGTGTGTGTGTGTGTGTGTGTGTGTGTATATACACACATATATATATATATACACAACAGGGTGGCGCAAAAGTCGCGCATCATAAGAATTTTCAGTGTTGACTATAATATTTTCTCTTTTTTTTCTTTTAGGTAGGGGATGGCAGCGAAATTAACAATACACGAGAGGGTGAGCTTGGTTTTAATGTATGGAATACCTGGTACAACAAATCGATGAATCGGTACAGAATTTAAATTCTGTACCGATTCATCGATTTGTTATACCAGGTATTCCATACATTAAGACCAAGCTCACCCTCTCGTCTGTTGTTAATTTCGCAGCAATCCCTTACCTAAAAGAAAAAAATAATATAGTCAACACTGAAAATTCCTATGATGCGCGACTTTCGCGCCACCCTGCATACATATATATATATATATACAAGAAACTAGGACATTTAATGCGAGCAGCATAACTTCGGGCATTTGTTATAAACAAAACCATAAAACGAAGAACGGTAAAACAGCAGAAACGATTAAAAAGAGACTTAAGAGAAACGCTTTTAAGATAATTTTATTGACATTTAAGGGAGAATTTCAGGTAGTTACGCTAACACAGACGATTGAGAGAACCTGAATTGTATAAGGGATAGAAGATAGTAAAGGAAGATAGTTGCTCGGTTCAATTACACTGTGTAACACTGATTCTGTTTATATAGAATTTTTTATGTTTTTATATGCATTTGTGGGAGCTGAGTCCAAATCTGGCCTTGGTTTGTGTGTATCATCAATGGTTTCAGAGATAATCCATTTTTCATGTTTTACCAGTACATTGTTATTATGGGCGCAGCAATATCAGAATAATCAGGAATTGTTCAGAACAATCCGGATGTTCGTTGACAGTTTCTTGCTCTAGAAATTGCCCGAAACTTCCACTGTGCTATATAAAGAAGAGCGCAGAGTCTGAGAAGTCAGTAAGTGTGAGCACACAAAGAAAGCAGGTTGTTTGTCTGATGGTTACCAGCACTGAGGTACTGTGTTTCTGTGCTTCTCTGTGCTGACGATTTGAGTGTTATCGATCCTTTTTTATTGCGAACATTATTTCAGTGTTGTAAATACATCTTTTTTCTGGAATCTGTAATCTGTTGCAGATTTAATAACTCTTCTCTCTATATCTGCAGGTTATGATTAGTGTACGGGGCTCCAATAAACCTTAGCCCCCCCGCCCATGGCCTAAAGCCCTAAACCATTAGAGGTACAGTAAAACTAAACATACCTTACAAAAGAGAATTTAATCCTGCATTTAATGAAAAACAATTAAAACTTGGTGTTCCCGCCATTGGCTTCCAAGACAGCCTGAATTCGCTTTGGGTAGCTTGCCAAAAGTGACGTGAATAGATCTTGATCGTTACGCAAATTTACTAAAATAGTTTCAATGTGGTGCGTCATTGTATCCTTCGAAAATCGATTTGCTGCAGGTTCTTGAAACAAGAGACATTCAACCTTGTCCTTTATAACTGATTCAATGTGTTCACAGACGTTCAGGTCAGGAGAATTTCCTGGCCATTCTTCATTTCCAAAGAAATCGATCTCATGGTTCCGCAACAACTGTTGAGTGGCTAATGCCTTAAAGAAGGGGGCCTTATCGTGCAGAAGTGTGACCTGATCGACATCCATAACATTGTTTGGGTTTCTTAGAAAAGGAAGGACATGCTAGGATAGAATATCACGAAAATACTGTCCATCCCAACACTGACCATTTGGCTTCAGCACCCACATGAGCTTCTTTGCAGTGAACAAAACAAACACACCAACACAGTCTGGACTTTTTAATAATAATTCGCGATAATGTTCATTGTCATCGATTTCATCTGGTGTTGTGGCCCACACTCGATCATTTTGGTAGTTATGCCGACGTGTTACATGTAAACAAAAAATTCATCGGAGACAGCTAAATGCATGAAATCATCCACATCCTAATCTTCAAGATAATGGGCAAACCACATTCTGTCATCGATGTTAAGTTGAGTTGAGTTTTTCTTGGCTTTGGAAGTTCATGCCAAGGCTTTAAACCTTGCCTATGACGGTACAGTCGAATGATCTCACCACTAACGATCTTTCCTCTCAACACTTCGATCTCTCTAGAAAGTTTAGCACAGCTGTTTTTCCGCTTACGCGTACCGCTTTCAATGATGTCCTTTGTTTCCTGAGAGAGTGGCAAATTTGGGCACCCAGATTTGGTTGTATCCATTTCACATTCATCCAAAGTTTTATTTCAATTTCTTTTGACGAAGTCCTCACTTCTTCGCAACTTTTTGGCAACCCATGAACGTGTTATAAAGGTGGCTCCAGTATTAGTGATGTAGGTCACATCCGCATCCGCATAACATCCGCACATTTTCTCGCATCCGCATCTGCATCCGCACTTTGGACTGCGGATGTCGTGCGGATGTGGACCGTTGAGATAAAACGTCATTAATAAGCGGAAATTATCAAATTCTACTATAATAATAGAACTAGTTCATTGTGCGCAAAAGTGATGCAAGCGACAAGACGAGAGGCTGTTCTTGTATAAAGTTACTCCCTTGCAACCTACTTAGATCCACGTTACAAAGCTAAGTTATTTTCACCTAGTACATTAGAACGAGTTAAATCATCACTTGGCAAAGCAGTTGAAGAGCTTCAATCTCTTGAATCTGTCGCTTCGCCACCCACCAAAAGAATAAAAGTTTCAGTGACAGAACCAACACCTTCAACAAGCAAATCTATCACAGAATCTCTCTCTCAGTTTCTTGAGTCAAGCAGCGATGACGAGACCTACGCGATGTCAAAAGATGTAGTAAAAATGATCGAGAGCTATCACCAAGAAAAACGCCTGGCTGCATGTGACAATCCTATTAGTTGGTGGAAAAATACGCAGAATATCTATCCATACTTGAGTAAACTTGCAAGGAAACATTTAGCACGTCCTCCAACAAGCGTACCAAGCGAGAGATTATTTAGCAGTGCTGGATTAATATATGATGAAAAGAGAAACAGACTGGCAGCAGAAAAGGCAGAAAAATTAATGTTCCTTAAGCATAACCTTCCTATAATTAAGTTTGAATATTAAACGATGAACATCTTAGTTTACTTTATTTTAATTACTCATTTATAAATATGCCTAATAAAACTTTAAACTTAATATAAATAGTTATCAAGCTAATTAAAGATCTCTTTCTATAAGGGTGGAGGTTGGGGAAAGAGGTCGGGTAACACAATTATGGTTTCTAATTGTGGCTGAAACTCAACAAAATATAACGAATTTATTTGCAGACGAATTCACTAATTGATTTCTATATTAGTTAGATGCTTGCTATTATTTTATATGTTCAGGGAAAAGTACAGCAATTATTGTACAATTAATCAATTATACTACATTATAGCTACAGCTCTCTCTATATAATAACTTATTATATACGTTAAACACAACAAATCTCGAATATATCCTAAAAAATAACGAAAATGTAGACATCCGCATCCGCATCCGCGGATGTTGAAATCAAACATCCTCATCCGCATCCGCGGATGTGAAAAAAATGACATCCGCTACATCACTATCCAGTATCACGAGCTTCCCGAAATGTTATTGCTCGTATGCGATCTATCACACGTTGCCTCTCCGAATCACCAATTAATTGAGAAGCCATTATATTATCACTTTATCAGCTAGAGTAATTTTAATACCGCAATAAATAAAGAATTTTATATATTTTTATAATCACTAAAAACTATTTCGATATAAGTAAACATGTAAGCTACAAATGGGGGGCTAAGGTTTTTGGAACCCTTTAGTACAGTTTGGTAAAGAGAATGGCAACTAGAGCTTGTAAACACTCGCCGGATATATTCTGCTACGTTTGTGGGTATTACATAGGCCCAAAGCAAGTATCGCACAAGATTGTGAAAGGCACCAAGTTCTGGATCGCGTATCGGCTCTATTTTGGTATGCCTATGGGTGACCAAGATAAGCCCTGGGCACCCCATGTGATCTGTGGAAGCTGCCGCTCCACACTTGAAGGGTGGCTGCGGGGAGTACGCAAGGCAATGCCCTTTGCGGTACCCAGAATATGGAGAGAACCAAAGAGCCACCACGACGATTGCTACTACTGCATGGTAGATGTTTCTAAGTACAGGAAAGTTAAAGGAAGGCACTCTCCCCAGTATCCAAGCATAGCGTCGTCCATAGCTCCTGTACCACATGGCGAAGTTCTTCCAATACCACGTCCACCAGAACAGCTATCTATCCATTACTTTACCTTCTGTATTTACAGACTGTGGCTCATTATGTGTCGATTTTTCTTAGTGCTGATGCTCTTCTACATATATAGCTATGCCTATATTTTGTTTCTTTGCTTTGCAGGTTGAAAATGAGGATGCAGCTAGCTCATCTGAGATGTCGGCTGGTGAGGACAGTCATGAAGAATATACAGTAACTTTCAGTACAAACCCTCACTTTCCAAATCAGAGGGAATTGGACGACTTAGAGATTTGGGTCTGACGAAATCAGGGTCTGAGCTTCTGACCTCCAGACTCAAAGAGTGGAATTTTCTTGGAGAAGACTGCAAGAGCATTGTATACCGAAAGCGGCATGAAGAGTTTGCAAGGTTCTACGATGTCAATGGCTCTCTCTGTTATTGCAGCGAGGTTAATAGTCTATTCACAGCTATTGGGCTAACACATATACCCTCAGAGTGGCGCCTGTTTATTGACAGTTCAACTCGGATTTTAAAAGCTGTTCTACTCCACAATGGGAACAAATATCCATCTATACCAGTTGCACATTCTGTTCAAATGAAAGAGGACTATGAAAATGTCAAACAACTGCTCACTCAAATCAGGTATGAACAATATAACTAGGACGTGTATGGTGATTTCAAAATGATTGGTTTCCTGTTAGGTTTACAAGGAGGGTTTACTAAATATTCATGTTTTCTTTGCCTGTGGGATAGCAGGGCTTCAACTGAGCACTATAAAACAGTTCAGTGGCCTCCAAGTGAAGGACTGCAACCAGGAAAGTACAATGTACTCAGGGAACCTCTTGTGAAGCCTGACATAGTTCCGCTACCACCTCTCCATATTAAGTTGGGTCTAATTAAGCAGTTTGTAACTGCGTTAGATTTTGGAGAGGAAGTTTTCCAACAGATTCGGGTCATGTTCCCTAAACTCTCTCAGGCCAAAGTCAAGGCTGGCATCTTTGTAGGACCACAAGTCAAGGCGCTGTTGAATTCAAAGAACCTTGAAGCCAAGATGACTCCGATCGAAAAAGAGGCTTGGTGTGCTTTCCGTGATGTGGTTCGTGGGTTTTTAGGCAACCATAAAGCACCAAACTATAAGGAGTTAGTGTCAAACTTGATTAAGTGCTATGGCAAAATGGGGTGCCGTATGTCTTTAAAATTACACTATCTGCATTCACATCTAGACTTTTTTCGTGATAACCTGGGCGATGTGAGTGAAGAACATGGCGAAAGATTCCATCAAGATATTCAAACGATGGAGAAAAGGTACCAGGGCCATTGGGATGCTTCCATGATGGGAGACTACGTATGGTCGCTGATCAGAAAGGATAAGAATGTTCATACGCGAAAGTCGCGTTCTTCAGTGCATTTTTAAGGAACGCACACTGCATAACGTGGCTTGTTATTCTCTTATCGGTTCTCCTCATGATATATATTTATCCTTTGCACCATTTTGGGCTTGTCAAACAATTTTGGCTCAATAAACATTAATTTCCAATAGTGTTTTTATTTTCAGAAAATATTTATGTTAGCCTTCTTTATATACTTTGCCATACGAAAAGTGTGATAACCTATATTTTTGAAACGGTTGATGATAGAGCAAAACCAATATCATTTTTGGAATCAGCGCCCCGAAATCATTATGAAACGACGGAAAAAAAAATCACAATAAACAGAAAATGTTTCAAATTTTGTTACCCAGTGTTATCTTAAAATGTTAGGCTACGCGCCAACCATCCATTCCTACACTATCTTCTATAAGTTTTCCATTTATTTACAACTATATTATATCGGTAAAATTGCAATTTATGTAACGATGCCTTCAACATTTTTAACTCGTAAAAAAAATGCCTACTTTTTTCCTTCTCCTTAACTCTCTATACATTTAAAGTCGCAATTTATATTTTAATTAATAATAATTCTTAATACTTTATTACTTTTAAATTCTACGTTGGTTCAACTATATCGCACTAATGTCTACTTTCGTTCTACGATGATGCTATTTGTAAATAGTGTTAATTATTTTACGCAAGATGCTCATTTCGACGCGCAATCAATTTCTATATAATTGGTCGTTGAATACATTTACATTATGGCATATCCTACATTACGTAACTTAAAATATCCTAAGTTAAAAACAAAAAAACATTTATTTTGCAAAACCTCCGTTAAATAAGTACCTCATTACAAACAGTGTATCAGGTATAAAATAGCTAGAACACGTCCGAGCACTAAGGCGGTGGAATGGTCTATAGGAACTGACAATTAATGTAATTGTAAACGTATTCGTAAATGTGATCAATAGGGGTTGGACAGTGTTAAAAACGAATATATATATATATATAATGCTGTGCAATAAGATTAGGACACCTCATTTACTTTTGTACTTTTCGGATAAACTGTAACGTTAAATTAGGAACATTTCTTTAGATTAATCATTTTGAACTATATAATCATTTTAAAGGAAATCTTGTTGGCTTTTTAATGATATACAGTATATAGTTAAAAATGATTAATCTAAAGAAATGTTCCTAAATTAACATTACAGTAAATACGAAAAGTATAAAAGTAAACGAGGTGTCCTAATCTTTTTGCACAGCATTGTGTATATATGGGACGAATTTCACAATTAAACACGTGAAATGAATGAATGATGCAAACCCACGAGGAAAGAGAAAAATATTCCAAGGCGTTTCGTGCATTCAGTAGTATACCTCATCAGGAGGTACAAACTTGTGGGCCATCCACGCCAAAAGAGTTACCATCATGCCGAAAGACATTCAGTTGGCAAGAATAATAATGAGGGGAAAAGCTTAACTAATAAGTTCATCGGTTATCCAAATCTTTTTCCATGTACTCGAAAAAATTTACTCAATTTACTGACGAGGTGTACTACTGAATACACGAAAGACCTTCGAATATTTTTTCTTTTTTCTTGTGGGTTTGCATCATATACATACATATATATATATACTGTGTGTGTATATATCAAGGAATCTGTTTCCATTTCATTTTTTAAGTCCAAACTTTGCCAAACTGCCACTGAAGTGCTGTGGTTAATTTACCAGTGCCGTAACATCTTTAAAGCAAGTCCTGTCACTCCTGACTGCTGCTAGAGTAGGAGAATATGACAAAGTACTTTCAAAGAACGATACATATATTAACTATGACGGCACCATACTTCCTCTGCAGATTGCATAAGTATCTGTTAATGGAATTGTTGGCTAATTAACCCCTCAGGGACAATGCAGTACTCTGCACCCACTTAAAATTTTACCTTCAACGCTCCAGGCGGTACCCGAATCCGGTGAAGCTTGTTTCGAATGAACAGCCCACTCGGTACGAAGAGCCGAGTCAAAAAAAAATAACTGCCTAGTTCCAGTGTTCACGACGACCACCAATTTAACTGATGATATAAAAATAACTCCAACTATTATCTCAGACCACAACATTACCGAGACATCAACTAACATGGCGACAACCTTTAAAAAAAATAAAATACTCATACTGAAGAAAGAAGCAAATGCGAGATTTTTAACCGAAGCTCCTAAACTATGAATTTGGGAAGAAATCAGATCGAATGTGGCACAAATAGTGGGAGATAGGATAGTCTTAGAGGATAAAACAACCGAAGAAATGTTAATAACCTTGGAAGGAATTATTTCGAGAGACAAAAGCGAACAGCTGCGAAGTTAATTAACTGCACAGATCAGAAAAGTGATACAAGGAAAATTGGAGAGTATCGATAAGGAAATACGAGCTATTCTGAGGGGGAAGAGGAAGATGCAGTAGAATTAATAAAGGAAAATCCACTATCGGTCCCTTAAGAAAAGAAAATAATGAACTAACCAACGATTTAAAAGAAATATCTGAAATATTGAGAGCTCAATATGAATCGGTTTTCAGTACCCAAAAAAGCGAGAAAGTGGTACCTGACAGAGATTCATTCTTTGAAGAGAAATTACAAAGCGAGTGTATAATAAATTTTGATTTTACCCCAAAAAAATATAACGCGAGCTACAGGACAAATGAAATCACATTCAGCTGCTGGTCTGGACAAATGGAACGCCTTATTGATTATAAACTGTAAGAATGAAATAGCCAGATTCCAATATTGGATATGAAGAAAATCCCTGGGCACAGGGGAATCCTGTAAAGGGGCGAATAGTGTCCCTATATATAAAAGGGGGAGGAGGAGGATCTCAATGAACTATAGACCAATGTCACTGACACCTCATCTTACCAAAATATTTAAGGATAGTTAGAGAGAGAGAGACAGGAAAGATTCAACGAGAACCAGCACGGAAGATGATGCCTATCACAACAATACAGCATGAAAACAATATCATAGACGCACTTGAAAGCAATGAAAACTGCGATGTAATATTTAAGAATGTTGCCAAAGAATTCGACAAGTGTGATCATGGTGTAATAGCACATAAAATGAAACATATGGGAATAACAGGCAAAGTGAGAAAAGTATCTACAGGGTGGCCCATAAGTCCCAATCGGTTATAATTAAAGCTAAAATCTATCTAGCAGAGCTCACACTAACGTAATCGATTACTAAGGAAAGAATATTTGTCGAGATGGTTATATTTTGCCATTTGAATAATCAATAAATATTTCTAAACTTATTATAAACTTTTTTATTTTGTTTGATTTTTTGTATTTTCGCTTTAATTATAACCGATTGGGATTTATGGGTCACCCCGTACAATCTCCTTTGATAAAGTCAGCAAGTCGTAAAAATAGACAATGAAGTAACCAACAACAGTACAGTAACATCCTTTGATGACGATACGAAACTCAGCAGAAAAGTCAGAAATGCAGAAGAGGTGGACCGTAGAAGCACTACCGACGGACACAAACAAGAATATACAAATTGTCTGAAGACAACATCATGAAATTTAATATCGAGAAATTTCAGTTCTTGAGATATGGAACAAAAAAGTAACTAAAACAGGCAACATAACTTATGTTCCAGATAAATAGAAAATTCAGAGAAGCACAAAGACAAAAGAAAACGAAATTTAAAACACAAAATGAGATAGCGATAAACAAAGCAAAAAGAGTTGTGGGACAGTTACTGTGAACAATTAAAAGGAGGGTCAAGAAAATAATGACTTCTCTGCTGAAAACACCAAAACTTGAATACTTCTCAGTTTTGACGTTCCCAAATAAAAAAGAAATTAATAAACGAACAAATTAAAAAAAAATCACAGCCAAGAGTGATGGCTGCAAAGAACTCAATTATTGGGAAAGACTTCGTAAATTAAATCTACACTGAGCGGCAGAAAAATCGGCCCACTTGGAATATCGCGAAAAGCAAAAAAAGTGGGCAAGCTTCTGTTTAGAAAAGTTTTAAAATTCGAAAATATAGTCTATGAGGCAACCAAATAACGAGACAAAACGTCAGCTGCGAACACACTAGCTGTAACGAATTTTCGACTTCTTTTAAGAATTCGACAGTCTGACATTCAGTTGCTCTTGGACTGCTAGTGCCACTTTTTTCTCCCACTAGTGGGAGTACGCATTTGCGTTTAGTAACAGATAGACTTCTTTTTGGTTTCAGAATTGGACATTTACGATGGATTTGAGTGCCGTGAACGACGCAAGAGTTGTCGTCCTAATTGAAGATGGTCGGAGCCACCGTTACGTCGCCGATGCGCTTGGAATTCCAAGAACAATGGTTCGACGTGTCTACCAACGTTATGTGGAGACAGGAGAGTACACCAAAAGACCAGGATCTCGAAGATCGCGCTGCACATCTGCCCGTGACGATCGTTTCATCGTCTTGAGTATTTTGCGAGATCGTCGCTTGACTACCACAAACGTCCGCAATGAGTTGGAAAGGTCTCGAGACGTCAGTGTATCGGAGCAAACCGTTAGAAGGAGACTTATGGAAAGTGGCTTACATGCTAGACGTCCAGCAATGGGCCCGGAATTGCTCCCACACCACCGCAATGCTCGTCTTGCTTTCGCTCGTGAGCATGTCAATTGGACTATGGTCCAATGGGGACGAGTATTGTTCACGGACGAATCAAGATTTAATCTTCGAACATCCGATGGACGGGAAAGAGTGTGGAGAAGAACAGGAGAAAGATTGCCCCGTGCATTTTTACGGAGAGGGTTGCTTTTGGAGGAGGCTCAGTCATGGACTGGGGTGGTATCACTTCAAACTCGCGCACAGAGCTCGTCGTTGCTGGTGGTGGGTCATTGACGTCCGCAAGATACATGGAAGAGATCTTGCTGGAGCATGTGGTCCTTTTGCTCCTTTCGTTGGCGAAGACTTCCTTCTGCAGCACGATAACGCTAGACCCCATGCGGCAAGAGCCGTTAGCGATTTCCTTGACGAAGCTGGAATTCGTCGAATCGAGCGGCCTTCCCGAAGTCCGGACCTGAACCCCCTAGAACATCTCTGGGACACGATTGGACGGGTTCTTAGGGCTCGTCTAGTAGCCCCTAACATTCTACAGGAGCTACAACAAGCTTTAACTGAAGGGTGAGAGGGAATCGCACAGGATGTGATCGCCGATCTCATTCATGGAATGAATCGACGAATGGCTGCAGTCATTCAAGCTAGGGGTGGCAACACCTCTTATTAACCCTGGATAACAAATTGTTTTTTAATTTTTTGTTTTTGTCTAAATGTTTGTTTTTTGAGTTACAATTTTTTGTACAGTATTTTTTGATAATAAATTGTATTAAGCAGGTGTTTGAAGATTTTTTAATGTCCTCATAGACTAAATTTTCGAATTTTAAAACTTTTATAAACAGAAGCTTGCCCACTTTTTTGCTTTTCACGATATTCCAAGTGGGCCGATTTTTCTGCCGCTCAGTGTATATTCGCTGAAAAGAGGAGAGATGCACCATAATATATACAGATGGAAAATAACTGAACAGTGGTACCTAACCTCAAACTGAACCCAGTAACCATCCAAACAATACTGAGAAATAGCAAAGGTAGAATTTGCAGTGTTTCCAAACTAAAGCCCAGATGAAGGACATCCTCAACTCTGAAGGAAAATAGCTTGGTTGCCAAGGGGTCAAGACTATTTAACCAGCTTTTGAAAGACATCAGGAACATCAGTGGTGTCAAAGTCGAAGTTTTCAAAAGAAGACGAGATGCCTGGCTCAGGACGGTACTGGATGAGGCGAGTATGCTGCCTCTGCGAAGAAGATCGCATGAGGGGTGGGAGGCACAGTTTGCCTTCGTGCTTCGTGTGAAGAGAGGGTGACGCACGGAGCAACTACAAGGTTACAAGGTATATATATATATATATATATATATATAGTGTATATGTGTGTGTGTGTGTGTGTGTGTGTGTGTGTGTGTGTGTAATATCACCCAAACACGCAAGGAAAAAATTATAAAACAATGTTTAAAAAGCCTAATTAATTTCGGCCGGTCACAACCAAGTCCCTTTTCAAAGCCATAAACTAGTTAAAATGTCTAAAAAAGTTATAAAACTTCCGTCCGCGGAAGAGCTGAAGTTGAAATGAATTAATCCTTCTCTGAAAATCAAATGTCTCTCCGATGTGTTTTTGAGGGCAGCCTCCACATGGGATTTCATAAACTACGCCAGAATTGTTGGAGGCTTTTGTAATAGGATGACGGATGAACGAAGACAATTTATTTGGCACAGCGGAGACCAACTTAATCTGCTGTGGCAAGAGGAAAGCCCTTTGTTAACCTCAAAGGGCACTTTCAGGAATGAAACGTCTGAATCCTGGTTCCTTTTGATTTTCAGAGAAGGATTAATTCCCACAAACGTGACCTGAGATCGGGTAATACTTATAGTAGCTTGGTTCAGCATAAGGAACATCATAATCATATTTTTAACTTCCAGGATTCTAAACCATCATGAAGGTCAGGGACCAGGAGCAGAGACAAATATACGAGGCATTTTGTATTTTAGGAGAAAACACCATTTTAAATATTAAGCTGTCCTACAGTATGGATAGCTTTATTTTTAACGTTTTAAAATATTTTAGGGCAATTTCGGGTCGTGACCGGCTGCCAGATGTACAGGATTGATTTTTACTTAAAGATTTCTCATCTCGAATGTTTGAAATCTGGTCAATATTTTGCCTTTGCCAGCTGCCAGACGTACGACAGCCACCATCTCTCTCTCCGTGATTATGTCTTAACACAGTCATTTTAGCTTCAGCGCACTCCTGACATGGAAGAAGAAATCCTACGGCGATTTGAGGACAATCCAAGCGCAAGCACGCGAGGTGTTGCACGTATCCTCGGTGTGAACCACGACCTGGTCTGGAGTGTGTTGCACGAGCAGCAGTTACATCCGTTTCATCGTCAGAGAGTCCAGGCATTACAACCTCGGGATTACCCTCTTCGTGTGGAATTCGCACGCTGGTTTCTGCAGCAGACAGCGGTGCAGCCTAATTTTCCTGCTTATGTGCTGTTCTCAGATGAGGCCTGTTTCACACGTGAGGGTGTGTTTAACATGCACAATTCTCACGTGTGGGCGCACGCAAATCCACATGCTACACGGGTGCATGCTCATCAAGAACGGTTCGCCGTCAATGTTTGGGCGGGTATCGTCCATGGCAAGTTGATTGGGCCGTACCTGCTGCCTGCCCGACTCGACGTCAGGAGTGCGCACGTTTCTCTCCCGACCAGTGTCATGCATGTTTGCATGGAATGTTCGTTTCTCGCAGTCGCCGATGCAAATGCGCAAACGTTTGGTGGTTTGGCACACGTCTGTTTGGGAAGCGCTGTCGGTACAACCTCACAGCAGCTCTTCCGTTTCCATTGGCAGCCCCATACACCATATGCATGTCAGCCATCTCAGCAGTCGTGAAGCGCTCCATGTTACGCGTACTACGTCCGATTTAAGAATGCCCGCGGCAAGCGCGAGTCTAGCCCACTTCACCTTTTAGCCAATTGCAGCGGCGCCCTCTCGCGCCGAATGGTGACGTCAGCGGACATACACTTATAGACGAAAAGGGTTTGTCTTCGTGTTGCCTATCCCCCATTAGAATTTGTACAGAAAGTTTTCAAACACCCTGTATATATATATATATATATATATATATATATATACAGGGTGGGCCGTAAGTTTCCATACATAGGAAAAATAAACATTTTTTTATGGACAACCATTTTTATTTATATAATATGCTCTACATGGTTGCCATTGTTTTGAAAACACATTTCAATACGTGTTCCCCACTGTTGATGAACACGCATTAGCACAGTTGACGTTATGCTTGTAATGGCGTTGGTGATACGTTCCTTTAGATGATTTATGTCTCGTATCTTTTCCTGATACACCATGGCCTTCAAGTGCCCCCAAAGATAGAAATCAAGGGGGGTGAGATCTGGGGATCTGGGAGGCCACTCCACAGGACCACGCCGACCAATCCAAGCATCCGGAAACTGCTGCTGATCCAAATACCGACGCACGTGAAGACCATAATTTAAATTTTCCTATGTATGGAAACTTACGGCCCACCCTGTATATATATATATATATATATAATTATTTCATTGTGTACATTCAGTATGAGAACGAAAGCAAGATGCGTATCTAACTGCAGATAATCTTCTCTCTCAATCTTGTGTCCGCTTGCCTTTTTTCTCACGATTCTTAAGCATTGGATATGCAGCCTCTTGTGTTCTTTCTTTTCTCGATCAAGTAAAAAATATAATACACTTTGATATTGTTTCTTCTTTCTGAAAGTGCGCATATGTATATATACACACCTCGTTAACCTCGTTGCTGTTCCATGCGTTGGTCTCTCTTCACACGAAGGTCAAGCTGGTGGCCCCGCCTCTAGGCTTTGCTTGGTGGAGGAGCGAGTTGCTTTCTTGCGCTCTCCGTCGTACATAGCCAGGTACACCCTATTCATCTGGTACCGTCCTGAGTCAGGCATCTAGTCTTCTCTTGAAGACTTCAACTTTGACCCCTGTAACGTTTCTGAGGTCTTTTGGAAGCTGGTTAAAAGTCTTGTCCCCCTGACAACCAATCTATTTTCTTTAGTGTTGAGGAGGTCCCTTGTCGGGCATTTAAATTTGGAACACTACACATTCTGCCTTTCCTATTTTCCAGTGTTGTTTGAATGGTAATTGAGTTTAGTTTTAGGTTTGGTACCAGTTTTTCGATCATTTTCCATATGTAAACTATGGTGTACACCTCTCTCTTCTTTCCAGGGAGTACAGATTTAGTTTACATAGTCTTTCCCAGTAGTTGAGTTTTTTGCATATATATATATATATATATATATATATATATATATATATATATATATATATATTATATATATATTATATCAGTATATATATATATATATATATATATATATACACAGTATATATATATATGATGAATAAAACCACGAAGGGAAAAGAAACACAAAGTGGTGCTCATATATATATATATATATATATATATATATATATATATATATATATATATATATATACGGTGAGGGAGTTGTGCTTTAGCTGTGTAAATACCTTACCAGGTGCTGTGTTGAAATGAACCCTAGAAGTACTTCATTATTAAACTACTGTCAACAGAGGATGGTCAACTATAACAAGGCCTTCGGAACGGAAGCGGTCAGACCAGTCAGACTTTGGAAACTGACCAATATTCAGCTAAGCCATAGATCTTGTTCCTGGGGTCCGCTGTGTGGGCTGAGATAGCGAACTTTCTCGTAGACTGTTTGACGAATTCAAATTTAGTGTCAACTTAATCGCTAGAGTGATAAAGTACACGTGTCTGCTGCACTCGCTTTTGCTGTTTTATTTTTATCTTGTATATTTATCTATCATTAAATATACAACTAGCCGTAATTTGTTCAGAGAATAGTTAAAACAACTCATATATATATATATATATATATATATATATATATATATATATATATTATATATATATATATAGCGGATCGACAAGAAATAGACCAACAAGTAGACAAACAAATTCTTCTTCCACGCCTTCATCAAACATTCTTGGAAAACACACGTGGGCAAAGAATCAAACAATGAAGCGTCTGTTCTTCTTCTAAAAGCCGCCAAAAGCAACTAAAGGACGCGAGCAAGGCGTTTCAAGATTTGGCGCGAAGTCCGCGTCACAGGAACTATGTAATATAAGCGAGATGCCACACACACACTCACACTCACTTACTAGCTATCCGCTTTCACGAACAGAACACGTCCGACAACCGCCCTCCGGCTTCCCGCCGGAGGAGCGGCCTGCTGTTTCCTTCAAGGCTTTCGATCTATCATCACTTAAGGCCTACCGCGGTCAGCCTGCAGAAGCGATCCTTCGAGGCCCAGCGCCGTTTCGACTTCAGCCGCCTCCACCTCAATTCTACATCAAGCGAATCAACACTTGAGGCGACCAGCGCCCGTTACACAACTTCGATGGGAAGGTCAGCGACGCTTAGAGCCTACACCTACAAGATCAATTATAGGCATTTCTAGGCCATCCTACACCTCGAGAAGCAACAACACTCGGGCCTACGTTCTACGCAGCCTACATCAAACATCTCCATCATCTCGAGAGGCTTAACGATCAACGACACGTCGAGCCTACAGTAATAGGTTCACTCGACACTTCAACAAAGGTTCTCATCGTTCCGGTAAGATAAGCGCATCCTTTTCTAAGTACTTTCGTGAAGCCTACATTAGCCTACCGCCGAAAGGTAAGCTATACTTCCAAAGTGTGTAATTAAACGTTCCAACTGAATCTCGTTAAATGCAGTAGGCCTATTTCCTAATTCAAGTGTCCTTCAGAAAACTGTAATTCATATCATCCGCTATTGTGTTCACTTATATATTTGTGTGATAACTAAGTTCTCTACTGCAGGCCTAATTCATTTACAGTGTACATCCCTTCAAATTATCATTCGGCAACATCATCTAAGGTGTACCAACTTAGCATTATATAATTACTTTATGTAAATGATCATATTTCTCTCAACTATCATTAGGCCTATCCATAAACGCGCGTCATCAATCCATTATTATTAGGCCCATTCAGTTGTTCTATGTGCATCCATGCAAATATTTAGCCTACTTAATCAGTGTCATGTATTCTATTCAGTGTACCAAAACGTACGCGCATTCTGTGTCATTAATAGGCCTCTTTCAATGATCATTCATGCATAATCTGTAGCTTCCCTAATCAGTGTATTACATAACGTTTTTGTTATTATTACGTACATGCATTATTTTTGTAATCACTAAGTTTCATATTTCAGGTTGGGTCCCATTTTTGTATACCATTAAGCCTCACATAAACGAGCGTATTTCTTAATAATTGATCTGTTTAAGCCCTTTATTTACTAATCCTCGGTCAGACTCGTCCCTAATACAAATGTCGTTATAGAATTGTTAAGCCATAATCACTGTGACAATTAACGTATTTATTTTTATAATAAACTACAAAACTATAAGGTGTCTTATATAACCTTAACATTAATTTGGCTCGGGTGTAATCCGAGCCTGGTGACCTCGAAGCCATTTCGAATTTCTCGGTATTATTACAGTAGGCCTACGCCTTAGCCACTTTCAATTGGTGATACTTTACATCATAAATTATTAACCCAGCCTATCATTAATAAACAATCAGTCATTGCATCAATTAATCATTAGCATACAATCAAATCATTATCACTTTAAACGGACGGCTAAAACTAGGTCCCATATATATATATATATAAACTCTTTGAAATATGCGCAATGATGAAGGGGCTAGTCTTTTCTGAAAGAAAGTACTGCCAGTAGGTTCTTCCTGCCAG
The DNA here is from genome assembly GCA_023014485.1 of Bathynomus jamesi. Lineage (NCBI taxonomy): Eukaryota > Metazoa > Arthropoda > Malacostraca > Isopoda > Cirolanidae > Bathynomus > Bathynomus jamesi. The sequence continues at coordinate 179,007 of JAJOZX010001002.1, read as the reverse complement.
GTAGATGTACCCTCACTGCCTCGATTTAGAAGAGTTCCAGCTAGGCTAGAAGAGGATTGTGTTCCACCAGAAGGTCGCTAAGCACCTGAAGATCTTTACAGAATGTCAGATTATGAAGCTCTGGACCTGATGATAATAATACCCATAACTGAGAGGTCTGCCCAAGCAGAGTATAAATGTATGTCCAATGTAAAGAGTTGCTTTTCGATGATGCAAAAGGATAGACGTTCACAGCATAATTAGAGAGTGTAACCTCATTCTAGGGCTCAGACTTCCTTCCTGCAAGACTACATACACATCTAGCAACCTTCAGTATGAACTTTGTGTTCACGGTACCCTTGAGCAGTTAATCCTACGTGATGTAGTTACATAAACGCAATCATTGACACCTGGCCAGTAATCTCTTATCTCCTCTGTGATCACATAAGCAAAGTTAATTATGATGATGCCAGCCACCATTACCTGTAGTGAGCGTTCGTTTAGTAGTCTCGTGCGTATTAAAACTTAGAGTTCAAACACGACTCAGAAAAGGCTTAACCATTTGATGCTATTGCATGTACAGTGCTTACAAGAAGTCTCACGCCTCTGTCTCGTCTCAAGCTAGTCTGTTAGGTATAAAATGGGTGGTCCTTATGGCAGCGGAGGTGTGTTCGGATTGGTGCACATAATTGCTCTAACCCCATCAATGACGTCCACATCTTTGAGTTGATCACTCTATCTATTTATATATAAAGACATACTGTATATAGATATATAAAGAGTATGCAGGGGATAACGTGTCTCAGTCCCAGCTATGGTAGTTGTCTTACAATTAACAGTCCCAAGTGCAAGTTACGTTAACACCTCCACATAAACTACCCTGGACTAAAATAACATACGTGAAGCCCTTACCCACAAACCATTTAAAAGGTGTGATTTAAAAGCTCTCTCTCTCTCTCTCTCTCTCTCTCTCTCTCTCTCTCTCTCTCCTCTCTCTCTCTCTCTCTCTCTGATCACACCGCATCCCATCAGAAGTCTTCAGCAGGGACATCGGCAATGTATCCATATAACGTTAATAACAACCGAAACTAGGGGAAAATATACTCTCTGCCTTCCGCTCTACCCTAAATCCTTTTCTCTTAGTGACCTCTTAATACAAACTAATCAATCATATTTTGCGACTTTTTAACTCTGGTAGGATTCAATTCCATTCCTATAGTGTAAGAGATTACTTAAATTCATGTGTGTATTATGCCATATGATGTGCGTAATAAATAATTATTTTTAAATAGTTGGAGCATTCAAGGTCATCTGTAATAATCTATAGACTACCCCCAAGCCCACTCTCAACACTTAGATTCCCCTAAGACACAGGCGTCTTCAAGTAACATGAATGCGTAGAGATCTAAGGTGTTAGATTCCATATTACATAATTTATGTGCTAGGTTTAAGAACGCTGGCATTGAAGGATGGAAGGAAGGGACAGTAAAAGCGATAATAGGTTTAATGAAGGAAGTGGAATGAGGATGGAGGTAAGCGTTGCTATGTCGAAGGAAACGAGGTTGGGTGGGGAATTACGAAGGAAGGAAAGGGAGAGAGGGGGCTAAAATGAACACGGGGATGGGTTAAGGGAGAGGAGAGAAATTCATATGAAATGCTAAACAAAACTCAAATATTTATTTTAATGCCCTAGACCTAGAAAGACAAAGAGCAAAATACCTTAAACTAACAATGATTGACAGAAACAGAAGAGTCTGGTCTTAGACGCACTGATAGGTTTAACGTATGTGGCTAGAGGCCGCCACTCAGAATTACCACTACTACCTAAGTCATAATAAGGTTATTTACTATGACAGAGTAGTCATGAGTAGTTATGGAAATAAAATATGATTATACTGTTGATGGCTGACTATATTCAGTTGGGATATAAACTATTGCTGACAATCTTTGGATCCTTGGCTTTTAAGACAAATTTTTTATGCATATGTTCAACAAAACAGGAAATTGGCTGATTATTACCATTCGAAGGGTTGGTACCCTTCACAACCGAAATCAATTTCAGAAGGGGTGCATGCCGCATGGTATCCTCATTTCCTTTATCGTCCCAGCACGCTTCACATAAGTCATTTACACAAAGATGGAAAGGCCGTCTGTGCGCCAGGAGACGACCCAGGCAATGCGGGGAGCAATGGTGACATTGCATGAATATGGTGTGCCAATAAGAGACATATCAAGACGACTAAACGTTCATCGAAGCACTGTGGAACGGTGGATTCATCGGTATGAAGCAAAAAAACTCAATCGCTACTTTGCCGAGGTCTGGTCCTCCGCGTTCAACATCTCAAGAGGAAGATGCTGCGATTGTTAATCATGCCAGAGAGCATCCGTTTGTTCCAGCGACGCATATTTACAGAGACCTGAACCTTCGTTGTAGCGCAAATACAGTGAACAACAGACTTCACGAGGCAGGGTATTTTTCTCGCCGTCCAGCTATAAAACCTGCATTGACGATCTACAGAAGCTAAGGCTAACAAAGACCCTAAGATCCACCCTAAGGTTAGCCCGAGAGAAAGGAAAGAGTAGGGGGTTAAGAGAAGAGAAGAGAATAAGGGGTTAAGTAAGGAGGAACACCTATCACTCGTGGGTTAATATTCATTCAGTAAAAGAGAAAAAAGACTCACCATCATCGTCCGCCGGCCACTACCGACAAGTCAGAAAAATAGTCGGAGAAAATAGGAGAGGGGTGAAAGATGAAAAGAAGTAAAATAAGAACGCTTACAAACAATGCAAACAGTCTTAACTCACTGTCATACCATGCAAACTACAAACATGCAAGAAAAGAGAGTTACAGACATGCAAAGTAAGGAGAGGATAAGAAAAAAAAAAAGGAGGTAAAGTTAAACAGAAAGTGGGTTAGTTTACGCTACGCTACGAGCTACATCTACGTTCGTGTTAGTCTAATTTTTTTTTTTTTTAATTTCATTGCTGGCTTCACACGTTGGAATGTCACAAGCTGACATTTATCGTCAACAGACTCATCCTCGACCACCACCCCAAGAGCTCTTGTTGCTAACTTTTTTTTTTTATTTTAAACAACGTTAATATTTTTAAAATGTCTATCAAGACGGTTCTTAAACACATTAACGCTGGTAGAGTTCACGACGGGCGCGGGAAGATTATTCCATTTATCAATTACTTTAAACGTAAAGAAGTTTTTAGGATATTAGTAGTGAAACGTCTGCCACGCAACTTAAATCCGTTATTACAAGTATTACTATTATCGAAAGTGAACAATTTGTCAAAATTTACGTTATCGATGTTATAAACGATTTTGAAAACTTCAATAAGCTCCCCCCTTAATCTCCTAGTTTCGAGTGAATACAGGTCTAACTCTTTAATCCTATCTTCATAAGGCTTGTTGCTCAATGACGGAATTAGTTTCGTGGCACGACGCTGAATCCTTTCTAACCTATCAATATCCTCACGCAAGTACGGGCACCAAAACTGAACGGCATATTCTAAATGAGGCCTGACTAGGGACTTGTAAAGGGGCAATATAATATCCTTCGATTTAAATTCGAAATTACGCGCTATGAAGCCTAACATCCTATTAGCTTTTGCGCAAGACTCCAGGCACTGGTTCCTAACGTTTAAATCCTTAGATACGCGTACGCCTAAATCTACTTCCTCGTCAACGCTCGCCAAATCCCTATCATCCATCGTGTACGTGTAATTATTGTTACGAGAACCTACATGCAAAACTTTACATTTGTCTACGTTAAATTGCATCTGCCACTTATGCGTCCACTCCATAATGCTATTTACATCGTCTTGGAGCCTATTTCTATCGTCCTCGTTAACAACCTTACCCCTATTTTAGTATCGTCCGCGAATCTTGACACGTTACTAGTCAATCCTACATTTATATCGTTAAAGTAAATTACGAATAGCAATAGGCCTAACACTGAACCCTGAGGGACACCGCTACCTACATCCAACCACCCCGATTCACTACCATTAACTACCACCCTCTGCCTCCTAGAACGAAGCCATTCTTCTAACCAGCTAGCTACCTGACCGCGTATACCGTGCGCTTTGACCTTCGCAATTAATCTCCTATGCGGAACTGTATCGAACGCCTTTTTAAAATCTAAATAAATAACGTCAGCGGCTCTATGCCTATCGTATTCGCGCACTATTTCGTTATAAAATTCTAACAAATTAGTTAAACAAGACCTATGGCGTCGAAACCCATGCTGACTACTATTAATCAAATCTATACTTTCTAAGTGATCGATGATACGATCTCAACTACGGATTCCAAAAGTTTACCGACAATTGACGTTAAGCTAATGGGCCTATAATTGCTAGTTACTGCGCGGTCGCCTTTTTTAAAAATAGGCGTGACGTTAGCTAATTTGAAGTCTTCAGGAATAATCCCCGTTTCGAGTGACTGATTAAAAATCTTCGTTAAGGGGCCTGCGATAACGTCTTTCAAATCTTTCAAATGTCTAGGATAAAAAGCGTCAGGGCCTGGAGCCTTGCTAACTTTTAGCCTATCGATATAATGCGCACTCTCACCCTCGTAAAGTTATTTCATCCAAAATAGTCTCGCTACTAAATGGAACGATATCGTCCACGTCGGGGACATTATTTACGTCTTCTACGGTAAAAACTGTGGCAAAAAAGTTATTGAAAATACCCGTCATCGCCTGAGCGTCAGAAGCCAAAGCGCCATTAACATCCACTAGAGGGCCTATGTTAACTTTTATCGGCTTACGATTATTAACGTATTCAAAAAACTTTTTGGATTATGTTTACTATCCGCAGCTATAAGTATCTCTAAATTACGCTTAGCATTCCTAACTGATCTTTTAACCTGACGTCTAAGCTCGATATATCTATTAAAGTTAGCTGCCGTGCCATTGCGCTTATTAAGTCCATACACTCTATTACGCTCGTTTATGAACTCGCCTATTTCCTTAGTCCACCACTTGGGTCTACCATGATTTCTAGCGCGCTTGGGCCTACGAGGAATAAACTCCCTTTCAATATTCCTAAAACTTTCTTTAAACGCCACCCAATGCAAATTTGTCATTACCCATAAATAAGTTATCCCAGTCCACTACTCTCATCCTATCCGCAAAACTATCAAAATTAGCCCTACGAAAATCAAGGACTTCTATTACGTTACTATCCTTAGTGTTTTCTATCAATAACTTAAACCTAAGAATTTGATGATCACTACATCCTAAACTCTCGCCTACTCCTAAACTATCGACTATATTTTCGCCGTTCGTCATCACCAAGTCTAAAATATTGTCACCGCGCGTTGGTTCGGTAACTATCTGTCGTAAAAAATTATCCTCCATGAACTCAATCTCAAACCCTCCTCATTACCAGTAAAAGTCTCATAATTAACATTAGGGCAGTTAAAGTCTCCGACAATTATACTATTCCGATTGTAAATAAAGTTACCAAGAAGTGAGTAAAATTTAGTATCTGTATCGAGGGGTTGAACGGGAGGTCTATAAACAACAACAAAATTAAAACTAATACTACGCGCCCTAACTTCAACACATATCGCATTAATTGCTGCCGGAAAATCTAACTTAACCTCGATAGCCCTAAGGGAATTACGAATGTACAGTGCTTACAATAAGTCTCGCGCCTCTGTCTCGTCCCAAGCTAGTCTGTTAGGTATAAAATGGGCGGTCCTTATGGTAGCGGAGGTGGGTTCGGATTGGTGCACATAATTGCTCTAACCCTATCAATGACGTCCACATTATCATTGTGTCGATCACTCTATCTATTTATATATAGAGACATACTGTATATAGATATATATAGATTATGCAGGAGATACCGCTCTCTCTCTCTCTCTCTCTCTCTCTCTCTCTCTTCTCTCTCTCTCTCTCTCTCTCTCTCTCCATCCTCTCTCCCCATCCTCCCTCTCTCTCTCTCTCCATCCTCTCTCCCCATCCTCCCTCTCTCTCTCTCTCCATCCTCTCTCTCTCTCTCTCTCTCCTCAGGAAAGATATGAGAGGCTGCAGCGAGTGCAGGCGAGGGCCACAAAGTTAATCCCTTCCGTTAGGCATATGGGCTACAATCGACGGTTACGCGCCCTGAACTTGTTTTCGCTTGAAACTCGGAGGCTGCGCGGTCAACTGATCGAGGTTTTCAAGCTCTTACGCCGGTTCAACGATGTCGATTTTAGAAGTATGTTTAGTTTAAATGATAACCCAACTCGCAACAATGGTTGGAAGTTGGATTTGAAACGGTTTAGGACTAGTGTGTGGGAATTACTTTACGTATAAGATCTGTCACACGTGGAACAGGTTACCTTCAGAAGTTGTGAACAGTTCCTCTGTGGATCAGTTTAAGAAAAAGTTAGACCAAATGGATCAAGTAAAGATAATCCCTCCCAGGTCACACTAGTAAAGCAAATCCCTCCCAAAAATGACCAAGTAAAGATAATCCCTCCCAGAAAGTAAAGTAAAGTGAAGCAGTCTGACATAAGGATAAAAATTGAGAATCTTTTTTCAAAAAATGATTTATTTGAAAACAAAATTTATTAAAATTCATTTATTACAATGGATCAAGTAAAGATAAGCACCCCCAACCTTTTTTAGTTAGCTTTATAAGGCTAACTAACGAAAATATCACGACTTAACCTAACCAATCGTTAGGTCAACTGTACGCCCTTGACGATTGGTTAGGTTAGGTCGTGATATTTTCGTTAGTTAGCCTTATAAAGCTAACTAAAAAAGGTTGGGGGGTGCTTAACTTTACTTGATCCAAAGACTTTAATTAAAGCGGTATTGCGGTAAAGCGGTATTACCAACTTTACCAAGTAAAGATGATCCCTCCCAAAAAATGATCAAGTAAAGATAGTCCCTCCTTTTTCTGTTGGGAGGGATTATCTTTACTTGATCCGACCAAATCTTTCACACTATTTGAGGGTGTAGAAAATTTTCCCTGGCACCCCGTTACCATTGGTACCTCCTCGGTATGGGCCGCAAGGCCTTTTGAGATACTTCTTTTCCTTGTAACTCCTTGTAACTCTCTCTCTCTCATCACACCGCATGGCAATGTATCCATATAACGTTAATAATAACCGAAACTCGAGAAAATATACTCTCTGCCTTCCGCTCTATCCCAAATCCTTTTCTCTTAGTAACCTCTTAATACAAACTAATCTATCATATTTTGCGACTTTTTAACTCTGGTAGGATTCAATTCCATTCCTATAGTGTAAGATACTTAAATTCATGTGTGTATTATGCCATATGATGTGCGTAATAAATAATCATTTTTAAATAGTTGGAGCGTTCAAGGTCATCTGTAGTAATCTATAGACTACCCCTCAAACCCACTCTCAACACTTAAATTCCCCTAAGACACAGGCGTCTTCAAGTAACATGAATGCGTAGAGATCTAAGGTGTTAGATTCCATATTATATAATTTATGTGCTAGGTTTAAGAACGCTGGCATTGAAGGATGGAAGGAAGGGACAGTAAAAGCGATAATAGGTTTAATGAAGGAAGTGGAATGAGGATGGAAGTAAGCGTTGCTATGTCGAAGGAAACGAGGTTGGGTGGGGAATTACGAAGGGAGGAGGAAAGGGAGCCAGAGATTATTAATCTAATTCTGCCACCACGTTCTTCTGATATGAATCCGATTGAAAACCTTTGGGCAATAATGATTAACGAATGGGAGCAACGCAATGAAAGAACATTTGAAGCACTTTTTGCTCACACGAGGAATAGTTGGGAGAGCTTACGTCGAACACCAAATATTCCCTACAATCTGGTTTCTTCTATGCCGCATCGATTGCAAGAAATTATTGATGCCGGAGGAAGCTATACGAAATACTGATGTTAAAGCCATGACGTAAATGTGTATCGAATATATATTTATGTTAATATAGAATTTTATTATATTTTTATGTTTGACATCTATAAAGTATATATTGTGACCATGAAAGAACTTTACTTATCCTTAGTTAGAATCTTTTCTTGCAATGTCTACGCTCGTGGAGATGATAATATATGCATTGTTGAAACAAACTATGAGAAGGTAATAGTTTCAGGAAAAAAATAAAAACTAGCAACATCGAGGTCATCACATGTTTATGGGAATTGTCGTATGATATGCTTCCAATAAACTCTTATATACTACTATATACAGTATACTATATTACGTAATAATTACGATGAACAAATCAAATGCAAATTTCTGTGATTCACGGCCCACCAGTCTTGCTTTAGACTAATGACTTTCATAAGATGAAATAGGTTACCACTTAAAACAATGGATAAACTATCTATTAGTGAGACGACCGTGACTTCCTCGAAATGCGAGCGCGTGAAAGGTTCACTGAAGAATTTGATCATTAGATTCTTCACGTAGGATATGTATCACAAACAACAATATTGACAACAATTCCCAACAATTACTTAATATCAATCATTGCATTTGAGCAAATAATTTAGACCTGGTCAAAATAACTTAGGCATCATGCCATGATTTGGGATATTTTCCGAATTAGTCGTTCTCTATAGTCTACAGTATATATTGAGACTAATGTAATACCCAGCTAATATTATGATGACTAGGATTGCTCCATAACCATCCCAACATCCCGAAACTTGGTCATTCTGCTTCTTAATCATTTGTATTTTAAACACTAAAATGTAGCAGAAGTGACGTAATAATGGACGTCATTGATGGGGTTAGAGCAATTATGTGTACCAATCCGAACACACCTCCGCTGCCATAAGGACCGCCCATTTTATACCTAACAGACTAGCTTGGGACGAGACAGAGGCGCGAGACTTATTGTAAGCACTGTACAGCAAAACGCCGCCACCAAACCTATGTAACCTATCATTAGTAAAGAGTTTAAAACCCGGTATATCAAGTTCCCCCAACAAGTCCCGAGTCACGGTATTTAACCAAGTTTCAGTGATAGCAACTATATCGTAGTTGTGGGAATAAATTATCGCCTTAAATTAATTTAATTTATTTCTAATACTACGCGCGTTACAATAAAAGACGTTTAAGTTATTTTTTACCACGGGCCCGCGTTTTAAACTATTTTTCACGTCGGGCCCGCGTTCCCCAGGCGCGGATGGGATTTGCCTTGCAATACTTGCCGCAGGAGGAAGAATTCTGGAGAAAAGTTGTGTACTGTGACGAAAAAACATTTTCAACAGAGTCATGGTTCCCTGCATTGTTGGAGGCAGCGCGGAAAACGCTATGAAGAAGGAAATGTTTTCCCGAGCCAATGTAGTGGTCATATCAATCTCGGTGTGTGGGGCTGGATGTCTGGCTATGGTGTCGGAGAATTGACTCAAGTAGATGGACGCTTTACTGGACAGCAATATTGCCAGATACTGGAAGAGGTGCTGCTACCCAGTGTTCGTGCGTATCTTGTTCCAGCACCGGAACCATTTTACTTCATGGAAGATAACAGTCCCATTCATAGGAGTAACGTTGTGAGAGCGTGGTACGAAGATCACCCAGAGATTATTAATCTAATCCTGCCACCACGTTCTCCTGATTTGAATCCGATTGAAAACCTTTGGGCAATAATGATTAACGAATGGGAGCAACGCAATGAAAGAACATTTGAAGCACTTTTAGCTCACACGAGGAATAGTTGTGAGAGCTTACGCCAAACACCAAACATTCCCTACAATCTGGCCTCGTCTATGCCGCAACGATTGCAAGAAATTATTGATGCTGGAGGAACCTATACGAAATACTGATTAAAGCTATGACGTAAATGTGTATCGAATATATATTTATGTTAATATAGAATTTTATTATATTTTTATGTTTGACATCTATAAAAGTATATATTGTGACCATGAAAGAACTTTACTTATCCTTAGTTAGAATCTTTTCTTGCAATGTCTACGCTCGTGGAGATGATAATATATGCATTGTTGAAACAAACTATGAAAGGTAATAGTTTCAGGAAAAAAATAAAAACTGGCAACATCGAGGTCATCAATTAGGCCTGTTCAAAAATCAACTTTTTCTTATTTTCATAGGTTTCTGTACATTTTCCCATGCTTTTTGACCTGAAAAAGCCGAAAATCACAACTATTTTGACCTAGGATGTTGGGAAGCATTGCCGCATGGAGCTTTAAATTTTCTGCCTTGAAATCGGCCAAAGCGCCAATTCCGGGGTCCCTTGAATTATGTTTTGCACTTTAACTTTTGATCTAAACAAGATAGAGCAACAAATTAGGTATCAAATGAAAGAGCATAAAATTAAAAATAATAATAATAATAATAATAATAATAATAATAATAAATAAATAATAATTATATAATAATAATAATAATAATAATAATAATAATAATTATCTATCATTTTTCAGGAAACAACAGAAACTCAATCAGAATCTAGAAAACCATCTACAAGTTACAACTTCACAATGGCATTAAGCAAGGAGCTGAGGGAGCTCCGTGGGCGCACAGTTGATATCTCAGAACCTCCACGTACTGTCCACAGGCAGGTGTCAACTGGGCCATCTACCAGATCTCTCACTGAAACTTTCCTGGTTGGATACCCTTCAGCTTTTATCAGTGGTTCCCAGCTTCCCACCAACAGACAGGCGTTCCAGTATTTCCTTAATCTTCAGAATTTACCGGAAAATGCAGGGAGGCCCATGGTTCAAGACCTTGCATATGAAACAGTTGAATCTATCATCCCATTCTGGCAGATGGCTAGGATCAAGACAATGACCAAGTACAACGCAATGAAGCTCTTCATGAAACTACATGAGAAACATCGTGCTCTGGTGAAAAGCAAAGGAAGAGCAAGTAACCCTGGAGGAAAAAGAGGAGCATTTGTGCTGGAATTAGACAGCCTGTTCGATATAGGAGCTAAAGATGCAATCCAGGAAATACAGAACAACAGACTGTTATCCAGAGAAGAAAGATGAGGATATCAGGTTCTACGAAGACCAAAAGACTGAGAGGAAAGGTCATATGTCTGGTCATGACAAGATTTTTGAGACAAGATTCCTGCAGCAAGCAGCGAGGAATGAAAGACTGCAGCATAGACAAGAACAAGGTAAAACTAATTACTTTGAACGTCACAAAAAGTTTTAAGTTTTACTCCATTGCGATATTTAGCATGTACTTAACAATTACTGTCTTAACATGTACTATTTTACAGCTGCAGCAGAACAAGAGGCAGTTGTTCATGTGGATGACATTATCTGGGGTGACTCAACTGACAACGACGCTAACACAGAGGACATGGATTACCATCAGCCTCGTCCTGGATGTTCTCACCATCAAGACACTGTGACTAGTGTGACTTTGACGTTTCCAAGGAAGGTCATGGAATGTGATGTCATCTGCAATACAGCTGATCGTCTTGGTTTATCAGACAATCAAGTTACTGCCATGGTTTCTGCCACCTTGAAAGCTGGAGGGGCTGATCTGGATAACTTCGTCATCTCAACCTCAACAACACGTCGCAACAGAATGCTGTCCAGGTATAATATCAGCCAGAGTCACATGTCCAAGTTTTGTGAAAACCCCCCACAGTACGCTGCCTTACACTGGGATGGAAAGTTGCTCAAAGATGTCTTGGGCAGTGAACCTGGAAGTACCTCAGAGACTTTAGCTGTGCTAGTGTCTGGTCCACCTTCATACACTGAAGGAAAGTTATTGGGAGTACCTGTCATCGACAATTCTTCTGGCACAGCTCAGGCTGAGGCTTCAATGGATTTACTGGAGACATGGGAACTTACGGATAATGTTACTGCCCTTGTTTTTGACACTACATCCAGTAACAGTGGAGTTCACAGAGGAGCTGCCAAACTGCTAGAGAAAATGCTGAACAAAAAGGTGTTTTATCTGGCCTGTCGACATCACATCCTGGAAATCCTAGTAGGAGCAGTTTGGGAGAAGCTGTTTGGGAAGGTGAAGGGGCCAGATAATCCCTGGTTTGAGCATCTGAAGGACGTTTGGACGGACTTGTCCAAGGAAAACCCAAAGATGCTGGCTATCAACAGCAAATGGCTGAAGGAAAAGAAGAAGAACAGTGAAGAAATACTCCAAGACATTCTAACAGCAGAAAGGCTTCCAAGAGCCGACTACAGGGAAATGGCTGAACTGACAGTCATTGTTCTTGGAGGAACGCCTCCTCGAGGTATTCACTGGAGTCGACCAGGCGCCATTCATCAGGCCAGATGGATGGCCAGAAACCTGTACTCCATGAAAATGCTGATGTTTGCAGATCAACTTGAGTACGACGAAGACACTGTATCAAAGCTGGAAAGACTCAACACCTTCCTTGCGCTGTTCTACACTCCTGTATGGATGATGTCAATGTCTGCTGCAGATGCTCCCGTGAATGATCTAAGTCTAATCCAGGACATGTTGAAGTACAAGAAAACTGACCCAGAGCTTGCTGATGCAGTACTTAATAAGATGGAAAACCACAAATGGTACCTGACGCAGGAAGTCGTGCCATTTGCCCTGTTCAGCAGTAGATTGAGTGACACATTGAAGCACGACATTGCTGCCCAGTTACATGCCACTGAGAAGCCAGACAGCTTCAGAACAGGAAAGCCTCTATTCCAGAGAGTCACAGCTAAGACCACCCTGGTTGATCTCATTGGCCCAGAATCACATTTCCTGCTGGACACACTGAACATTGGATCCGAGTGGCTTCTGGAACCTGTCACGTCTTGGCCACAGAATGAGGACTACAGAAAAGCGTTGGACTATGTTAAGAATCTGAAAGCGGTGAATGACATTGCTGAACGTGGTGTCAAGATGATGAGCGACTTTGCAAATGTCATAACAACAGATGCCAAGCAAAGGGACTATCTCCTTCAAGCTGTGGAGTTCAACAGACGCCGCTTTGACAGCTTCAAGAAACAAACTCTTAACAACTGACTGTGTAAATGTCATTATGAAATTAATCATCATGTAATGCTTTCACTTCTTGATCGATTAGACTTGTGACAAAATGTTAATCTCAAATTTGTGTCATGAATAAGGCGCCTTGTCTGCCTTGAGTGTGAGAAAACGAATTTTGTGATATTTCTGAAATCTTTGTATGTACCAATGTGCCATTTCTTGTTCCAAGACTATCATAATTGTATAAGTTAGAAAGAGGATTAAAAACACTTTAATTTGGTGCCTATTTTGTTGCTCTATCTTGTTTAGATAAAAAGTTATAGTGCAAAACATGATTCAAGGGACCCCGGAACTGGTGCTTCTGGCCGATTTCAAGGCAGAAAACTTAAAGCTCCATGCGGCAATGCTTCTCAACAACCTAGGTCAAAATGGTTGTGATTTTCGGCCTTTTCAGGTCAAAAAGCATGGGGAAAAGTACAGAAACCTATGAAAATAAGAAAAAGTTGATTTTTGAACAGGGCTATCATCACATGTTTATGGGAATTGTCATATGATATGCTACCAATAAACTCTTATATACTACTATATACAGTATACTATATTACGTAATAATTACGATGAACAAATCAAATGCAAATTTCTCTGATTCACGGCCCACCAGTCTTGCTTTAGACTAATGACTTTCATAAGATGGAATAGGTTTAACATAGTTCGCTTAATAGGTTACCACTTAAAACAATGGATAAACTATCTATTAGTGAGACGACCGTGACTTCCTCGAAATGCGAGCGCGTGAGGGGTTCACTGAGGAATTTGGTCATTAGATTCTTCAAGTAGGATATTTATCACAAACAACAATAGTGACAACAATTCCCAACAATTACTTAATATCAATAATTGCATTTGAGCAAATAATTTAGACCTGCGTCAAAATAACTTAGGTATCATGCCATGATTTGGGATATTTGCCGAATTAGTCGTTCTCTATAGTCTACACTCTACAGTATATATTGAGACGGTATAATCTAATGCCCAGCTAATATTATGATGAATAGGATTGCTCCATAACCATCCCAACATCCCGAAACTTGCTCATTCTGCTTCTTAATCATTCGTATTTTAAACACTAAAATGTAGCAGAAGTGACCTAATAATGACGTCATTGATTGTGTTAGAGCAGTTATGTGCACCAATCCGAACACACCTCCGCTGCCATAAGGACCGCCCATTTTATACCTAACAGACTAGCTTGGGACGAGACAGAGGCGTGAGACTTCTTGTAAGCACTGTACATTAAGAAAGGTGCGATCAATTAGGTTTAGTTGATGTTAACCTATGGAAATGTTCAGAGTTCTGAACGTAGGTTATCCTTGTTTGGTAAATGTAACACATTGTAATTTGCCAAGACCATAGTTCTGGTACGATCCAAGGTCACAATGACTGAAATGGCAGTGAAGCATGCTGATATTGACATGAAACCAGTGTAATACCTAATACTTTTTGTCTAAATATATGCATTTTGCAAACTCATCTAAATTGTTTGATTATGGTCAGTCATGAGATGAAATAAATCTTCAAACTACTTTTGCCGTGTGTATATATATATATATATATATATATATATGATACACACAGACAGTGCATGGAACAAAGAACTCTTCTGCCACTACGTTCTCCTGATTTGAATCCGATTGAAAACCTTTGGGCAATAATGATTAACGAATGGGAGCAACGCAATGAAAGAACATTTGAAGCACTTTATATATATATATATATATATATATATACACACTTTGATATCATTTTCTGAAGTAGAGAGGTAATTAAAGAGTTCAAGACTGGTTCTGCGTCAGGGGTAGATGACCTATCGAATGAGCACTTAAAATATGCAAATGACGTAGTATGTCTGCATATACTGTATCATTGCTCCTATTAGCCATGCTTGCTCATAGCTACTGTATATCCCTGCAGAGTTCATGAGGGTATATATCTTGCCCCTGGTCAAAAATAAGTACGAAGACTTCTGTCTAGCAATAATTATAGGCCTATTGCTGTTGCTTCCTGCTTCTCGAAACTACTAGAAAAACTCTTGTTACTCCGATTAACCCTTTAAGCCATGAATTTTTTATAGGGTTGTTATGAATGTGCGTATTTGAAACGTTAGCAATTTGTACCGTCAGTACTCAAAGGGTTAAATGATTTCCTATGAACATCTAATCAGTTTGGCTTTAAAAAGTCCCACTCAACTGACCTGTGTATCTTTGTACTTAAAAAAACAACATCTAAATACATTGACAGTAATTCAACTATTTATAGCTGTTTCCTAGATATAAGTAAGGCATATGATAGGGTGAACCACAATATTTTATTTGCAAAACTAGAAGACAGGAAGGTTCCCATGTACATATTAAATTTATTGAAATTTTGGTATTCCCACCAATCTTTCACTGTTAGGTGGGGCAATGTACTATCCGAGTGTTTTGGCTCCTCTTGCGGAGTGAGACAAGGCTCCTTGCTCTCCCCTATGCTGTTTAATGTGTATATTGACGGATTAATTGCTTCACTTAACGAGGCAACAGTGGGATGTTGTATAGATAACACAAGGATAAATAACTTAGATTATGCCGATGATATGGTGTTAAGTCCTTCTGTTAAAGGTCTGGATCGGCTACTAAAAGTCTGCGAAGAGTATTCGCAGAAACATATTCTTTTTCATGTTACAAAAACTAAGGTTATGCAATTTCATCCTAAAAGCTGTAATCAGCCAGCTGATATAAGGTTTAAAATGAATGGTGATGACTCGGATATAAGAAAACAATCTCGAAGCCTGTGTGCTAAAGCGAGTATGACCATAAGGAACGTTCGATTCTGTACAAGTGAAGCTGAAGACACACTCTTTCGTACTTTCTGCAGTAATATATACGAACAGCAACTCTAGGTGAATTATAAAAAAAAAAGTTCTGGCAGAACCCTAAATTTGCTGTACAACAGGTCTTTTAGACTCTTACATAAATTACCCCCGAGATGCTCAGCTTCGCAAATGTTTGCTACCCGCAATGTTCCGAGCTTCCCGGAGGTAACAAGACGTGCTCAATACAGTCTAATGCAAAGAATTAAAAAATCAGCCAACCCGATCATTCAAGCTATCCATGAGCCCTGCCATTTATCCTCTAAGCTATGGACTTGGTACGAAAACGTCTGTCTGTAGCTCCACTTAACTTCGACATTACAGTATTATTTCTAATCAATTGTATATATTTCTATCCTTAGTATATGAACTGTCATTGTATTAATAATATTTGTCATATGGACAATAGTCTGCCAATAAACCTTTTCATTTTCATATATATATATATGTGTGTGTGTGTGTGTGTGTGTGTGTGTGTGTGTGTAACAGGTTTGGTAAAAGGCTGTAAAAATTTTTGTTGAAGAATGTGAATCAGTTTAAACTAGCAAGCCCTTCACTTTGGTAGAAATATATAAATATAGTACTTTCTGGGATCACCTGAAGATCAGGGCCCCCAGCCTTCGTTAGTTAGCCTTATAAGGCTAACTAACGAAGGCTGGGGGCCCTGATTTTCAGGTGATCCCTTTTTGTAAACTTTTCATTACAAGGCAGGCTTCTGATGTGTCTTGCCAACTGTTGTGGTGAGCAATGGAATATTAGTTAATTTAAATAGCTGATTGGCTTCACGAAAAAGATGTAGTCCGATAATTGAAATGATTAATTATGCAGAGGTTGCTATACTGATGGTGATGGGGTGCTTATTCACGGAGAGAATGCGAGGAAATTACAGCAGCATTGGTTTAACATTTGTTGGTAGGTAAGGTACTAAAAAGAATTATAAAAGAAAAATATAATAATCTTGTTTCATGTTTATGCTAAGAAACTAGCCTGTGGTGGGGTTATCTAGCTATGTTGCTCAACATAATACTTAAATACCATTTAAAAAATCGGTTGTGATGTCCGGTACAATAAGGAAAGCAATGAGAAAGAATTTTGTAAATTTTAGACAATGAGGAAACCTGTAAAACTGTAGAGAGACTTGCTTGGTAATATATACGATGCAGGCAGGGAGGAGGGGCCAACTGTGAATCTCCGAGGCTGCTGAAAACTATACTTTTTGAAAAGCCTATGTAGTGTGTAAACTGCATGTTTATGTAGTGAAGAATATGGAGATGTGCGTGTGTTTGAGAGCATGCTGCGCTGCTCACAGGTTAGATGAGACACGGAAAAAGATCAGCTGAACAGGGTGATGGAAGAAACAGGGTTCAGACACTTCCTAGCTTCTGTTGGAATGACGCCTACAAACTCCATATATATAACGAACAACAATTTAATAACAAATAACGATATAAACAACGTAATACAGAAGGAAGACATAGATGAAAGGAAAGAAATAAGTAAAAGTGGCGAAGTAGACAAACGGTCCAACGAGCGAAATGATAAAAAGATAATAACTAAAAACGTAGAAAATAAACAGCCAAAGAAAAATAATGATAATGCCAAAACTAAGAACTTGGTAAATAATAAGAAAGAAAGCAGAAGCGTAGAAAATATCGTATGCAAATACTACGCGAAAGGAAACTGCAGATATCGGGATGGGCAATGCATATATGCACATCCCACATTATGCAAAATGCATTACACAAGTGGATATTGCAAGTTTGATAAGAAATGCATGTTCCACCATCTTACGGTCTGCAACACTTATGAAAGATATGGGAGTTGCAAATACGAAAAAAAATGCCGATACCACCACCCTCAAAGGAACGCACGAGGGAACAGAAAAAACGAACATCAAAGAAGAGTGGAAATTTTTTAGACGCAGCCAACACATTTCAGCTGCTAAATACTCTCCAGCAATTACAAAACCAGCTGACAAATATAAATATAGAAATCCGAGAGCCGGACAGAAGGTACGAACAAAGACACTTCATGCGTTATCGGGACAACAGGTACCGACAAAGATAAAAAGAGGTAAATTCTCGGAGGACCACAAGGCAACGAAACCGGCACCCCCATCGGAAAACAAAGCGGAACCACCTGTATGCGAAAAAGAAAGAGAAAAAATAAAAATAATCCTAGCCAACATACAGGGCCTTAAATCAAACCAGTCCACGAACAAAGTTGCATACCTGAAAGGACTCATGCAAGAAGCCGGAGCAGACTTTGCATGCCTCACGGAAACTCATCTAAAGGACTGCCAGGCGAACTGTGAAAATTGTGAGTCCTGTATTGACAAAAAAGAAATACAAATTGACAACTATAACATCCTCCGAGCCGACAGAACAGTGAGACGTAAAGGAGGATGTGCTATTTACACACGCGAAAGGCACATAGCAGAAATGGTTATAAGTACCTCAAACAACTACGTAGAATGTGTAGCAGCAAAAATTGAAAAATTAAATATGGTACTAATTGTAATGTACAGACCCCCAAACACGCCAACCTCAAAATTTTCAGATTCCATTACAGAGGTAAGAAACTTAGTAAAAGATCTACACTCTCCAACCCCAAATATTTTTCTCTGTGGTGATTTTAATTTCCCATTCATGAAATATAAAAGGATAGGAAAAAATATATGTATCCACCAGGACAAGGGGGGCACACGAGAAGACCAGGAGCAGGTAAAAATGCTACTAGCTTTAGCTGATGAATTTATGTTAACGCAAGAAATAACAGAAAACACAAGAAAAAACAACTGCCTAGATTTGGTATTCACAAACAACAGTAATCTAATTGATAATGTAGAAATCTCCCCAACTATGATATCAGACCACAATATCATTGAAATAACAACTAATATAAAGGCAACAGGAAAGGAAAGAACACGCACAACAGAACGAAGCAAATTCGAAATTTTTAATTTTCACTCCAAAGCTATAAACTGGGAAGATGTGACATCCAGCATGGAAGTAATAGATTGGAAAACCATTTTCGAGGCCAAGACAACGGAAGAGATGCTAATGACGTTAGAGGAGAAGACGTTAGAAATTGTGGAAAAACATGTCCCAAAGATACAACAAAGAGGAAAGAGAAGCAGGTTCGAAAGACAAAAGAGGGCATTGTTCCGAAAGAGAAAAAGAGTGACTGCAAAATTAAGTAATTGTAAAGATAACAACATCAGAAAAATATTAAATGATAAACTACAAAGTATCGATGTCGTCATACAGGAACAAATCGAGAAGCATACAGAAAAAGAAGAAGATGACGCTATAGAAGCGATAAAGGTTAACTCAAAGTACTTCTATAATTTCGCAAAAAGAAAGTCGAAAAACCAAGCGACTATCGGACCTTTAAAAAATGAGAACAGTGATTTATCTGATGATCTAACAGAAGTATCTGAAATATTAAAAGCTCAGTATGAATCATCTTTCAGTATCCCAAAAACTGACAAATTGATTTGCGATAGAAACGCGTTCTTTGAAGAAGAACCACAAGGGGAAAGTATAACGGATTTCGACTTTACGACGGATGATATTACACAAGCCATAGGGAAACTAAAAACACACTCAGCGGCAGGACCGGATAAATGGAATGCCACACTGATCAAAAACTGCAAGAATGCAATCGCTGAGCCCCTATACTGGATATGGAGACGATCATTAGACACGGGAGAAATACCGGGCATCCTGAAGAGCGCGAACATAGTCCCAATATATAAAGGAGGAGATCGATCCCAGGCCAAAAACTATAGGCCAGTGTCGCTTACATCTCATCTCACAAAATATTTGAAAGAATAGTTAGACAGAAAATCTATGACTTTTTGGAAACTCAGAAAAAATTCAATGATAACCAACACGGGTTTCGATCAGGCAGATCATGCCTATCACAACTAATGGAACACTACAACAACATTATTGATTCACTTGAAAGTAATGAAAACTATGATGTACTATACACAGACTTTGCTAAAGCGTTCGACAAGTGTGACCACGGAATCATAATACATAAACTGAAATATATGGGAATAACAGGAAAAGTAGGGAAATGGATATATAATTTCCTTAGTGAGCGGAGGCAAGTCGTTACAGTACAAGGAGTATCTTCATCAGAATCAGAGGTCCTCAGCTCAGTACCACAAGGAACAGTATTAGCTCCACTACTCTTCATAATCATGCTAACTGACATAGATGAGGACGTTACCAGAGACAGCACAGTAACATCCTTTGCGGATGACACAAAGATCAGTAGAAAAATAAGAAACCCAGAAGACATAGGATCTCTACAAACCGACATAAACAAAATCTACAAGTGGACTGAAGACAACAATATGAAGTTTAACACCGAGAAATTTCAGCTATTACGGTACGGAAAAAGAGAAGACCTAAAGTGCATGGAATATTATACCCCAAATGGACAGGAAATTCAGAGAAATTCCAGAGCAAAAGATTTAGGGGTTGTAATGACAGATGATGCGAAATTTGAAACACAAAATAAGATAGCAGTAAACAGAGCAAAGAGAATAACGGGTCAGATATTGAGAACCTTTTAAACGAAGGGATAGGAATGTAATGATTCCTCTACTGAAAACCCTGATAATACCCAAATTAGAATACTGCTCGGTCCTAACTTCCCCATATAAAAAAGAAGACATTAGACAGCTGGAGGGGATCCAAAGAAGCTTCACAGCCAAGATCAATGGGTGCAAAGAACTAAATTACTGGGAAAGGTTACGAGAACTAGACCTATATTCACTGGAAAGGAGAAGAGAGAGATACACCATTATTTACACTTGGAAAATAATGGAGAAACTAGTCCCTAATCTTACTCTGAATCCCATAACTCCCCAAACAACGATGGAAAGTAGAAGCGGTAGACTGTGTCGTATTCCCAAATTGAAGGCGAGACAGGGAACATCCTTAACCCTGAAAGAAAATAGTTTTGTAGTGAGAGGACCAAAACTGTTTAATCAGTTGCCCAAAGACCTAAGAAACACGAAGGGAGTTGCAGTGGAAATCTTCAAAAGAAGACTAGACGCCTGGCTCAGAACAATCCCCGATGAGCCGGGCGTACCTGGCTATGTGAGGTGGAGAGCGCAAGAATCCAACTCACTACTTCACCAGGCCAACTCGAGAGGAGGGGCGACAAGCTTGACCTTCGCGAAATGAGAAATCATCACGCGGAACCTTTGTAAGGTTGTTGTAAGGTAGGTATATATATATATATATATATATATATATATATATAATATATAATATGCCTTTAGACGTAACTTGTGTAAATATGCATGGATAGTTATATTCAGGGTTGACAAAAACCCAGCAAAAACCCAACAACCCAGCAAAAAACCAGTTGGGTTCTTGCTGGGTTTTTGGGTTTTTGTCAACCCTAGTTATATTAAGCTTTAGGTATTAAATACTGTATATGTGTAAAAAGTGTATGGCTGGTTATGTACATATATTGTGTTTGTAATACTTTTGGCCAAGTATTTTACGGTTGGACGTTGATAAATCAAAGATAATCATGAGTATGAGCTGTGGAGAGAGGATCTGTTTAGAACGCATGTCATAGAAATATCCAATTATCCCCCTAAAACTCGTTAGCCATTTTCTTTTAATTGCATCTATTAAGAAAGTTTTTTTTTGGCCCAAACCTACTTATCTGGATATTGTTTTGTTTTATTATATATATATATATATATATATATATATATATATATATATACTTTTGTACTTTACTTTTGTTGAGTTTGAACGACGGTTCAGGATCGACCTGCGGTAGACCCCTCTGCAGCATCCCGCCTCATTTGAGGGACTTGGTGAAGGAGGGAATTGCTCTCTGATCGCCTCCTGCCCTCGTAGCCAGCCACGCATGGCTGGTCAGGGACTTTGCACAAGAATCTGTCCAGCTGGTTCTTGAAGTTATTCAGGTTGGTGTGCTGGAGATTTCTTACTTCTTTTGGAAGGACATTGAAAAGCTTTGGGCCCCGTATTCTGAGGGTATTTTCCATCCTCATTTTCATGGCTCCTTGTCCCACCGCAGCTGGGACCGTACAAAATCTGCCTCTTCTCTCATTCCAGTTTGTTTCTATTTCATTTCTGAGGTTAGGGACAGAGCCCTCAAGTATGTTCCATATGTATATTATTGTGTACCGCTCTCGCCTTCTTTCAAGAGAGTAGAGTTCCAGGGATTGTAGTCGAGACCAGTAGTCTTCACCTTCCGTTTCCTCTATCTTAGACGTAAAAGTCCTTTGTATAGCTTCAATGCTCGCAATGTCTCTTTTTCTGTGTGGGCTTGTGAGTACTGAGCAATACTCAATTATTGGTAGGACTAGACTCTTCCATAATTTGAGCATGATGTTTGCTTTTCTGCTGCGGAAGCTCCTCCAGATGATTCCCATTATTTTTCTAGCCGTTGTAATTTTGATTTTATAGTGCTCTCTGAATTCTGCATCCGACGACATTATTACTCCAAGATCCCTGACTTGTGGATTTGGTGTTATCTCTTTGGCTTGCGGAGTTTAGTACCCTTTTTTCTGTAGCTCTTTGTTATTACCATATCTTAGAAGTTAGAATTTTTCTTCGTTGAACTTCATATTGTTGTCTTCTGCCCACTGGAATAATGTTTCAATGTCGTTTTGTAGTTTTCTTATGTCATCTTCGTTCAATATTTCCTTACATATCTTCGTGTCATCTGCGAAGCATGATACAATACTGTCCTTAATATCTGCATCAATATCTGCAATCATTATTATGAACAGCAAGGGAGCTAATACTGTCCCTTGTGGGACAGAGCTCACGACTTCCGAGACTTCCGATTTAACTCCGTTTACCACCACTCTTTGCGTTAAGAAATTAAATATCCACCTTCCTAGCTTTCCAGTAATCCCTGTATCCTATATATATATATATATATATATATATATATATATATATATATATATATATATATATATATATATGTGTGTGTGTGTGTGTGTGTGTGTGTGTGTGTGTGTGCATGCATTATATATTGTTAACGGTTTATTGTTGTTAAGACTAATAGGACCGTAGGATTTGAAATATCAGCATGAAACAGCATAATGTACGTATGATCGCTATTTTCTTTATGATGGAGTTCATAGCATGGCTGAGTATAAAGAATTATGATCGAAATAAAATAAAAACATGTAACATCTAGTCATCGGAGACAATAAATTAGATATGTTAAAAGATTGAGCTGCCAACGGTTTTGAAGGAAATCAGATGTTTAATTTAAATAATCTTGTACATATATAATAATAATAATAATAATAATAATAATAATGTTTAAGTGGATGTTTAGAGACGGAATTATTGATTCCGAATCTACCCGAATATGCATGGCTAGGTCGAATTTTGCATTACACAACTTGACGTTACTAGTGAGTGATATAAATGGGCGAGTAGTTGGTGGCATTTCTTCAAATTTATCTTACAGATACATAGCTTACTACAGCAGTTACGGGGATAACTGGGTGAACTATATGACAATGAAGGAAGACATCGATATTTGAATTCGTATAACATAAATTGCGTGTATTCGTTTTTTCGTCCTAGTCTTTTTAAAGGGCTGCTGATATATATATATATATATATATATATATATATATATATATATATATATATGTGTGTGTGTGTGTGTGTGTGTGTGTGTGTGTGTGAAAAAATGAACAATGAATAATTCCTATATAATCTTTATATTCAATTATTCATTTTTACATAAGGACCAAACTCGCATAACGCAAGTTTTCTGTTATTCAATTCATAGGTCCATGTCCTTTCTTGACCTTTATCTTGTTATTTTTTATCCTGTTATTCTTAAACTTGTAGTAGTTTCTTCTATACTATTCGGAGAGTAGTATAGAAGAAACTACTACAAGTAACAAATCCGTTGCTGCCACCGAACCAGAACCCCCGTCAACTTCGAACCAACCCAGGCCATAGACGGGAAGGGGTATGTCATTAATGATAACCTTGTAAGGGTTGTATATTTGGAAGGTTTTTGAACGCAAGGAGCAACCAATTGGTAGCCGAATAACCATAGGGATTGTGATGAGGGGATAATATGACGGACATTCGAGAATAGCGGCAGTCTTGTTCGCAAAAGAAACCCAGATGTCTGGTCCAATTCGGAATTGGATGGTTTTAGAGGAATGACAAATTTTGTAAACGAATATACCGGGCCATGACGGTCACGAATTAAGTCGATAAAGCAAGACCTAGTAGTTCGAAGAATGACTGGTTTGAGTGGAGGGCAAACGAGTTGTTTGTTTGCGGGAATCGGTAATGCCGGACGTCGCTATCTGACATCACAGAATATGCTGACAGATCTTTGGTGAGGAAAAGGTAAGGTGGTACGGTGGGTAAATACAATCAATAGACATTAGAGTTGTTTTGGTAGGGTGTTGGGAAAGGGTGAAATTTATATACGTCACAAGTGAGTACATCGAAAAATGGTACAATTATGAGGTATGTGTAGGGGCGTGGTCCATGTACATTGTACAGTCCAGGTGTATTCTAGAAATTGGAGGTAATTAATATGGTTGAGTGGGAATATGGGTGATAATTTTAATTGTGTCTGTGCGGTGTGAACCAAGGACTGAAGTGTTTCCCATGGTATTAGTGTGGAAAAAGTGATTTTTCCATGGGCTAGCTGGGTTGCACGCAAAACCTTGGAATGAATCGTAATTATTTGTTGTAAATACTTGTCAATTAGGGTTACTTGTAGGTTAATTATTTCTATTAATTCGATATCTTTTGTGTTCTTTGTATTGAGCTAACAGGGATTCAAGGTATGTGAATCTGTCCGAAAGGGCGTGGAGGAAGCGATTGTTTTCGTGTAGTGACCTAATAATTTGTTCTAACATGTGTCCATCATATTGCTGATTCCGCGCGAAGAGATTCAATTTCAGTTCAATTCTTTTAATATCTTCTTCGGTTGCTAATCCGAATAAACCCTCGAATATTTTTCCTCCTATATCTATCAGTCCCCTTTTATTTCTTTGATTAAATTTTTCTGAGTTTTGAGTTCTAGTTTGTATCCATGGTAATGCTAATATTTCTGATAGGGTGCGTGCTGTAGTTTCAATATTTTCGAATGTATTTTCTAACAGAACGCGACTAATCTGGTCGGTTCCCGGGACATTTTTAACAGAACCATGAACTTTACTTTCAAACGTTTATAATTGGGCTTTATCTGAAGGAGATTTATTTTAATTCTAGCAGGGGGTTGCAAATTGATAAAAAGGTCCGCGTGTCCTTTCAAAAATTTACCTTCTGCAAGCTTTTCTATAACAACTCCGGTAGAAATTTTAATGCTAGGGCTACAAGAATAAATAATTTGGAAAATTATAAGGGGGACAATTTTATTCATTTCTACGCCTTAGATTATACGGAGCTGGGGGTGGCCGTGTGGATACTTGTGTTTGTGGACGAAGGGGTCGGCCTCGTTTTGGTGGCAATGGGGGTCGACCTTTAAGCTCGGATTCTGAGAGGGTTCGTTACTTATGTGAAGGTTCTAGTTCACGTGGTTGATGCATTTGCGGGCGGTATGTAGGGTCCGTGCGTCGATCACCAATCGGTGAGGGTGGTGACAGAGGATCTACAGATCTACAGAAGCTAAGGCTAACAAAGACCCTAAGATCCACTCTAAGGTTAGCCCGAGAGAAAGGAAAGAGTAGGGGGTTAAGAGAAGAGAAGAGAATAAGGGGTTAAGTAAGGAGCAACACCTATCACTCGTGGGTTAACATTCATTCAGAAAAAGAGGAAAAAAAGTCTCACCATCATCATCCGCCGGCCACTGCCGACAAGTCAGAAAAGTAGT
This sequence comes from Bathynomus jamesi, assembly GCA_023014485.1. Lineage (NCBI taxonomy): Eukaryota > Metazoa > Arthropoda > Malacostraca > Isopoda > Cirolanidae > Bathynomus > Bathynomus jamesi. The sequence continues at coordinate 153,340 of JAJOZX010001002.1, read as the reverse complement.
CGGAGAAAATAGGAGAGGGGTGAAAGATGAAAAGAAGTAAAATAAGAACGCTTACAAACCATGCAAACACAGTCTTAACTCACTGTCATACCATGCAAACTACAAACATGCAAGGAAAGAGTTAGAGACATGCAAAGTAAGAAAAAAAAAAAAAAATTGGTAAAGTTAAACAAAAAGTGGGTTAGTTTATGCTACGAGCTACATCTACGTTCGTGTGTCTAATTTTTTTTTTTTTTTTTTTAATAATAATTTTATTGCTGGCATCACACGCTGGCATGTCACAAGCTGACATTCATCGTCAACAGACTCATCCTCGAGCACCACCACCAGAGCTCCTGTTGTTAACTTTCTTTTTTAATTTTAAACAACGTTAATATTTTTAAAATGTCTGTCAAGACGGTTCTTAAACATATTAACGCTGGTAGAATGAACGACTGACGCGGGAAGATTATTCCATTTATCAATTACTTTAAACGTAAAGAAGTTTTTAGCGATATTAGTGATGAAACGTCTGCCACGCAACTTAAATCCGTTATTGCGAGTATTACTATTATCGAAAGTGAACAATTTGTCAAAATTTACGTTATCGATGTTATTAACGATTTTGAAAACTTCAATAAGCTCCCCCCTTAATCTTCTAGTTTCGAGTGAATACAGGTCTAACTCTTTAATCCTATCTTCATAAGGCTTATTGCGCAATGACGGAATAAGTTTCGTGGCACGACGCTGAACCCTTTCTAACCTATCAATATCCTCACGCAAGTACGGGCACCAAAACTGAACGGCATATTCTAAATGAGGCCTGACTAGGGACTTGTAAAGGGGCAATATAATATCCTTCGATTTAAATTCGAAATTACGCGCTATGAAACCTAACATCCTATTAGCTTTTGCGCAAGACTCCAGGCACTGGTTCCTAACCTTTAAATGCTTAGATACGCGTACGCCTAAATCTACTTCCTCGTCAACGCTCGCTAACTCCCTATCATCCATCGTGTACGCGTAATTATTGTTGCGAGAACCTATATGCAAAACTTTACATTTGTCTACGTTAAATTGCATCTGCCACTTATCTGTCCATTCCATAATCCTATTTCTATCGTCCTCGTTAACAACCTTACCGCCTATTTTAGTATCGTCCGCGAATTTTGACACGTTACTAGTCAATCCTACATCTATGTCGAAGGGGTTTCTCCAGGGTCTGGGTCCGATGGGACTCTTGGTTCTGGGGCCTCCTCTTGTTCAGAGATTGGCTCGAGTACTGGTGGTATTACGAGGTACCAATCTTCGTCATGGGTAGTGGTTCCCGCGGTGACCACTTCAGTTTTTTGATCCCTGCTCGATTTAATACCTTGACCTTTCGAAGGATAGGCGGCTCGAACGCCTGGCAGCTGTTTTTTTGGGAAGGTGTTGTTCGGCAGCTATCTTCAAATTATCAGCATGAATGATCTTTAGTTTGGAATGATCCCGGAGGTCGAAGATTTTATAACGATTTTTTCCGAGGCTTTTCCTAATCCTATATGGGCCATCCCATTTTGGGTATAATTTGCAATGAGCACTTGGCGGTTTCACGCTCTTCAGATAACATCGCATACCGACGATTATAGTCCGTTGACAGGGAGGACGCCTATGTTGCTGTTGCTCCATCTGTTGGTTTCGTTGGTCTAGGCCCTAGGGCATAGCGGATTATGTCAAAAATCTTGAAAGATCGTTCAGCTAGTTGCTGATTTGCTTCTGCCATCTCGGAAGATGTTAGAACTGCTGGGTCGATTTGGTCGGGCAAATCAAAAGGTAGACGCTTGTCGTACTGATACAGGACGAAATGAGGGGTGTCCCCGATAGACACGTTATAGCCATTGTTGATGGCTGTTTGTACCATGGGAAGGAAATCATCCCATGTACGGGAGGATGCATCGACAACGTGGCGAAGGGCTTCTAAGATTTTTCGATTGTGCCTTTTCACTAAGCCGTTTGCCTGCGGATGGTATGCCACAATGTGCGTTTTTAATTTTAAACATGTTACAGAGTGGTTCGAACAGTTTGAAAGTGAAACTAAGAGCGTTATCCGAAATTAGGATGGAAGGAGTGGTATGATTTTGGATGACGCGTTCCACTTGGGCTCTTGCCACAGTTTCCGAGGTCTGGTCTGGAATGGCAGCTACTTCGCTGTAACGCAAGAAGTGGTCCGTAAACACAATGATGTACTGGTTTCCCTTTGATGTTTTGGGGAATGGTCCCAGTATGTCCATTCAGTTCTTTGCCAGGGCCTTTGGCATACTGGATATTTATGCATGGGAGCTGTGGACGGTACGTTGCCTTTGTGTTTTAAACAAGACGGACATTCAGCGATGTATTCATGTAACTTTATGTTCATTTCGGGAAAATGGTATCGCTCCAAAAGACTCTTGATGGTGCGATCCGGCCCCATGTGGCCATACAAAGGTGAATCGTGTCAAAGTCCAATAGCTATATCGACGAGATCCTTTGGTATTTCCACGAGGTCGTTTCCATCTTCGTTCCTAAAATGTACGAGCCCATCTTTGAGGTTGTACTGTTCTTTTACCTTCGATGGTTCCTTTTGTTCCAGGCGCGCTCGAAGGTTTTGGGTGTGTTGGTCCTGCTGTTGGGAGTATTTCAGACATTCGTAGTCGAACACAGGAAGAATTCCTATTTTATTCACTTGGGTGTCGGGCTTGAGTCTCGACAATCCGTCTGGAATAACTTGAAGTTTTCCCGGTTTGTATACGTTTTTTGCCGCCAAGTCCTGAATCAACAGAGCCCATCTACTCAACCGTACTTCAAGTAGCTTGTCCTTGAAGAGATACGTAGTCAGTTTTGATGGTTACATCGTAGCCATAGACGATATTTCGGAATTTTTTCAAAACCCAATATACTGCTAGGGCCTCTCGGTCCGTAGTGGAATAATTCCGTTGAGGTGCAGAGAGAAGTTGACTGGCATAAGCAATGGGTAATTCCACACCATCTACGTCCTGTAATAGGACGGCTCCTAGTCCATAGGAGGAAGCATCTGTGGCTATGACAAAGGGTTTGGTGTAATCAGGATATTGGAGGATGGGATGACAGGTTAGTTTACCCTACGTTCAGAATTGTTCCCTACATGTTTGGAATAGGGAAACGGTCTGGGATGGTAATGTTCCTCCCCATAGTAATTTAAAAAGTCATTGGGACATGATCGATTAGTTACTACACTATTACTGTCATCATATACATCACAATTATAAAAATCGTTACAAACATTTGTAAAAACTGTTTTGGTTACAAATAATAAAATATATAATTTTACCTATATATTTATATATGTTAAGCCCTCCGTCTATGGCCCTGGGTTAGTTCGAATTGACGGGGGTTCTGGTTGGACGGATATTTTCTCGTGATACTTTTCTTCTATAATATTCTAATTTCTTTATCTCGCTATAGGGTCGACAGTTGTTAATTCTTCTCTTTCTATAATACTCTGATACTTTCTCTTGGTACTAAACTTATCGACTTTACTGACTAAATTCCTGAAGAGAACAAGGCTCGAAGGAAAAGATAAAAAACTTTCTTTGACTGTAGTTTACTTCTAAAATGTACAGGTAGTGCTCTGAATTTACAAGGGTAGAGGTTCGACCTCTTTCGACCATGGCTCAGGCCGGAATCTAAAAATTAAGGAGACAAGAGGCCTCTGCCCCATCCTCGCAGCGAGGCTGCTAACAAGGGAGTGTAGTCTAAGAAGCAGAAGAAGTAGTAGTGACTTTTACAATTACATGCTTTATACATATAATCTAAATTTTGGGGGAATGCAGTTTGAAGGTTAAGTTTCCCCCCTTTTAAACACATGATCAGATGAAAGATTCCAAATAAAAATTAAAAAAACAAAATAAAAACATCGTATTTTCGCCGAGTATACATTTCTGAAGGCGATATAATTTCGTAGTAGTAGTACATAAGTACAATCTAAGTACATCATTGAGTACGGTGTAATTTTGAGTTTACAACAATTATGATTATACTTAAGGATTAGTTCATATTCACTTAGTATCGTTTAATTACACTTCCATTTAAAGTACATTACAAGTTATCATTAATTTTTCATTAAAGTACATTACTACATTATATATTAAATTATGATCGTTTAATTAAAGTTTCATTAAAGTACATTACGTCGTTTACAATTCTTAGTGTTTTTATATTTATATATGGTTATTAGTACAACACAAAGTACATGGGCACATACGGTATATATTTATATATACATGACACACATGATTTAACATAACGCATGATAATGTGTTATAAATTGAAATTAGAGCGAGAGGAGATTTTTCGTTTTCAGATGTTCAATTCATGCTGTGATCATCGAATTTGATCACTTGCATAAGCATTTATGAATATCTTGCGAGGGGTGAACGCACTTGAAAATTTTTTTTTTTTAAATAATACATGAGAACGTATTTGAGCGATTTTGAACGAACAGTTATGGAGGCATAAAGTTTCGTACCATTTCGTAGACTGACACGAGTAAAAATGAATATTTAATAAAATTGATATAGGATAATGGTCAAGAGAGGGCATGGATGTATGAATAAACAACATATAAATAATGACGTATAGAGTGTACAGGTTTTATTATGTTAAAGAATTTTCATACATTGTACATGAAAGATATCCACATACCAAATGGGTGATTCAGTATTCGCGGTATGGAAAACGTGAAGGGAATTAAGTTACTTTATGACGTCATAGTTATTCACATTATGTCGTACGTACAGTATAAGTCATTATTAGAAAAGATGAATTAGAGAAATACAGTAATGAATAAAGAAGTACAAATCGAAATTCTATCCAAAACTCGCTTAGGCGATTTTGGTTTATGTAAAAATGAACATTCAAACATCAAAACCATACAAACATAAGTACTGCATGAAGACAATGAATCCATATAATGATGGTATAGGAATTGTTCATTGTTCATTTTTACATATACGCAACTACTGCATGCAAAAAAGACACAGAAGGTTGAATTAAAGACACAAACCTGTCAATTCAGGTTGAATTAAATTCTCTTTTACAACAAATAAAGGTTGAATTAAATTGACTGTACTGAACTGACTTGAACTTCAAACTGACTACAACTGACGGGACTGACTACAACTGACTTGGAACTAACTACAACTGACTTGGAACTGACTACAACTGACTTCGCTGGGGGCTGATTTCTGGAGCGTTGTCCCTCTGGATGCAACCGACTGACTTGAACTGCAATCAAATGGAGGGGGATTTCCTATTTCTTTCGGAAATCTGAACTGAACTAATTCTATTAGCATTAAACTGTCTGTTATTCTCATGGAGAGGGTGTGTCCTATTTCGGCACTTTACTAACTTTCCGCCTGGATAAATCTCCAATTGATTCCGGTTGAAAAAATCCATACCTAGCAGGATATCTGTCTGAAAGGTGGCGACTGTGTCCACTATACAACCCTTACAAGGTTACCATTAATGACTCATACCCCTTCCCGTCGCAAATTAAATTTAAACCCGTCATAGAGATCTTAAGTCTCTCCATGAAACCTGTAACCATCCTACCCAAACTACATGCCCCTGAATGGAATGATCAATTGAGTCGGTTAAAAATTTCGGATGATAACCAAAATAACCTCTTACAAATACTACAACCTGTAACAATTTTTTCAACATCTGCCGTTAGTATCATTTTTGTATGTGCTATTATCCTCGGTATATTTGTGATAAAAAGATCGTTCTTGGAACAAAAACAAGAGACATCGAACCACGTGAAACTATTTATGCACGACCAAGAGTGCGTACCCAGACCACGTGAACTAGACTTAGCCACCCCGACTTATGTTGTGTATATAAATCTATATCATAAAACCAATGGTTATCACCTACTTAGCATTAGTTAGGATGTTATATTATCGTAGTAATATCATTCTAGAGAATCTTTATATTCAATTATTCATTTTTACATAAGGACCAAACTCGCATAACGCAAGTTATCCGTTATTCAATTCATACGTCCAAATCCTTTCTTGACCTTTATCTTGTTATTTTTTTTGTTTCCTCGCAAGATACTCGTCATGCTGACGCACGTGTTCGAATTCCGCTGACCAACACGGAAGGCGGGCATCTAATTACGATATCTCCTCTTGTTTACTTCTAATTCAAAAGCATGATTATGTTATACTGTATATCGTTATGCGTGTTATGTATATACAGGGTGTCCCATAAGTCCGGCATCATAGGAGAAATTCATATTTTTCTATTTCTACAAACCATAATTCATATTTTTCTATTTCTACAAACCATAATTCATATTTTTCTATTTCTACAAACCATAATTCATATTTTTCTATTTCTACAAACCATAATTCATATTTTTCTATTTCTACAAACCATAATTCATATTTTTCTATTTCTACAAACCATAATTCATATTTTTCTATTTCTACAAACCATAATTCATATTTTTCTATTTCTACAAACCATAATTCATATTTTTCTATTTCTACAAACCATAATTCATATTTTTCTATTTCTACAAACCATAATTCATATTTTTCTATTTCTACAAACCATAATTCATATTTTTCTATTTCTACAAACCATAATCCATATTTTTCTATTTCTACAAACCATAATTCATATTTTTCTATTTCTACAAACCATAATGTCTGTGAGCAAGGAAGAACGAATCCAGATAATTCTACTCATAGGAAATCGGAGTCAAAGAGAGGCCAGCCAATAACACAGAGTTGTGTTAGCAGACTTGGTGCAAAGTTTAAGGAAACAGAATCCATAGAAGATAAACCACGCAGTGGACCTTCAAGGAGGTCCACTGACGATGATACAGCGACTGCTATCCTGGCTCATTTTAACAGAAGTCCCAATAAGTCTCTTCGGCGATTGTCCGCCGAGACAGGAGTGTCGAAAAGTAGCATCCATCGCATTCTTCAGGCTCACAAATGGCATCCATATAAACTTCAGATCCTACAGAAACTAAGCGAAGATGATCCCGACCGGCGGATGGACTTTTGTGAATGGGCTACGGAATAATATGCTCGGGATGCCAATTTCCCGTCCACCATTCTGTTCAGTGACGAGGCTGTTTTTTATGGAAATGGTGAGGTAAATCGACAGAACACCCGCTATTGGTCTCAAAACAACCCTCACTGGTATACCTCTTCAAAGGAACAAGGTGCATCTCGGGCGATGGTATGGTGTGGCATTTGGAAGGATCGCATCATAGGCCCCCTCTTTTTCGATGAACATGTCACTGGAGGCACCTACCTACGTATGCTCAAGGAAGAAGCATTTCCCAGTGTCTTGAACGAAGAAGTAAATTTCCTAATATGGTTCCAGCAAGACGGCGCTCCTGCACATTACAGCACCCAAGTAAGGGAATACCTGTACCAACAATTCCCTGGTCATTGGATAGTACGTCGAGGGCCTGTGGAATGGCCAGCTAGAAGCCCGGATCTCACGCCACTAGATTTTTATCTCCGGGGCCACTTGAAAGCGCTGGTATACGCAGAGAAAATTAGGAGTGTTGAACATTTGCGGCAGCGCATTATTGGGGCATGTAACACCATTACCCCTGACATCATTCACCGTGTGCTTGCTGACTGGGTATCACGTCTGAATTTGTGTATTGAAAACAACGGTGGACATATTGAGCACGTTCTGTAAATAAAAGCTTTTGTTTTGCCTTTTATTATTATTTTTCCTATGATGCCGGACTTATGGGACACCCTGTATATATGTGCCCAAGTACTTTGTGTTAAATCTCAAAATAATAGTTATCCTAATATAAATATGAAACTGTAAACTATAGTTAACTGTGGTCAATTGTAATTAACTATAATGATTTAATATGATGTAATTGATGTACTTTAATGAAACTGTAATTAACGATAATAAATGAATGTGAATTAATTGGTAATTATAATCATAGTTATAGTAAACCAAAATTACAATGTACTCAATGTACGACCCGACATTATGTCGCCATTAGGAATGTATACGCGGCGATATTGTTATTTTTTTTATTATTATTTTTTCGTTGGGATAAATTTTTGATGTGCTTTCGACTTTGCCAAATAATTGGTAACTTGTTCTTTTTAAAATTTCTTAATAATTTTCTTAGATTTAGCTCAATAATGAATCCTGATTAAAAGTTTGCAGTGTTCATGTTTGGTATACGTTCTCTCTTCGTTATAAAAGATGAAGTCATGTCTTGCCTAAGCATTTAATTGTAAATCTTAAACCTTTAATTTCTGCTCATATACATATCTTAGTATAAAGATGCATAGTTCAATTTCCACTTCTAATTAATTCGGCGGATCAGGAAAACCTCAGATCTGCAAATAAGCGATTTAAGATAGAAATATGGCTTCCTCTTCCTATATCCTGTTTATCTGTTTAAACATTGTCATAGCAAAAATGTTTACTATATTTTTAACTATTGTGCAAAAATAATACAGCCTTTTCAACATTTAATAATAATGATAGCAGAAAAGGGGTATATAAACCCACAAAATTTCTTCCATATTCATTCTGAATTAGATTACGAGGCTGAGCACTACCTGTACATTTTAGCAGTAAATTACAGTAAGAAGCAGTCTTTATCTTCTCCTTCGAGCCTTGCTCTCTTCAGAGAACTTGGTCATTAAAATATCCCGATACGTTACAAGAAGAATCGGAGAAACCTCAAAGAATTTAATAAGCTTCCCAGAATCCTCCGAGCCACTATAGAAGAACTCGGAGAGTAGTATAGAAGAAACTACTACAAGTAACAAATCCGTTGCTGCCACCAAACCAGAACCCCCGTCAACTTCGAACCAACCCAGGCCATAGACGGAGGGGTTAACACACACACACATATATATATTATATATATATATATATATATATATATATATATATATATATATATATATATTACATATTTATGGTAATAATGATATTTCATGATTGTTACCCGTGTAATTTATAGCCAATAATTGGTAACAATAATAATAACTATTTCTCGTTACAGATAAAGCACTAGAAAAATTACATACATGGACTGAGTTTCCAGTTGTGTTTATCGTACTTAATGAAAGAATTATACAACTTGCTTAAACTTATCAAATATATATATATATATAATAAGAGCTGTCCGTCTGTCCGTCACACTTTCAGAAATTGAGAAAAAATTGTGAAAAAAATTCAGAAATTGTAAAAAAAAATTCAGAAATTGTATTACGGGCGGCAATGTGAAGTTCAAGATTTTCATGACTTGTAGTTTAGCAATGGGGGAAGGGTGGGGGTGGGGGTAATGGGGGATGGGTGGGGTAATGGGGATGGGTGGGGTAATGGGGATGGGTGGGGTAATGGGGGAGGGGTTAGCCCCAAGTTGTATGAATGGGGGTGAGGAGGTTTTGGGAGATACCAGATTCAGAAATGTTGACACAATGTGAAGCTCAACATTTTCACGGCTGGGTTCTTTTTTTGTAGTTTAGCCTGTCTAACCGTCAGCGAAGTGACGGGAACTGTACTAGTATACACGGTGAACCAAAAGTAGGTGGACAGTAGGTTGAATACGGTTTGTGTTATATTATATTATAACTATGGTGTTCATTATAACTATGGTGTTTGTGTTATATTATATTAAATATTATAACTAAATTTATTTAAATTTTATTTTGTATTATAGTATACAAAAAAATTAAATATGTATTCTCAAAATAAACGTTATCATTTACTGTCCACCTACATTTGGTTCACCCTATATATACCAATAAACTAATCATAATGTTTAAGATGGTAATTGAAGGTAAATAATAGATATGGTGGTTAAACGTTTATGTGTCAGTCTATCTGCATAATTGCCCTAGGAAAGGAAAGGCAAAAGTTACCCCTATAATTGAAAATAAAATGTTTATTTTAATTTTATTTAATATTTTTATTTAACTTCAAGTAATACAAATATTAATTCAGAATTTGAATAGTAAATAGACTTATTAGCCTGATTTTTGTAACATCTATATTTAAACTGAAGAAAGAAATGAATGTAATCGTTTAGCTAAACGGTAAAAATGGCTCCGAGAATACAATACAAGTTGCTGTATGTTTTGAGACCCATACATCCCCTCGTGTAAGTCTATTAAATCTTTCTTCAAATATTTAGTTTAAGTTTTCTTCTGTTCAGTCTGTAATGTTTAAGGGTATAAGGTTCAAAATTTAATGTCAAGCTCTGATACAAAATATCAGTCTGATGTGTGAGTATGTTCCTCCCCCTGCAGCTAAAACTAGCGGGGATGTGTTTGTTTGTTTTTGTCTGTTTTTGTTTGTTTTTGTCTCATGAAAGACCATGAAAGAATTCCCACAGGAAGATTTTTTTTTCTCGTGAAGGAAGGCGAGGATGAATCCTTTTTAATTTTGTTTCCCCAAAGAGGAATGGGGCCCCTCAAAGGGCAAATGCACTTCATTAAGGACAGTGAGGTCCCATAAATGGGTGAGGAACTTAAGGGGGTATCCCCCTTATAACGGAGGCGAAGGCCTCCAGGGGCAAGTTTCAAAGTACCCCAAATTCCTCTCCTTTTTTGCCATCATGCTACTGTGACACCCTCGGACGTTCTTCTCAAGTGTTTCTGCTTGAGTCTCGAGGAGAGAAGTTCTGATTTCTCTTTGGAGAGGGCTAGGTCTCTAATGAGGTCATTCAACTTGTTCTGGGTAAGCCTCTCCGGCTCCGATTGCTCTTCGTCAAGTGTGTAGTCAAGATCGGCCGAAAATCCCGCATCTCCGACAATCGCACCTTCGTCGGATTCCCTTTCGTCTTCTAAAAAATCGAGTCCATACTGTTGAGGTACCAGAATCGGTATCGTGTCATCGTGTGGGATCGTCTGATCGCGGAGTCTACGTTCGGATAAACGATGTTATGCTTGTTCTCCACGAAGAATCCAGTTATGTTAACACTGCAAAAGTAACAATCACCATGATGGTCTCTCGGCACCCTCCATATCATGGGTATAGCGAACAGCATCGATTTTTTCCTTTGGTTCAACCAATCACGTAATCCATTCGAACAAGCGGTGCAGATAACATATGGCGCCCACGCCTTATCTTGGTCGCCTTGTGGACAGCCGAAATATAACTAGTAAGTTTTCCAAAAATCCATCGTGATTGTACGCCATTGTGATTTAGTCGCAAATGAGCCGCACACGTAACAGAAATTGTCGGGGTGATTTTACACTTTCGAAGCATGATAATCGATGAGTGGGTTCATGTAAATCACCTAAAAAAATAAAATGAGCAAGTGGGCGACACAAAACAAAACAAAACACACAACTAGACATGTGACCGTCACGCCAAAGAATAAAAGGGTGTACATGTGCAACGTTTTCAAATTTGTGGCCAGCAACTGCTCTCGCCTAAAATACCACAAGACAACCTGCGGAAAGCCTAAGTTGGAACGACAAAATGCCATACATGAGGGTACAGAAACGGTAAAGCAAAAACCTACACCTACTGTAAGTTGCAACGACAAAATACTCCGGTACATGTATAAGGGACGCATATTATATATAGTATTATATATTATATTATATATAGTTATATGCATATTACATATATTATATACAGGGTGTCCCAGAATTAACTATCTATTTCAATGAAATCGGACAAATTTTTTAAAAACACTTTTATTTATGTTTATCATGTTTAATATGTGTTTTTTTCATAATTTTATTTTCATTCTCTTTCAGAACCCTATTAATAATGAATACACAAGAACGCATCTTTGTTGTAACATCCCGTATCAAAGCCTTTTTCATCAGTGTCGAACGCAAGATTTTATGAACTGTCTTGGATATGTTGTCTTCGACCGGCCTCCCTAACCGAAGTTGTTGGTTCATCCTCAAACAATTGTCGTACTTGTTCGGTACTGTTACGTGCTGTCCTTGGGCGTCCTCTTCCCACCTCGTCGTGTACGGATCCAGTTCTTTTAAATTTGTTCACAAGTTCACGAATCGCTTTGTCTGTAGGACCGGTTCTGTGGAATCTTCTTGTAAATTTTTCTCTGATTTCATTACATTGCATTCCTTTGATACGGGATGTTACAACAAAGATGCGTTCTTGTGTATTCATTATTAATAGGGTTCTGAAAGAGAATGAAAATAAAACTATGAAAAACTATGAACAAATTATGAAAATAAAATTATGAAAAAAATTTAGAAATTTATACATTTTTAACACACATTAAACATGATAAACATAAATAAAAGTGTGTTTTTAAAAAATTTGTCCGATTTCATTGAAATTGATAGTTAATTCTGGGACACCCTGTATAGTATTATATTATATATATTATATTTATTATACATATTAAGATCGGTCTCATTTCGACAACAGGACGTGCTAGAGGAAAACCGAAAACAGATTTGGAATCAGCGTCCCAACAGCTATCTAGCCCACTCATAATTATATCTGATGAAAAATACTTGTTGGCTAGTATAATTAAAACGAAACTACGATTCTTCGTGAGAGAATGAAAAAATTCGAAACAAAACGAAAAGCAGAAATTTGGAAATAAACTTCATGACTGCTTAAGTCAATTGAACTTAATGATTAAAGGTAATGTATCATCAAGGACAATAACGCCGAATATATAGAAGTTAAGGATAAAAAAATACAGCATAAAACTGTGAGATGAGTACCGAGTGAAGGAATGAAGAACGTATACTACAATTGCTGCGACTGCATTAAATGAATGAATGAAGAGAAAATGAGAACAAGTAAAAAATGAGGGTTAAAAGAATTACAAAAGAGGGAGGAAGCCAGCTTCATCCATAAACTTAAAAGTTCCGCTCCTTTCCCGAACACTGAAGAGGGGATAGGCTTTTTTTATGCAGGAAGGAGGGGTCAAGGGCAAACCCCGGCAAAAATGTACCCCCCACAGAAGGAAAAGGAAAGAGCCGAAATGAAGGTATCCGAGGCTGTTAAAAAATATGCCATTTTTTTTAAAGTTTTGAAATGAATGTGTAGTGTGTAAGATGCATGTACGACTCTACGTGTAGTGTACGTGTAGTGAGGAAAAGAGGGAGAGGCGTGTGTTCGAGAGCATGCTGGACTGCTCACAAGGTAGATGAGACACGGGAAAAAGATCAGCCAAAGAGGACAGTGACAGGAGAAACGGGAGTTCCAGCACTCCCTGTCTCCTGCCTAACGACCCCTACCCCACTACCCGGGGGTACTTCCCTAGTCGATTAGTGTCTACAATTTCCTTTGCTACGTCCTTTACCTGTTGGCGAATGCCTTTGATATACCCTTATCCAAGAAATATAACAACCTAAATGAACTTAAAACTTAAAAACTAAATGAGACCCTCCTAGAAAGAAGTGACTAAGCGACAAAAGTAAAAAATGCTAGAAAATGCAGTTGAAAGTTGTACCAAATTTGAAAGTGACATAACTTTTGAACTTCTGGAGATATTTCGTCGGGATATCTACAAAAGTTCAAAAGTTTTGGCACTTTCAAATTTGGTACAACTTTTAACTGCGTTTTCTAGTGTTTTGTACTTTTGTCGCTTAGCAACTTCTTCCTTGGAGGGTCTCAAATAAAGTGCCCAATAAAGAACTTAGGATTTTTACATTTAATTTATAAAATCAGCTAACTTATAACTAATGACCGTACATTTAAATTAGAAAGTCAGCTAACTTATAACTAATGACCGAATAACATCTCATTTATTAACTTACTTTGAGGTCCCTTTTCTCGAGAGAGGATTTCATGTTCGTATGTTATGGACAGGTGAATATTAAATTCCTTTTCACAGGTTTTGTAATAGGAAATTTTATAAAATTCCTTTTCTTACGAAAACAACTTTGAAAGAATATTTAATTTCAGCATGAAAAGAACTCTGTGTAGCGAAAAAGAAAACAAATTAAATAATATTCTCTATTCATTTTTTTTCGCGTCTTTAACGTAAAATACGTTCCTTTATACTTTGAGAATATATTGGATATATAACTCCGGGGAGCATTTAGGACTCTTAACATCAAAAAAATATAAAGCTCGTACATTATGTTATAAAGATTTATAGCCCATAAACTTTGTACAGGGGAACGTACTTTCTTTACGCCCACTATTATAACGGTAGGAAGCGTACCGCGATGTGAAACTATAAAATACACTGAAAATATACCTTTGGCGCGCTTATTTGCGCTCTATCAATCATTACTTTTAGAGCAATAGTTTGGAAATGAATATAATAGAAACTAAAGTAAATTTGTAACGTCACAGTATAGTATTTGGAATGCTGAAAGTTTTTCCGCAGACGTGATCTATGTATACATCGATCACTTCGCGATGTGGTGAATGAGCTAACAATTTTATGCCTGTGGCGTTACTGAGGAGTAACTACTCGCTCACACCAAGTTACAAAGTGATCTGCGTACCTAGATCAGTGTTTCTCAATCTTTTTTTACCAGGTACCTCGAACGCAACTTTATTTGCCACGTACCCTTCCATCACCTCCGATATATTTTAATGTAAAAATTTATTAGAATTATTTCTCGCAATCTGACGGTTTTTTTTTTTTTCGCAGCTGACTGCGAGCTACATTGAAGTTCATTAAAAAAAAAAAAGGTTTGCAAATAACTGTAAGACGACACTTTTTTCTCCGAGTCCTTCAGATTTCCTTAAAATAATCCATAGGTTTGTCTTTCAATTAGCTGTGTTTGATGTTCAAATGTCTCTCACCAGAAGGGATGGTTTCATGTAGTGCTCTGACAGTGTCTCACTGCATATTAACACAAAAGTGAAGGTGGTGTACGGCCGTTGCTAACAAAGCCGAAGGCCAAATAAGATTCGCAGTAGTTACGAACCTTAACAATAATCTTGGCGCTTTTCTCAGCAAGAGGCTCTCGCACCTGTGCTGATGACGTCGATGATACAATTCTTTCTTGAATTGTGATGGTGCTCCTACTAATCACTGTACTTCCAGGTTCCATTTTAGGGCAGCACTTTTTTCTTATTAGAAACCTATTCACCTTCAATGCAGCTTTAATTATCATTTCCCTTCTAAAAGAATTTAACTCACTCTAAAAACCTTAAAACTACGAATAAAAACGAAAACGTGATATCACCACTCGAAATATACACTGAGTGTTCACCAATCTGATATACTGTAAGTCTGTAACGAACAAGCAAACTATAACAAGAGCTTTGCACTGAATGAACGAAATGAGGAGAAAAACCAGCGATTTCGCTATGCAGTCGCTTTGCAAATTATTGTAATTTTGTTTCTCATATTCGAAAAAATTGATAAATTGTGAAAAGTTACGAAAAAATATACGTTGAAATGAAACTTAAACAAAAATAAGCCAAATAAGCATCTAAAATTTAGTTGCCTATTCGGCATATTTTTATCTCCAGTGTTGTTAGGTATTATGAATAAAAATATCTCTTGGGTAAAGTGTAACCCCTTGGGGTACACGTACCACCGATTGAGAAACACTGGTTTAGATCACTTGGGGGGGGAGGGAGAAACTTTAATAACATGATTATAAAGCAGGTCCCTTTTTACTTTCTCTTCACACACTGTCAGAATTAGACTTCATTAAACGTGAAATTGCCGATTTTCCTCAGATGTTCCGTGCAGCTGTCTTCAGTGTTATTCCTCGTATGCAGGCTGTTGATGAGGCTCATGGTGGCAACATTACAACGCAATTCGACTAACTTTTGCAGTTAAATACACAGGAGCATCTACGTTGTTTTTTATTCTTTTTGGGTGGGTGTCCTTATTTATTTTCCCATGTTTTACTGATATTGTATACCAATTTACAATATCATACGATATATACTTTGCAATTTATATATTTATATTAAAAATAAAAAAAGGGGTTAACTTTATAATCACCTGGTATTTTTGCAGATAGACCGTCATATTTTTCATATACTTCAAATAAATATAACCATTTAACTGAAAATACGTGATCAATATAATAATTTATATTAATCCTATTCTACGAACAAAATTTTGGCGAAATAAATGAACGAACGACCACCATTCTGTTACTTCTGCATCTCTAAATTTCCCCAAATGGAGCGAAATATTTAATGAAATTTCTCCTGACACAAAGTCTTCCTCTCCAAACTTGGAGAAGCCAACCTCACTCATTCTTTCCATTCCGAAGAGAATTCTGAAAGATACCTTAAAAAAAAAATCCCACTGATATTCGGATTTCTTTATTTATTATGTTTTTAGAGTGTGACGGCACTTCTACAGAAGTGGAATTCGTTATGGGAGTCGAGTGGAAAGGCTCTCTGTTGAGATCGCGCGCGTGGCAGCGATCGACCATATGCAAAGTGTGAGGAGGCCATTCTGGAAACTCCTTCCTGGGTCAAATTGGGAACGGACTCGGAGGGACATAACGGAGCGGAAGATTCAATCCAAATGCAATTACGAACCTCTCCACAATTCACATGTGGATTTACACCCGTAAATATGCTTTCCTTTCATGTTATACAGTTATATATATATATATATATATATATATATAATATATATATATATATATATATATATATATATATGCAGGGTGTAACAAAAGTTCGTTCTCATAAGCCTGCAGGGGTTCCCAAATTGGTGTTCCGCGGAACACTTGTATACCGTGAGAAGTGTTCCGCGGAACACAATTTGGGAACCCCTGTGACATAAGGAAATAAGATATGACAGAATTGATCGTGATGAGTTTGTATGTATTACGTGGCACTTGACCCCGCCTGACTTATTCTTGTGGGGCCACTTAAAGCCCATTGTTTATGAGTCAAGACCTCGAACGATCCAGCAGTTAAAAGAAAAAAATTACAGATCACTTTAACAGAATCAGTGCGGAAATACTTCAAAACGTAACCAACAGCTTACAAAGACGAGTAGAAATGTGTCAACGGCTACATGGAATGCAATTTGAGCATGTACAGTACTGGATTAATTCCTAAGTTGATTGTATTGTATGAGAATAAAAACCCACTCTAATAGACAGAGTTTATTTCCACGACAGTTTCGACGCCCACTGGCATCCTCCTCGGGTGGATACAGAAACACAAATGAAACAAAACAAGAGGGAAAAAACAGTTCAGGGATTGACCGTTAAGAAATTCGCACCTAGGTTGGATTCCATTCTCTCGAGACAGGAGGGGCATTTTCATTAAGTACATTCGCACAAATTTTAAAACTATCTTCCTGTTCTAAACATACAGATTCTATTATTTTTACATAATTATTACATTGATCCTAAAAGATTTCTACAGATTAACCCCAAACTCCCCCACATTTACGGCCTACCCAAAACCCATAAGATTAATATACCACTCCGTCCCATTATTTCACACAGGGGTTCCTTTAGTTACAGGTTATCTAAATTTCTTGCAGATAAATTATCCCCATTAGTTGGTAAATTTTCAGGCTCGCACATCACTAATTCCTGTGACTTTATTAACAAAGTTATGTCCTTAGATTTAAAACGGGGAAGAATGATAAGTTTTGATGTTGAGTCC
Organism: Bathynomus jamesi; assembly: GCA_023014485.1. NCBI lineage: Eukaryota > Metazoa > Arthropoda > Malacostraca > Isopoda > Cirolanidae > Bathynomus > Bathynomus jamesi. The sequence continues at coordinate 135,781 of JAJOZX010001002.1, read as the reverse complement.
TTGTTTACGAAAGTTCCCATTGATGATGTACTTAGTTTTTTAGATAGAAAATTGCCAACATGTAACGTAGAACTAGGCATGCCCACATCTGTATTTTTAGAACTGATAAAACTCTGTGTCACCAATAATGCCTTCTCCTTCGGTGAAGAATTTTATTTGCAACGTTTTGGTATGGGAATGGGGTCCCCTTTATCCCCAATACTGAGTACATTATATATGGAGTATTATGAGTCGGAATTGTTGCAAACAATATGTCCCAGGAATCTAATTTGGTTTCGTTATGTAGATGATATTTTCTCATTTTGGCCTGACCACTGGAACAACTGACACTTTCTTTCAGTCATTAAATAATCTTGTTCCCTCTATTAAATTTAAATATGAATGGGAGAACGACAAACAATTACCTTTTCTAGATGTTTTGGTCATTAACGAAAGCGGAAAGCCCAATTTCACGGTCTATAGAAAACCTACTCATTGTAATTCGTACATTCATTATTTTTCATATCATGATGAAGGGGTTAAAAGCTCAATTATTTCTTCATGTTTCTAAGAGCACTCAGGATTTGTAGCCCACATTTGCTGGATCCGGAAAATTCAAAGATTTGGAACATTTTTAAGGATTTAAAATATCCTGAGTGGTTTATCAGAAAGGCGTATTTTAAAGCCAGAAAATCTTTTTATGCCCCTCGGGAACCTTCAGTTAACCAAAAACAATATGAGTTTGCCTTACATTGCCGGCTTAGAAAGAGTAAAACCGTTGACGAAAGAATTTAAGTTTGCTTTGGCGTTCAAATATTCGTCTACCGTGAAAAGTAAATTGGTTAGGAATAACGTTGCAAAAGAGGAACAAGCCTGTGTCTACAGCATTCCCTGTAAAAGTTGTGATTTAGTATACGTGGGAGAAACTGGAAGAAATATTGAAACCCGTATCAAAGAACACAAATATGCCTTCAGAAGTTGTAATACTAATAATGCCATTTTTTATCACGCTAGCCAAAATAATCATGCTATAGATTGGGAATCAAGTAAGGTACTTTATAAATGTAATAATTATGTCAAAAGAAAAATAATAGAATCTGTGTGTATAGAAAAAGTAGATAATTTTAATTTGTGCGAAGGTACTTATAAGTTAGACCCTTTAATGAGATTCTTGGTCAATAAATCCCTTACGGAGTCGTGGGAACGTGTTCGAACCTAAGTGTGAATTTCTTAAATGTCTCTGGATTGGAATGTTTCCTTACTCGCTTTTAGTAAATGTAATAATGGAAGTAATTAATGTGGAAATAAATATATGCAGTAATTATGTCAAAACATTAGGATCTGTATGTATAGAACAAGAAGATATTTTTAATTTGTGGAAATGTAGTTATAAGCTGACCCTGTAATAAAATGCCCTTCTGGTTTCGGGAGAACGATATCTAACCTAGGTGCGAATTTCTCAATGGTCTCTATTATTTCCTAATCGCCTTTTTTCATTCGTTTTTCGGTTTATAATTTCTGTATAATAAACAACAATGTAATAACCAATGTAATAATAAATTTATAATTTCTGTAATTAATAATTATGCAATATTAAATGTAATAAATTTAATTATAAATGTAATAATTATGTAAAAATAATAGAATCTGTATGTTTAGAACAGGAAGATAGTTTTAAAATTTGTGCGAATGTACTTAATGAAAATGCCCCTCCTGTCTCGAGAGAATGGAATCCAACCTAGGTGCGAATTTCTTAACGGTCGATCCCTGAACTGTTTTTTCCCTCTTGTTTTGTTTCATTTGTGTTTCTGTATCCACCCGAGGAGGATGCCAGTGGGCGTCGAAACTGTCGTGGAAATAAACTCTGTCTATTAGAGTGGGTTTTTATTCTCATATTTTGACCTTCACGTAAAAAAAAGTGAAGTTTTTTGCATTTGATTGTATTGTTTTAATGTTTTTTGTTAAAACTATTTTCTCCTTCAATTCTGTTATATCTTATTTTCCTATGATAACGGACTTTTGTTGCACCCTATATATATATATATACACACACACGTGTGTGTATGTGTGTGTGTGTGTGCGCTCGAATGACCCAAACATATATCATTACAAGTACATACTGGAGCAAATTCCCAGCTTGTTGAGGAAAAAATTACATCATTACCGAGGTATTTGTGCCATTAAAAAATAATGAAGTGGTAATTACTTGCTCATTAAATGAGGCACAAGGCCAGTGCGACTCTGACGTTACCATTCATTTCTTAGTGAGATTCTGAAGACAAAGTCTGAAAAAGGCAGAGAAAAAAAAGAGCAGGGAGGGGGGAGGCGCGCGAACGGTTTCACTTTTTTCGATGAGAACATCCATCGTGGCTTTGGTACTATTAAATAATACGCTTAGGATAACCTCTACGCAAAACTCTTCGGAAAACCTCGCGCCCTTCTACCAATATACATCATTAAACTTTCTCCAGCAGATACAGGTGGTATGTCATGACGTCGCACGGGTAAGATTATTTTACTTACACGAGACTCGTGCTCAAGAAAAATATGGAAAACTAAGTTCTACATTAACTCTTTAGAAATACATCAAAGTTGGAGTGACGAAAAGTTTTTGTAAAAACTTATGTTTTCGGACGAAATGAGATTCCCATTTGAGTTTACAAGGGGTTCTAAAGACTGATTAAGCTATTAAGCTACCAGTGTGTGTGTGTGTGTGTGTGTGTGTGTGTGTGTGTGTGTGTGTGTGTGACAGGCAACTGGACATAAATGAGATAGTGTGTGATAATTCACAGACGTAATGGGGTAATTTGTTTTTGTGAGGTAACACTAATAGTACCTCGGAACACTAAAAAATTTGTACAAAAACCTAGAAACATTTTTATCATCAGAAAAAAAGATACATTAGTCCTAATTAGGGTTAATATTCGTTTTAGCACCTCTTCAGTGAGGTAAGGATTTATTATTTTATTAATTAGGTCTAGGGTAACATGGTTTTTAGCATGAAAATTGGTTTTTCTGGTGTATTTCACGGTTCATTTGTGCATTTCTGACCTTCAAATATCCCCACAGGGTGGTTCGGGGGGCGAAGCCCCGGCTAGGAGCACGGCATTAGGCCTAGGTTAGGTTGGGTTGGGTTTTTAGGTTTGGTATGCCACTACCGCTAGGAGCATGCCCTCTTTTACCCCACAATTTCCCTCTACTTCAAAAACGTGGGATGGGGTGGGGGTCATATCACAAGAAATGAAGGTCAGATTCGCACAAAACAGTGAAATACACCAGAAAAAAACAATTTTCATGCCAAAGTCCAGGTCATGTGCTTAAACGAATATTTACCCTAATTAGATTAGGTTATGCTACGCTATGTTAGGTTAGGCTAGGCTAGATTAGCGAGTACCTCGCTCTCTAATGACTTAACAGAAAGCACCTTTTCTTCCCTGAGTTGCGACCGAAACACTTATCACGCCCTTCTCGGTTCGATGTCACTTAGGTTAGCCTAGACTAAATTCGGTTTGGTTAATTATTTTTTCAGATATATGGACTTAAAAAAGTCGATACTTCGCTTATGCGAAGGAAGATGCGCGCGCGCACACACGCACAGAGAGAGTTACAAGGAGTTACAAGGAAAAGAATTACCTCAAAAGGCCTTGCGGCCCATACTGAGGAGGTACCAATGGCAACGGGTGCCAGGGAAAATTTTCTACACCCTCAAATAGTGTGCAAGATTTGGTCTAACCTTTTCTTGAAGTGATCCACAGAGGAACTGTCCACAACTTCTGAAGGTAACCTGTTCCACGTGTCACAGATCTTATAGATAAAGTAATTCCCACACACACTAGTCCTAAACGGTTTCAAATCCAACTTCCAACCATTGTTGCGAGTTGGGTTATCATTTAAACTAAACATGCTTCTAAAATCGACATCGTTAAACCAGCGTAAGAGCTTGAAAACCTCGCTGAGTTGACCACGCAGCCTCCGAGTTTCCAGCGAAAACAAGTTAAGGGCACGTAAGCGTCGATTGTAGCCCATATGCCTAACGGAAGGGATTAACTTTTGGCCTTCGCCTGCACTCGCTCCAGCCTCTCAATATATTTCCTGAGCGTGGGCGACCAGAACTGCACAGCATACTCCAGGTGCGGCAGAACCAGGGAATTGTACAGAGAGAGCACAATCTCCTTGTTCCGAAACTGAAATTGCCTCCTGATATAACCTAACAGCTTCTCGGCTTTCTTTTCCACCTCTACGCACTGTTTGGTAAACTTAAGGTCGCTGCTAATTAGCACACCCAAGCCCTTTTCCAAATCAGTCGCCTCGACATTACTCTCTAACATCGAGTAGTCCGACTTGGGATTGGCGTAGCCAATGTGCATCACTTTGCATTTACCCAAGTTAAACGGCATTTGCCATTTTTCGGACCACTCTCCTATCCTACGTAGCTCCGCACGCAGTTGCTCGATCGCTTGAGAGAGAGAGAGAGAGAGAGAGTTACAAGGAGTTACAACGAAAAGAAGTACCTCAAAAGGCCTTGCGGCCCATACTGAGGAGGTACCAATGGCAACGGGTGCCAGGGAAAATTTTCTATACACTCAAATAGAGTGCAAGATTTGGTCTAACCTTTTCTTGAACTGATCCACAGAGGAACTGTTCATAAATTCTGAAGGTAACCTGTTCCACGTGTCACAGATCTTATACGTAAAGTAATTCCCACACACACTAGTCCTAAACCGTTTCAAATCCAACTTCCAACCATTGTTGCGAGTTGGGTTATCATTTAAACTAAATATGCTTCTAAAATCGACATCGTTGAACCCGCGTAAAAGCTTGAAAACTTCGATCAGTTGACCGCGCAGCCTCCGAGTTTCCAACGAAAACAAGTTCAGGGCGCGTAACCGTCGATTGTAGCCCATATGCCTAACGGAAGGGATTAACTTTGTGGCCCTCGCCTGCACTCGCTCCAGCCTCTCAATATCTTTCCTGAGGGTGGGCGACCAGAACTGCACTGCATACTCAAGGTGCGGCGGAACCAAGGAATTGTACAGAGAGAGCAGAATCTCCTTGTTCCGAAACTGAAATTGCCTCCTGATATAACCCAACAGCTTCTGGGCTTTCTTTTCCACCTCTACGCACTGTTTGGTAAACTTAAGGTCGCTGCTAATTAGCACACCCAAGTCCTTTTCCAAATCAATCACCTTGATATTGCTCCCCAACATCGAGTAATTCGACTTGGGATTGGCATAGCCAATGTGCATCACTTTGCATTTACCCAAGTTAAACGGCATTTGCCATTTTTCGGACCACTCTCCTATCCTACCTAGGTCCGCACGCAGTTCCTCGATCGCTTCGGGCGTCCCAACATTGGCCCCAAGCTTGGTGTCATCAGCGAATTTGGCGATCCGACTGACGATGCCACCGTCTATATCATTTATGTAAATGATAAACAACAGTGGCCCCAAAACGGAACCCTGAGGAACCCCACTAGTGATCGAGGCCCAACCGGAACTGGCCCCTTTAATTACAACCCTCTGCCGCCTATTCTTCAGCCAGTTTTCAATCCACCTACCTACTTCCCCACCAATACCCAGCGCGCGCACTTTCGCTATTAGCCGGCGGTGAGGTACCTTATGAAAGGCTTTCTGAAAGTCGAGATAAAGTATATCGATCGCCCTACTCTTATCGTACTCACTCAACATGACGTGGAAAAACTCGAGCAAGTTGGTGAGACACGACCTATGCCGTCTAAACCCATGTTGGGAGTCCCCAAGCAGCTTGTAGGAATCCAAATGGTCAACGATCCTATCCGCTATTATCCCCTCTAAGAATCATTTATTTAAAACAGAACGCATCAAGCTGACCATGTTTTGTGTGGATTAAATAAAGCAATTATTAATTAAAATACAGGGTGTTTCAGGTCAACCCTAGAAATATGGAAAAGAAACACTTTATATTAGTTACAGAATTACTATGACAAACTTCAAACTTCAAATACAAATTAGTGGAATTTGTAGTTTGTATTTGAAGTTTGTCATAGTAATTCCATAACTAATATGAAGTGTTTCTTTTTCACATTTCTAGGGTCACCCTGAAACACCCTGTATTTTAATCGCTTTAATTAGTTACTGTATGCATTTATTATGGCTTCATTTAGTTTTTGTGTAGTATTTGTTATGCAGATGAACATAATTTGTTTAATTTAAACAATTTTTTTTAAAAACTTGTATGCAGCTTTTTGCTCGATCAATTATAATTAGCGACAAAATTCATTTTGTAACACGAGACAAGAATTTTGTTGAAATTAATTTTTCGTTTGATTCAACAAAATATTTTTATATGCGTCCGCATTTATTGCATTTCCATTTTTCATTTTATTTAAGTACCGTTATTGCGTTTAAAACGCATTCATACAAACAAAATGTCAGATCCACTTCCAATATTTTCACTTCCGGTGCATTTTTCTTCACACAGGCCTGAGGTACCCCTCCTTCCTATTACCCCCACTTCCCTCATGCCTGTATATACTGAAATCTCTCTCTTCTCTGTATTCTCCCTGAAGTAGTTATAGCGATTATAACAAAACATGGGCAAACGAGTCTCATTTACTTTCCGCCGTTTCCTAATTGGAACGTTTGTAATTTTATTGTCCTTTGAAAGATAGTTGCGATTTTGTCTTTGTTTATTTTCTCGTCTGAAATGATTCCCATTTACTGTTATGAGCAAATATTTGCACCATTTCCTCGCATTTCACTCGTGAACTGGATTAATAATGATCATCCCTTCAGGATAAATGTTGCAGGCGAATTTCTTTGGTCTGAAACAGTCATTTAGTTATTATTTATCCTGGAAAGTCCTTCCACGGGACCATGTCAATTTATTTCACTTTCCGAATGGAGTGTGTGTGTGTGTGTTAGGGGTGGGGGTATTCTTCCTTCCTTACTAAATGCCTATGCCCATACACCCGTCCACCCAAACTTTCTCTTTCATCCGAAGGAGATTTGCTCACTGATTCCTGATCAAACTTCTCGATCAACATTCATAAATGGAGAATTTTGCCACGAGACGCGTTTTTTATCCTCGCAATAGAGGAAAAAAATTACAAAGTTTAAAAGAAACATTTTCCCTTTCAAACGTCTGGAAGAGTTCATCCAGAACACGCTGCGATGCGTGAAGACTTCCCATTTGTGCGCGAGTCGGAACCCCATTAGCTAAATGTACAGCTGCTGAAAGAGGTTCACAGAAAAAAGTTCCAAAAACTCCCCAAAAAATACTAGTAGTAACTTTTTGGAGGGTGTTTATATACGTTATTTTCTTCGACCAACTTCTTTACGTAACTCTGTATAAACATATTATTCGTACGCTAAATCATAAGCAAGTACGGAGATGGATATTATTACTTTTTAATATCGAATCCCCTGCTGCTTGGTTCATTTTATTTAGATTTAATGCAGAATCGATTTTAAAGTGTTTTAAAGATCTCTCTCTCTCTCTCAACTGTCGCGGCATAAAGTGGGAAAACAGACTGCTGATGCTGAAGGGAGGAGGCTAGTTGACTTTGCTGATGAGAACTTCCTCACTCAGTGGGTCAACGAGCCTACACGAGGCGAAAGCGTTCTAGACTTAGTATTCACGACCGAAGACAACCTCGTCACTGGCCTCACCGTTGACGAATCATTGGGCGGAAGTGATCACGGTCTTATTAGGTTCCGTGTGTGCGTCCCTCGGGTGAAGCGTAGTAACTCGAGAGGCAGTAAATCTCGATCTCCGGGGCGAACTTTGTTAGCCTCAGGGATAGCGTAGGAGATGGGGTTAGAGGTTGGCGGCGATGTTGAGGGAGTGTGGAGTGCATTCCGGGACGAGTTTATGGTGCTGCAGTCTGCTGCCATACCCTCAAAACCGGTCACCCCTGCTTCAACGGAGCCTAAGTGGTTCAATCGTGACATCGCTTCGGCTGTCCGAAATAGGAAAGTAGCGTATAGGAGGCGAAGGCCAATCGTTCCCACGAGAACACTGAAGCGTATGTCCGCCTGTGTAGGGAAGTGAAGGCGAAGGTTAGGCTAGCGAAACGTAACGAAGAACTACGGGTGGCAAGCCTCGGCAAGGGGAACCCTAAGGAATTCTTCAGTTATGTTAATAGTAGAAAGCCCATTAGAAGCGTGATAAGTCCGTTAAAGGACGGAAGCGGCGTTCTGCGGACCTCCGACGCGGACATCGCTAATGTGCTTAATGAGTACTTTGCGGGAGTGTTCACCAGGGAGGATACCCGCGTCATCCCCGAGCCAGGCGTGAGGCACGAAGGTGCTGGCCTGGATAGTGTTAGATGTACCGCGACAGTCGTTGCTGATAGAATAGACAAACAGCGCGTTTAAGGCTCCTGGGCCAGACAAGTTTCTCCCCAGAGTGTTGCAAGAAGTGCGCGACAAGGTGGCTCCCCACCTGGCTACAGTCTTCAACAAATCGTTGGAGATGGGCCAGGTGCCTGGTGACTGGAGCGAAGCCAACGTGACCCCTATCTTTAAGAAAGGGGATCACGAAAGTCCAGGAGCTATCGTCCCATTAGTCTCACTTCAGTTGTAGGTAAATTATTAGAAGGGATAATAGCTGATAGGATCGTTGACCATTTGGATTCCTACAAGCTGCTTGGGGACTCCCAACATGGGTTTAGACGGCATAGGTCGTGTCTCACCAACTTGCTCGAGTTTTTCCACGTCATGTTGAGTGAGTGCGATAAGGGTAGGGCGATTGATATACTTTATCTCGACTTTCAGAAAGCCTTTGATAAGGTACCTCACCGCCGGCTAATGGCGAAAGCGCGCGCGCTGGGTATCGGTGGGGAAATAGGTAGGTGGATTGAAAACTGGCTGAGGAATAGGCGGCAGAGGGTGGTAATTAAAGGGGCTAGTTCGGGTTGGGCCTCGGTCACTAGTGGGGTTCCTCAGGGTTCCGTTTTGGGGCCACTGTTGTTTATCATTTACATAAATAATATCGACGGTGGCATCGTCAGTCGGATCGCCAAATTCGCTGATGACACCAAGCTTGGGGCCAATGTTGGGACGCCCGAAGCGATCGAGGAACTGCGTGCGGACCTAGGTAGGATAGGAGAGTGGTCCGAAAAATGGCAAATGCCGTTTAACTTGGGTAAATGCAAAGTGATGCACATTGGCTACGCCAATCCCAAGTCGGACTACTCGATGTTGGGTAGTAATATCGAGGTGACTGATTTAGAAAAGGACTTGGGTGTGCTAATTAGCAGCGACCTTAAGTTTACAAAACAGTGTGTAGAGGTGGAAAAGAAAGCCCAGAAACTATTGGGTTATATCAGGAGGCAATTTCAGTTTCGGAACAAGGAGATTGTGCTCTCACTGTACAATTCCCTTGTTCGGTCGCACCTGGAGTATGCTGTGCAGTTCTGGTCGCCCACCCTCAGGAAAGATATTGAGACGCTGGAGCGAGTGCAGGCGAGGGCCACAAAGTTAATCCCTTCCGTTAGGCATATGGGCTACAATCGACGGTTACGCGCCCTGAACTTGTTTTCGCTTGAAACTCGGAGGCTGCGCGGTCAACTGATCGAGGTTTTCAAGCTCTTACGCGGGTTCAACGATGTCGATTTTAGAAGTATGTTTAGTTTAAATGATAACCCAACTCGCAACAATGGTTGGAAGTTGGATTTGAAACGGTTTAGGACTAGTGTGTTGGGAATTACTTTACGTATAAGATCTGTGACACATGGAACAGGTTACCTTCGGAAGTTGTGAACAGTTCCTCTGTGGATCAGTTCAAGAAAAGGTTAGACCAAATCTTGCACACTATTTGATTGTGTACAAAATTTTCCCTGGCACCCGTTGCCATTGGTACCTCCTCGGTATGGACCGCAAGGCCTTTTGAGGTACTTCTTTTCCTTGTAACTCCTTGTAACTCTCTCTCTCTCTCTCTGACAAACTTCAAATACCAAATACAAACTACAAATTCCACTAATTTGTATTTGAAGTTTGAAGTTTGTCATAGTAATTCTGTAACTAATATAAAGTGTTTCTTTTCCATATTTCTAGGGTTGACCTGAAACACCCTGTATTTTAATTAATAATTGCTTTATTTAATCCACACAAAACATGGTCAGCTTGATGCGTTCTGTTTTAAATAAATGATTCTTCTCTTTGCAGATAAGAGCGCTGACTGTAATCACGTGGGTTCGACTCTCGATAGTTCCAACTTTCACACTTATTACCTTTTCCCTTTCCATTTTGTTTGTAGTTATACCTAATAATAATAATAATAATACATAAATAGCAATACCCCGACACGGAGTGAGATGGGCGTGAACTCCGAGAGTCATCCGAAACTGACCAATGACAAAATGGGTAGCCGCCCCATCTTCAACCACGGCAGGCGGCGGGAATCGAACCCGGACCTTCAAAGTCTGGGTTCAATCTCCAACCAACCGAGCAATAATAATAATACAAATTTATTAGCATTTATAAATACTGTATTCCAGTTTCATTTCAAATTTCCCCCAATATGTATTAATGATATTTTTCCCTTTATCTTCAACAAGAAACATTTGTTTTCATTATACTTCACTGATGATATTTCTAAAATACTGCGAGTGTATCGTGCCACAATATTCACCCGCGACATATAATTAAGAAAAAAACATTAAAACTTTCGACGCATGTCTAAACATGTTGGGAGTTACTTCAGAATTAAAAAACTTCCCCATTGTATTCATTTTTATTAATGTCAATTATACGTTATAAAAAAAAATATATAACCACCATGATTCTGAAAGGTGGTGAAATTCCCAATGGCTCGAAGTTAATGAGAAATGGTCTGCGGTAGTGAAATGTCTCTCAAGTGAAAAGGAAATGTAGAAATCTTTGCAAAACTGATTCGATGACATTCCATTTTTGGCTGAAATGAGTTCGCCAGTTGCAAATGCAAGGTTTTCCGACAACACAAACATACTTATATATACTGTGCATATATATATATATATATATATATATATATATATATATATATATATATATATAAAACTACGTCGTAGCCAATTCGTAACACCGCTTCCCGTTGATTAATTATCGAAGTTAAGCGACGTTGAGTCAGATAGTAGTTGGATGTTCAGACTATGGGGGTTCGGATCCCACGTACAGCCGTAGGTCCCCTACGTCATATGACCTTAGATGTTACGAAGGAGGTTAAACAACTTAATCATTACATTTATATATATATATATATATATATATATATATATATACACACACACTCAGTGCTCGAGATACACATGTTAATAGCTTAACTGTGACTCAGAAGAAAGGTATCGCTGCTTTACACAACGTACTACTTATATATATATTGTATATAGCCAATAAAATATTTGCTCTTTCAAATAAAAAAAAAATATGTAGCATATGTGTAAAAATTCTAAAAGATTTTATATTAATTAATGTTCGGCCCAGGCCCTAGAACGGTATTCCTCAACCTACCTTTTCTGTGCTGGTGCACCCTTTTATGTTAAAAAAAGAAAATCTCGAACCCTTCCCTAAACGATGATGCAGCATACTTGGGAGGGGGGGGGGGGATCCAGCTCCCAAACTATTTTCTGCGTCATGATGGAAAGTTGATAAGGAGTGGATACTTAATCTGTTTAATAAAAGGATGGTAGAGTCTGCGGAACTTGCGGAAAACCTACACGATAATTTGGTTGAACTTTCTTCTGACAAGATTTGACAGTTGTCATTCCCGTCAGAGGAATCGTGTACATTTTGGATAACGCGGAAAAATGAATATCCAGAACTGGTGTCTGAAGCACAAAAATTTTTAATTCCATTTGCAACCTCAAACTTATTATGCAAACCGGTCTTTTCATCAATGGTTGCTACGGAAATAAATCGATGAAATTGACTGTCTATTCAGCCGAATATAAAAAGATGAACAAGTGCGAAGCAAGCGCAGGTATCTCAGTGAAAGATGTAGATTAACAGAAAATAATTTCATCTGTAAAACTGTAACATTACACGAGTTACTTCAAAAAAAAAAAAAAAAAAGTTCCCCGTCTGATTTTATATACAGTAATTACAGTATGTAATTTTCGCCTGGAAAAATAAACTTCAATTTTCATATAGGTTGATTTTTTCTCTAAGCAGTGGAACCCCCATAGCTGAGCATCTCCCGCAACCCCCCCAGGTTGAAACACTGCCCGTAAGGATATATTTTTCAATTCTTCTTTTTAATAGTTAGCGGTAATTCACTGGTAAAAAAAATTTTTGTCACAAGTAAACTGTTTAGTGTTTTTTGCATATTTTTTTAAGCTGCTGAATTCAAAAATGCAATTAGAATCTTTCTATCACCCATAGGTTTTGTCTGACTGATACGTATTACTGTATCTTTTATATAGCGTATAAAGATTTTTTAGAAAACTGCGCTTTATTTATAAGGATGACATGTTAGTATTGGAGAGAGGAAGCTAAATTGGGTGCTAGCAGGTCATTTGTAAAACAGTTGAATTGATTCCTTGGGTACGGGTTATCAGGCAAGGCGGGCTGATACATGTATCTACATGTTCAGACATGTACCGAGTCACTGTCTGAGGCGCACTGTTTTGTCAGTTGTAATGTTGTATGCCAGTTGTGTGTGAGCATCACAAGTGTTACTCAATCTGTTCTGTGAAGTGTGTTACATCCTGCAGTTACAGTTCTGTGTTAATTAAGCTTGCATTATGCCACGAAAGTGTTTAAATCACCCAGATAGTTTCTGCTATGTGTGTGGAGATCTAACCTTCAAATCTCAGAAACGAACCATTACTCCACTGATTAAAAAATGTTATAAGCTTTATTTTGGGTGCAAACTAGGTGATTAAGATAAGTACTGGGCCCCTCATATTTGCTGTGTGACATGTGTTAGGCTTCTAACTGGTTGGAAAAATAGTTCTCGTCTCATGCCCTTCGCCGTGCCTATGGTTTGGAGACTGTTATTTCTGTTTAACAAACATATCAGGGATTACTTCTAAGTCCAAACATACGGTGAAATATCCTAATTTACCGTCAGCAATGAGACTTGTTCCACACAGTGAAGAGCTACCCGTGCCGAAACCACCAGAAAATGTGACCATGGACGAAGATGACTCCGATGATGATGAAGTTCATCCAGACCAGGTAGAACAGTTTGATAGTGACCCAATATTTGAAACAAGTGGTCCTTCCTCGGAACCTCATTTAATAACTCAGGGAGATCTTAATGACCTCGTTCGTGATTTAAATTTGTCTAAAAAACTGGCTGAAATTTTAGCTTCAAGATTGAAAGGATGGAATCTTCTCCAGCAGGGCACTAAAATATGTTTTTTCCGCAAGCGCCAGGATGAATTTAAACATTTTTTCTCTCAAGAAAATGGTCTAGTATTTTGTAATGATGCTGCTTCTCTTATGGAGGCCCTTGGGCATCAACACAATACAACGGAGTGGCGGTTGTTCATTGACTCCTCAAAACTTAGCTTGAAGGCTGTGCTTCTCCATAACGGAAATAAATACTCGTCAGTGCCTTTAGCTCATGCTGTCAACATGAAGGAGTCATATGACAATATGAAACTTCTCTTGACAAGTATTAGGTATGAGAAATATTCCTGGCATATTTGTGGGGACTTGAAAGTGATTGCTCTTTTGCTCGGCTTGCAACTTGGATATACTAAGCACTGCTGTTTCTTGTGTGAATGGGACAGTAGGAACAGAAAAAATCACTATATACAAAAGCAGTGGCCAAAACGAGAATCATTTATTCCAGGAAAGAAAAATGTGGTGAATAAGCCACTGGTTAATCCTCAACTAATTTACTTACCCCCATTGCACATCAAACTTGGACTGATGAAAAATTTCGTCAAGACGATGGATCAAAATGGTACGGGATTTCTGTACTTAAAGAATAAATAAGGGAGTTGATAAATGATGAGCAATTTGAAGATCAGCTGAATGAAGTGGAAAGAGCTGCGTGGCAATCATTCAAAAATACTACTAAGAATTTTTTGGGAAATCATAAGGCCGAAAACTACCATGAAATAGTGAGTGATCTTTTGAAGGCCTACAAAGCTATGGGATGTAATATGTCCCTAAAAACACATTTCTTACACTCCCACTTGGACTTCTTCCCTAAAAACCTTGGCACCGTCAGTGACGAGCACGGCGAACGCTTTCATCAAGACATTTCGAACATGGAAAAGCGGTACCAGGGCAAGTGGAGCCAAGTATGTTGGCTGACTACTGCTGGACCCTCAAGAGAGATGTTCCACAGGCGAAATACAGCAGAAAATCAACCACTGTCACCTTTTAGTAAGTACAAAGGCCATGCATTAATATAGAAATATACATTTTTTATTAAAATATAACTGTGTGCCACATAAAAACCTTGCGTAATGGAGAAAATCTAACAACATATTCGAATTCAGCGTAAAAAATACTGTTAGGCTCACCTACTTCAATACTTGTGACAGAAAAAAAATTATTTTGTTGACCAGTGAATCAGGGACAGGAAAGTATGCCATATTAAAAAATTCAAGCATACCTCAATAGGCAATATTAAAGTACTGACTGACATGCAATTAATAAATTTATGTAGTGAAACTAAATGTACCTTGTACTGTACATACACAAAATATGCAACAGTAATTACTGTACTTTTCATTTTACTATTAACAGCGTACCAATTTGTTTTAGTAGTACGAGTTTATTAAAGTACAGGATGTCCAAGAAACAATGCTTCAAGAATAATGTAATTTTTCTTATTATTATTATTATTATTAATATATACCCTTTCAAATGTTCTACGCGATGATTCATCATTTCACGAAGGTCAAGCTTGTCGCCCCTCCTCTCGAGTTGGCCTAGTGAAGTAGAGAGTTGGTTTCTTGTACTCTCCATCTCACATAGCCAGGTACGCCCGGTTCATCGGGGATTGTTCTGAGCCAGGCCTCTAATCTTCTTCTGAAGATGTCCACTGCAACAACATTCGTGTTCCTTAGGTCTTTGGGCAGCCGATTAAACAGTTTTGGTCCTCTCACAACAAAACTATTTTCTTTCAGGGTTAAGGATGTCTCCTGTCTAGCCTTTAATTTGGGAATACGACACAGTCTTCCTTTTCTACTTTCCACTGTTGTTTGGTGGGTTATAGGGTTCAGAGTAACATTAGGGGCTAGTTTCTCCATTATTTTCCAAGTGTAAATAATGATGTCTCTCTCTTCTTTCCAGTGAATATAGGTTTAATTCACGTAATGTTTCCCAGTAATTTAGTTCTTTGCACGCATTGATCTTCGCTGTGAAGCTTCTCTGAATCCCTTCTAGCTGACAAAGGTGTTATTTTTTTATGGGGATTTAGAACCGAGCAGTATTCCAGTATCTCTTCGTTTAAAGGTTCTCAGTATCTGCACAGTTATTCTCCTTACCTTGTTTACTGCTATCTTATTTTGTGTTTCAAATTTCGCATCATCAGTCATTACAACCCTTAAATCTTTTGCTTTAGAATTTCGAATTTCCTGTCCATTTGGGGTATTGTATTCCATGGATTTTAAGTTCGCCCCTTTTCCGTACCTCAACAGTTGAAATTCCTGTGTTACATTTCATATTGTTGTCTTCCGTCCACTTGTAGATTCTGTTCATGTCTGTTTGTAGAGATCCTATATCTTCTGGGTTTCTTATTTTTCTACTGATCTTTGTGTCATCCGCAAAGGATGTTACTGTGCTGTCTCTGGTAACGTCCTCATCTATGTCAGTTAGCATGATTATGAAAAGTAGTGGAGCTAATACTGTTCATTGTGGTACTGAGCTGAGGATCTCTGATTCTGATGAAGATACTCCTTGTACTGTAACGACTTGCTGCCGCTCACTAAGGAAATTATATATCTATTTCCCTACTTTTCCTGTTATTCCCATATATTTCAGTTTATGTATTATGATTCCATGGTCACACATGTCGAATGCTTTGGCAAAGTCTGTGTATATTACAGCATAGTTTTCATTACTTTCAAGTGCATCAATAATGCTGTTGTAGTGTTCCATTAGTTGTGATAGGTATGATCTGCCTCACCGAAATCCATGTTGGTTATCACTAATGTTTTTCGAGTTTCCAAAAGTCATGGATTTTGCTCTAACTATTCTTTCAAATATTTTAGTGCGATGAGATGTAAAGCTACACTGGCCTATAGTTTTTGGCCTCGGATCGGTCTCCTTTATATATTGGGACTATGCTCGCTCTCTTCAGGATGCCCAGTATTTCTCCTGTGTCTAGTGATCGTCTCCATATCCAATATAGGGGCTCTGCGATTGCATTCTTGCAGTTTTTGATCAGTGTGGCATTCCATTTGTCCGGTCCTGCCGCCGAGTGTGCTTTTAGTTTCCCTATACTGTAACTTGTGTAATATCATCTGTTGTAAAATCGAAATTAGTTATACCTTCCCCCTGCAATTCTTCTTCAAAGAACACGTTTCTGTCGCATATCAGTTTGCGAGTTTTTGGGATACTGAAAGATGATTCGTACTGAGCTCTTAATGTTTCAGATACTTCTGTTAGATCATCAGATAAAGCACTGTCTTCATTTTTCAAAGTTCCGATAGTCATGTGATTTTTCGAGTTTGTTTTCGCAAACAAAATTATAGAAGCATTTTGAGTTGACCTTTATTCGCTTCTACAGCGTCGTCGTTATCTTTTTCTGTATGTTTCTCAATTCGGTCCTGTATGAGGCAATCTATACTCTGCAGTTTATCATTTAATATTTTTCTGATGTTGTCTTTGTAGTTACTCTTTCTATTTCGGAACATTGACCTCTTTTGTCTTTCGAACCTGCTTCTTTTTTCTATTTGTTGCATTTTTGGGACACGTCTTTCCACAATTTCCAGCGTCTTCTCCTCTAAGGTCATTAGCATCTCTTCCGTTGTCTTGGCCTTGAAGATGGTTTTCTTAATCTTTTGCTTCCATGCTGGATGCAACACCTTCCCAGTTTATAGGTTTGGAGTGAAAATCAAAAATTTCGAATTTGCTTCTTTCTATAGTGCGTGTTCTTTCCTGTCCTGTTGCTTTTATATTGGTTATTTCAATAATGTTGTGATCAGATATTATAGTTGGGAATATTTATATTATCAATTAGGTTACTGTTGTTCGTGAATACCAAATCTAGGCAGTTGGTTTTTTTTTTTTTTGCGTTTTCTGTTGTTTCTTGTGTTAACAATTTCATCGGCTAGACTCTAGAGCTCGGAGCATTTTTGCCTGCTCCTGATCTTCCCGTGTGTCCCCTTGTCTTGGTGTATACATATATTTTTCCTCCTCTTTTGTATTTCATGAATGGAAAATTAAAATCACCACAGAGAAAAATATTTGGGGTTGGAGAATTAGTACCATATTTAATTTTTCAACTTTTGCTGCTACACATTCTATGTAGCTGTTTGAAGTACTTCTAGTCATTTCTGTCATGTGTCTTTCGCGTGTGTAAATAGCACATCCTCCTTTACGCCTCACTGTTCTGTCAGCTCGGAGTATGTTATAGTTGCTAATTTGTATTTCTTTTTTGTTAACACAAAACCCACAGTTTTCACAGTTTGCATGGCAGTCCTTTAGGTGGGTTTCCGTGAGGCATGCAAAGTCTGCTCCGGTTTTTTGCACGAGTCCTTTCAGGTATTATATATATATATATATATATATATATATATATATATATATATATAGAGAGAGAGAGAGAGAGAGAGAGAGAGAGAGAGAGAGAGAGAGAGAGAGAGAGAGTTACAAGGAAAAGAAGTACCTCAAAAGGCCTTGCGGCCCATACCGAGGAGCTATCAATGGCAACGGGTGCCACGGAAAATTTTCTACACTCTCAAATAGTGTGCAAGATTTGGTCTAACCTTTTCTTGAAGTGAGCCACAGAGGAACTGTTCACAACTTCTGAAGGTAACCTGTTCCACGTGGAACAGATCTTATAGGTAAAGTAATTCCCATACACACTAGTCCTAAACCGTTTCAAATCTAACTTCCAACCATTGTTGCGAGTTGGGTTATCATTTAAACTAAACATGCTTCTAAAATCGACATCGTTGAACCCGCGCAAGAGCTTGAAAACCTCGATCAGTTGACCGCGCAGCCTCCGAGTTTCCAGCGAAAAAAGTTCAGGGCGCATAAGCGTCGATTGTAGCCCATATGCCTAACGGAAGGGATTAACTTTGTGGCCCTCGCCTGCACTCGCTCCAGCCTCTCAATATCTTTCCTGAGGGTGGGCGACCAGAACTGCACAACATACTCCAGGTGCGGCCGAACCAAAGAATTGTACAGCGAGAGCACAATCATCTTGTTCCGAAATCGAAATAGCCTCCTGATATAACTCAACAACTTCTGGGCTTTCTTTTCCACCTCTACACACTGTTTGGTAAACTTAAGGTCGCTGCTAATTAGCACACCCAAGTCCTTTTCCAAATCAGTGGCCTCGATATTACTCCCCAACATTGAGTAGTCCGACTTGGGATTGGCGTAGCCAATGTGCATCACCTTGCACTTAACCAAGTTAAACGGCATTTGCCATTTTTCGGACCACTCTCCTATCCTACGTAGGTCCGCACGCAGTTGCTCTATCGTCTCGGGCGTCCCAACATTGGCCCCAAGCTTGGTGTCATCAGCGAATTTGGCGATCCTACTGAATGCCACCGTCGATATCATTTATGCAAATGATAAGCAACAGTGGACCCAAAACGGAACCCTTAGGAACCCAGCTAGTGACCGTGGCCCAACCCAAACTAGCCCCTTTAATTACAACCCTCTGCCGCCTATTCTTCAGCCAGTTTTCAATCCACCTACCTACTTCCCCACCAATACCCAGCGCGCGCACTTTGGCCATTAGCCGGCGGTGAGGTACCTGATCAAAGGCTTTATGAAAGTCGAGATAAAGTATATCAATCGCCCTACTCTTATCGTACTCACTCAACATGACGTGGAAAAACTCGAGCAAGTTGGTGAGACACGACCTATGCCGTCTAAACCCATGTTGGGAGTCCCCAAGCAGCTTGTAGGAATCCAAATGTTCAACGATCCTATCGGCTATTATCCCCTCTAATAATTTACCTACAACTGAAGTGAGACTAATGGTACGATAGTTCCCTGGACTTTCGTGATCCCCTTTCTTAAAGATAGGGGTCACGTTGGCTTCCCTCCAGTCACCAGGCACCTGGCCCGTCTCCAACGATTTGTTGAAGACTGTAGCCAGGTGGGGAGCCACCTGGCCGCGCACCTCCCGCAACACTGGGGAGAAACTGGTCTGGCTCAGGAGCCTTAAACGCGGTTTGTCTATTCTATCGGCAACGACTGTCGCGGTACATCGAACACTATCCAGGCCAGCACCTTCGTGCCTCACGCCTGGCTCGGGGATAATGCGGGTGTCCTCCCTGGTGAACACTCCCGCAAAGTACTCATTAAGCACATTGGCGATGTCCGCGTCGGAGGTCCGCAGAACGCCGCTTCGGTCCTTCTAATGGGCTTTCTACTATTAACATAACTGAAGAACTCCTTAGGGTTCCCCTTGTGGAGGCTTGCCACCCGCAGTTCTTCGTTACGTTTCGCTAGTCTAACCTTCGCCTTCACTTCCCTACACAGGCGGACATAAGCTTCAGTGTTCTCATGGGAACGATTGGCCTTCGCCCTCCTATACGCTACTTTCCTATTTCGGATAGCCGAAGCGATGTCACGATTGAACCACTGAGGCTGCGTTGAAGCAGGGGTGACCGGTTTTGAGGGTATGGCAGCAGACTGCAGCACCATAAACTCGTCCCGGAATGCACTCCACACGCTCAACATCGCCGCCGCCCTCTAACCCCATCCCACCTACGCTATCCCTGAGGCTAACAAAGTCCGCCCGCCGGAGATCGAGCTTACTGCCTCTCGAGTTACTACGCTTCACCCAAGGGACGCACACACGGAACCTAATCAGACCGTGATCACTCCCGCCCAACGATTCGTCAACGGTGAGGCCAGTGACGAGGTTGTCTTCGGTCGTGAATACTAAGTCTAGAACGCTTTCGCCTCGTGTAGGCTCATTGACCCACTGAGTGAGGAAGTTCTCATCAGCAAAGTCAACTAGCCTCCTCCCTTCAGCATCAGCAGTCCTGTCTTCCCACTTTATGCCGCGACAGTTGAAGTCTCCTAACACTACACACACCCTATCCCCTAGCAGGCTATTGAGTTCGGTGTACAGGGCTGTATCCTCCTCGGAGGAGGAGATGCGGAGGTCTGTACACCAAGATTAACCTATAGCTCGTCCCTCCCACATTCAGATCGACGCCAAGCAGCTCCCGTTCAGACCGGAACTGGCAGTCAACCGGACTCAACGTGTCCCTGACGTATATCAGTACCCCACCCCCCTCCCAACGGGTGCGGTCTTTGCGAAACATTCTATACCCGGGAATTTCGAACTCCCCAACGTAGTCCCTACGATCAGTATGAATCCAGGACTCGGTGATAGCAACGATATCCAGGTATTCTGATGCTAAGAGCGCCCGTAGCTCGCAAAACTTGTTCCTAATCGACCTAGCATTAAAGAGCATTGCACGGAGGGAGCCTTGAACCCTATTCAGACCGCCCCTAGCACGACCCGTTTCCCGAACAGCCAGGGCTGTCGGGAGTTGAAGAGCCCCTCACTAACGAGGGGGCAACTTCTGCAGGAGCCTGAGCCCCCTCCAACGTAGGAGGGGGGTCACCCACCCGTACCTGGACGCACCCTTCAGTTGAAGGTACGTCCGCTACCGGCTCATCATCATCATCTCCCCGGTGGGGCCCCATCATCTCTCCCCGGACTCGACCTCACCATTCTGTATAGGTGCCGGTCGAGAGAGAGAGAGAGAGAGTTACAAGGAGTTACAAGGAAAAGAAGTACCTCAAAAGGCCTTGCGGCCCATACCGAGGAGGTACCAATGGCAACGGGTGCCAGGGAAAATTTTGTCTTTCAACTATGCTAGCAGTAGTAGAAAACTGGATAGAAAAGTAGAAGGCTCTCTCCCCACCCTCCGCTCCCTCCCTGCCAGAGGCAGGTACGGAAAAAGGTTGAAGAAAATACCTTGACCCTGGAAAAGTAGCCAAGGAAATTTTACAGGAAAGTGGAGAATATATAAATAGCTCTATATTTAGCTTGCTCACAGAGACACCGAGCAAGCGAACTCTTGCAGAGTTTTCTGAGGTTTTAATCTTAAACTATGAGTGTGTTCTGTACTTTGTCTAGCCTATTTTTAAACAGATTTACACTTTGACTGGAAACATCCTCTGAGGGAAGTTGGTTCCAGATATTAACTATTTTATAGGAAAAGAAATTTCCGCAGACTGAGGTCCTAAATGTCTTTACACACTCAAATAGTGTGCAAGATTTCGTCTAACCTTTTCTTGAACTGATCCACAGAGGAACTGTTCACAACTTCCGAAGGTAACCTGTTCCATGTGTCACAGATCTTATACGTAACGTAATTCCCACACACACTAGTCCTAAACCGTTTCAAATCCAACTTCCAACCATTGTTGCGAGTTGGGTTATCATTTAAACTAAACATACTTCTAAAATCGACATCGTTGAACCCTCGTAAGAGCTTGAAAACCTCGATCAGTTGACCGCGCAGCCTCCGAGTTTCAAGCGAAAACAAGTTCAGGGCGCGTAACCGTCGATTGTAGCCCATATGCCTAACGGAAGGGATTAACTTTGTGGCCTCGCCTGCACTCGCTCCAGCCTCTCAATATCTTTCCTGAGGGTGGGCGACCAGAACTGCACAGCATACTCCAGGTACGGCCGAACAAGGGAATTGTACAGTGAGAGCACAATCTCCTTGTTCCGAAACTGAAATTGCCTCCTGATATAACCCAATAGTTTCTGGGCTTTCTTTTCCATCTCTACACACTGTTCCGTAAACTTAAGGTCGCTGCTAATTAGCACACCCAAGTCCTTTTCTAAATCAGTCACCTCGATATTACTGCCCAACATCGAGTAGTCCGACTTGGGATTGGCGTAGCCAATGTGCATCACTTTGCATTTACCCAAGTTAAACGGCATTTGCCATTTTTCGGACCACTCTCCTATCCTACCTAGGTCCGCACGCAGTTCCTCGATCGCTTCGGGCGTCCCAACATTGGCCCCAAGCTTGGTGTCATCAGCGAATTTGGCGATCCGACTGACGATGCCACCGTCGATATCATTTATGTAAATGGTAAACAACAATGGCCCCAAAACGGAACCCTGAGGAACCCCACTAGTGACCGAGGCCCAACCCGAACTAGCCCCTTTAATTACCACCCTCTGCCGCCTATTCCTTAGCCAGTTTTCAATCCCACCTACCTATTTCCCCACCGATACCCAGCGCGCGCACTTTCGCCATTAGCCGGCGGTGAGGTACCTTATCAAAGGCTTTCTGAAAGTCGAGATAAAGTATATCAATCGCCCTACTCTTATCGTACTCACTCAACATGACGTGGAAAAACTCGAGCAAGTTGGTGAGACACGACCTATGCCGTCTAAACCCATGTTGGGAGTCCCCAAGCAGCTTGTAGGAATCCAAATGGTCAACGATTCTATCAGCTATTATCCTTTCTAATAATTTACCTACAACTGAAGTGAGACTAATAGGACGATAGTTCCCTGGACTTTCGTGATCCCCTTTCTTAAAGATAGGGGTCACGTTGGCCTCCCTCCAGTCACCAGGCACCTGGCCCATCTCCAACGATTTGTTGAAGACTGTAGCCAGGTGGGGAGCCACCTGGTCGCGCACTTCTCGCAAAACACTGGGGAGAAACTGGTCTGGCCCAGGAGCCTTAAACGCGCTCAGTTTGTCTATTCTATGAGCAACGACTGTCGCGGTACATCTAACACTATCCAGGCCAGCACCTTCGTGCCTCACAGCTGGCTCGGGGATGACGCGGGTATCCTCCCTGGTGAACACTCCCGCAAAGTACTCATTAAGCACATTAGCGATGTCCGCGTCGGAGGTCCGCAGAACGCCGCTTCCGTCCTTTAAAGGACCTATCATGCTTCTAATGGGCTTTCTACTATTAACATAACTGAAGAACTCCTTAGGGTTCCCTTGCAGAGGCTTGCCACCCGTAGTTCTTCGTTACGTTTCGCTAGCCTAACCTTCGCCTTCACTTCCCTACACAGGCGGACATACGCTTCAGTGTTCTCGTGGGAACGATTGGCCTTCGCCCTCCTATACGCTACTTTCCTATTTCGGATAGCCGAAGCGATGCCACGATTGAACCACTTAGGCTGCGTTGAAGCAGGGGTGACCGGTTTTGAGGGTATGGCAGCAGACTGCAGCACCATAAACTCATCCCGGAATGCACTCCACACTCCCTCAACATCGCCGCCAACCTCTAACCCCATCTCTGCTACGCTATCCCTGAGGCTAACAAAGTTCGCCCGCCGGAGATCGAGCTTACTGCCTCTCGAGTTACTACGCTTCACCCGAGGGACGCACACACGGAACCTAATAAGACCGTGATCACTCCCGCCCAACGATTCGTCAACGGTGAGGCCAGTGACGAGGTTGTCTTCGGTCGTGAATACTAAGTCTAGAACGCTTTCGCCTCGTGTAGGCTCGTTGACCCACTGAGTGAGGAAGTTCTCATCAGCAAAGTCAACTAGCCTCCTCCCTTCAGCATCGGCAGTCCTGTTTTCCCACTTTATGCCGCGACAGTTGAAGTCTCCTAAAACTACACACACCCTATCCCCTAGCAGGCTACTGAGTTCGGTGTACAGGGCTGTATCCTCCTCGAGGAGGAGATGCGGAGGTCTGTACACCAAGATTAACCTATAGTTCGTCCCTCCCACGTTCAGATCGACGCCAAGCAGCTCCCGTTCCGACCGGAACTGGCAGTCAACCGGACTCAACGTGTCTCTGACGTATATTAGTACCCCACCCCCCTCCCCACGGGTGCGGTCTTTGCGAAACATTCTATACCCGGGAATTTCGAACTCCCCAACGTAGTCCCTACGATCAGTATGAATCCAGGACTCGGTGATAGCAACGATATCCTGGTATTCTGATGCTAAGAGCGCCCGTAGCTCGCGAAACTTGTTCCTAATTGACCTAGCATTAAAAAGCATTGCACGGAGGGAGCCTTCCCTATTCTGACCGCCCCCTAGCACGACCCGTTTCCCGAACAGCCAGGCTGTCGGGAGTTGAAGAGCCCCTCACTAACGAGGGGGCAACTTCCAGGAGACTGAGCCCCCTCCAACGTAGGAGGAGGGTCACCCATCTGTACTTCGCCGCACCCTTCAGTCGAAGGTACGTCCGCCACCGGCTCATCCTCATCTCTCCCCGGTGGGGGCCCATCATCTCTCCCAGGACTCGACCTCACCATTCTGTATAGGTGCCGGTCGAGCAGCGCGCCTAGCACACCTTTACCCTTGTCATTGAGGTGGACACCATCCCTCTGGTAAAGGTCCCACCTACCCGAAAATGCATCGAAGGGGTCAATAAACTTCACGCCCAGCGGAACGCACAAGTCTTGTACCCTCTCGTTGATGCCAATGACCTTACTGAGCGAGTGGTCACTGACATTCATTCGCGGTAAAATACCCATTAACATTCCCCTGTCTGTCTTCAGTTTTAGATCATCCGCAAGAGACATGATCTCGGTGATGATCCCTTCTGTAAGACCTACCCCACCGCCTTTGAGGAACAGGTCATTGCCACCAGCGTGGACAACGATCGCAGTCCTCCGACTATCCACGCGCACCTTCTCTACCTCCTTCCTTAAGTGCGCCGTTCCCCGCCCAGGTAAGCACCTTACCTTCCTCCCATCCCGGTTTGCAGAAGCAAAGTACTTCTCCTGGCCCCTGATCTGCGAGTCCCCAATCAAAACGGTGTCTTCCTCCTTCGAGCACAGGAGACTAAAGCGGTTAGAGGTCTTGACAGGGGCAACTGGGGTCTCAGGCTTCGGCTTCGCAGCCTTCTTGCCCGAGACCTTTCGAAACCCGTCGCCACCCATACACGCAGTTACACCACCCGACCCACCCCGACAGGTAGCTACATCCTTCGGTTTCTTTGGGCCATCAGCAGGCCCCTTCCCACCCTTCTCTATCGATCCCTTCCCACCCTTCTCTATCAGCCCCTTCTTTGAGCCCTCCCTTTGTTCTTGATACTTAATCTTACAGTTTGAATCTGCTGGTGTGTTTTTAATTTGATCTTGTCCACTGGGTTGGATTTCCAGTGCTACGACCCTAGCTTCAAGCTTTTTTACTAATTCCTTTAGCTCTTTAACTTCCTTTTCGTGGTTGTCTCTAAGTTTACAAAACAAACATACACTAAGGGATGTGATATCGCTGATACTACCCTCTGGGAAGTCTACGCACCAATGATTAACTTTACATTTAAAGCATTCTGCTTTCAATTTAGCTGGCCCTGCCATATTTTCTCTTTTTTTTGTTTTTTCTGAATACTCTGAATAAGATAAAGCGTTCTAGCAATGAAAACTATCCAAAAACGTTATGACCAGTATATAAAAAAGGGGGGGGGGGTGAATTAATCCCGCGCGTAGCCGCACCCGCCTTTTTGCAAGTGACGTTCATTCCTTCCAGAAGACTACACCTCTCCTGCTGCCGCACCGACCAAAGGTCTCCCCAGGGCCGGACCGTCCCAAACGTGTCGCAGCTACCAACTGACAAACACTCGCGACGCAAGCGTCACGGATTTTCCGCCAGGAGCGACAGCGAGATGCAGCCCCTTACTAAGTCTTACTAGTCACTCACAAGTGGGCCAGACTCTTAGAATCCAGTGTTCAAGGGATATCCCACCAGACCCAGAGGCTACGCCCGAGACTTTACGCTGGCCTGGCAGCCAGCTGGGCAGTAAAGCCCTCTCACCTCAGAGCAGTACAGCCAAGCACCATCAATTGGTCACCAAAGAACGGTCGCAGGGGGCTGGTCAAGCCATTACGCGTTAGGAATGGGCTTAACGGGGCACTAGCCACACTCCATTCATCGCGCCCCTACGCCTGGGACCCCTCCATCCCAGTCTCTCACAACCTACGAGCGTTAAATGGTGTTATTTATAGAGGTTCCAAAGCCTCTCTTCCCACGCATGAGGTAGCAGTAGGGTCCTAATAGTAAAAGAAGAGAAAAAGACTTAATACTAAAAGAAAAGTTTTTTTTTTTTTTTTTTTTTTTTTTGCAGTGAGAGGAGAACAACCTTAACGTAATCTAAAAGGACAGAGTAGGGATGGGATGGGGTCCTAGTAACCCACGGGACGGGATTGTGCAAAATACTTTACCCGCCCTCCCGAAAGAGAGAGAGAACCTAAAGGAGAGAGAGAGAGAGAGAGGAGAGAGAGAGAGAGAGAGAGAGAGAGAGAGAGAGAGAGTTTACATTTCTAAACTGTTCAGATTTAGAACATTAGCAAGATAATCTTGTGGAATGGATGTAATAACGTCTGATTCTCTAAGAGTTCTGACCGAGTTCTGCTAGATACCTGGATTTGTCATAATACACAAGTGTTTTGACATAAGTCCATAGATAGAAGTCCAAAAAGTCCAAAGGGGTTAAAGTCGAGTGATCGAGGTGGCCTATCTAGCGCTGAAAAACATCAACACAAAAGAAATTCATTGAAAGTTAACGTTTGGTTCGCTACTTCACGGGACTACATAATCGATCCATTTTTCTTTGACAATCGTACCGTGACTGGAGCAAACTATACTTAATGTTACATTTTTTCTTTCCCAGTTATGGGCTATTGGAGTTGACATGAGAAGCGTAATCTTTCAACAAGATGGGGCGACTTTCCACTATGATTATGATTATCTACAAATCTACAGAAGCTAAGGCTAACAAAGACCCTAAGATCCACTCAAAGGTTAGCCCGAGAGAAAGGAAAGAGTAGGGGGTTAAAAGAGGAGAATAAGGGGTTAAGTAAGTATCAAAACCTATCATTCGTGGGTTAACATTCATTCAGAAAAAGAGAAAGAAAGACTCACCATCATCATGATAATGATGGTGGTGGTGGTGATGTTTGCAACTTCATAGACGCAACCTTTCTTTGACGCTGGATAACCCATGGTAGACCGATAGCGTGGCTACCTCAATCACCTTAATTGACCTCTTTCAACTTTATGTATGGGGTATGTTAAAACACTTGTGTACTGTGACAAACTCAGTAATCTGGCAGAACTTCGTCAAAGAAACTAAGGTCACTGAATCCATTCCGCAAGAGGAAGAGCATCTTGCTCATGCTCTGATGGAGTTCGAGCACTCAAATACGCATCAATACAAATGATGGTCATCTTGTGGAAGTGTTCTGAACTTGGGCAGTTTGGATACGTAAACAACCACATACTAGTATATTGTATACATACCGAGTAATAAAAAATGACCAATTATTTTTACACCATTATTTCTTGGACATCCTGTATATCTAACAGTAAGAGTTAATATGAATACAATCCTAAGATATGTTAAAACAAAAAAAAAAGAGGGGATGGGGGTTCAGAGGTTTTTTTATTTAAAAAAAAAGTAGAAAATCCCGAACCAAAAACACGTCGCATCACTATATATATACGAGACCCTCTTAGAAAGAAGTTCAAAAGTTATGGCACTTTCAAATTTGGTAAAACTTTGCGTTTTCTGGCGTTTTTTACTTTTTTCGCTTAGCCACTTCTTCCTAAGAGGGCCTCATATAAGCACACCGGACAAAAAATTAGTCACCCCTCTCAGAATGTACCTAATAACGTGTGACGGCGCCTCTGGCCTTGATAACCGCACGAATCCGGCGAGGCAGACTCTACGAGGTTGTGCATGTACTGAACATCGATTTGCTGCCACTCGTTTATCAGCCGGTCCCGAAGTTCCGCCAGAGTCCGTGGGTGTCTATTCCTGCGCTTCACTTTCTGTTTCCAGCCTGAACAACACCTTCGACGCATTCAGGATTAAAGGCTTCATTGGACCTGCGATGTACTCGTCGCCTCCCATCATTGGAGAACAAACAAAAACGGGACTCATCGGACCAAATTACACGTTTCCAATCTGCCGCAGTCCAGTTTTTGTGCCTCTGAGCCCATTTATAACGTGCCAATTTGTGACTTGCTGTTAACAGCGGCCTCTTCCGTGGTACCCTGCTCCAGATGTCCATCGCATGCAGTTCTCGTCGCAATGTCCGTTCGGAAATTGGTCGCTGGAGAACCTCATTGGTTTCTTGGAGCAATTGTTCTCTGGTTTGAAAACGATTTGCAGTTACTAGACGAGAAACATGGCGGCGGCCCCTATTGTCGAGAATTGTTTTCCGGCCACAGTTACGCCGTCGACTGTCAGTTGATTGCGAACTACACCACTCTTTGTAAAAGTAACGTCTGCCTCACGACCCATTTTGCAGACTATATCCAACACACACTTTGTTCTTCACCACCTCACGAAACAGATCTGATCCTGTGTGCTACGTCACCGCTACTTGTCACTTACCAATGCTACATCAGCGCCCTCTGTGTGACCTTGAACTTCCTACTATCGGTGCTATTAGGGGTGACTAATTTTTTGTCCGGTGTGCTTATAACCTTGTAACCAGACACTTCAGTCCCAAGTCTGATGAGGTTAGTGGTATGTGGTTTATCGATGTTTTATCGACTTCACATTCACCACTGCCTACTGGGAGGGGAAAGAGGTGGGATATTCGTAATGCGTTTTTTAATGTTTTTTGGCGGTGTCGTTTTTTTTTTCCTGCCGGACTGGTGCAATTTTTTCTTTTTAGCTTTTAACTTTTCCTACTCTTATAATGAAAGTTTTTCTTTTTCATTTTCCAAAAGAATTTTTCAGATTTATATATATATATATATATATATATATATATATATATAATATATATATATATATATATATATATATATAATATATATATATATATATATATATATATATTATAAAATCCTTCCTCAAAGTTGTATATGCTGCAATTTAAAGTCTGTGCGGAAAATAAAAAGATTTACAGATATAAATTTAGCGGCATTTGAAACAGGCAGACAGTTACGCGAGTCAAAACACACACATTCAAATTTGTATGCAAAATATATGAAAAACCGAAACTTTGTTCACCAAAACATTTTTCTTCATCATTCCATGAAACTGAGTTTTCAGTTTAAATGAGAGAGAAATTTAGCCATAATATACAATAAATATACACAAACGTATCCGCCAATTGTGTGCTAAATTTTAACAATGTCTTACAGCAGTAGTGTGAAGGTTGTGACACGAAATGTAAAATAGGTGTAAAGCTTATTCGCAATATTAATTAATTAATTATTAAGGTCATAAATATGGAACAATTTGTAGTGAAATTGACGTACGTAAATGTCGTATTTCCATGGTAACACCGGAGTGTTGTTAGTGTTGTTACGTAACATTGAATACAACGACGGGGTGGTTGTTCAACCTCCTTCGCAACATCTACGGGCATATGACGAAGGGGACCTACAGCTTTACTCGAGATCCGAACCTCTGGAAGCGGAGGACGGTTTTCCATCAAATTAATCTCCAGAACCAAAGTCGCTTAACTTCGCTAATCGACGGGAAGCGGTGTTACGACAATGGCCACAACATAGAAAATAGTGTCTTTTGTTATGAGGAAGTTGGACTATGTTATAAATTTTTATTCCGCAATTTCTAGGCTATAATCACAATGAAATATTTTCATTCAGAAATAGTCTTAATTACACGTACTAAAATTATAAAACATTTTTAAGAATGCTTCTTCATAAATAGTCAGTTAAATTCATAAATGTTCACTACGCGACGTCAAGTTACAACCATCTTTTCATATATACAGGGTGTCCCATAAGTCCGGTCTCATACGAAAATTTATTTTAAATTAAATTTATAAAAGTAATACGCGAGAACTAAAACAAATATTGGAATTGACATCTTGCTTAGGGACCTTTTTTTGTTTCAGGTCGAACAACACGTAATGGCTAATATGGAAGCGAGTTACACTCATGAGGAAAAGGGCCTCGGAGGCCCTTTTCCTCAGGAATGTAACTCCCGAGGTTTTATTTTAAAATAAATTTAATTTAAATTAAATTTTCCTATCATACCGGACTCATGGGATATCCTGTATATAAACAAATATGAAGTTAATTTTAAACGATGAACGTTTTTCACGCGTAATACTGTAATTGAGGCCGAGAGAGAAAATTTAATTAAATTAAATTTAATTTAATTAAATGTCGTAATTAATACAAAAATTGGCATAAAAAGAAAAACATTTTTCGAACCTTTTTCGTAGGGACCGCAGCCGGTCTGTTACTGTTTGGTGTTCTTTATATTCCTTCGTAAGGGTTCGTAACGGGAAGCGGACTCAAAAATCCTGTACTGAAATTTATACTGCCATTTTCCAGCGGATTCAATTTCCGTTTTTATCCAACTTATAAAAGGATCTTCCGCGTAAATAAAAGAATCTTTCTTTGAATCATGAGAATATATTTTCGGAGCCGCGAAAGATCTAATCTCATCCTTCCATTAGTGTGACCGACCGACCTTACCAACTTTATGAACAGATTTATACGAGAGTGCCATCAGTTATTGGATTAAACTGATCAACGATACTTTCCCAATCTCGTTCATCCCCATTTCGGTCTTTGCCCAAGAATAAGAAATCGGAAAGTGGAAATCTCGAAGGAGATAATTTTCAAATCAATTTATTCCCATTGCAACCGGAGGAATTCCGAATTAAGTTAGATTTTTTATAGAAAGTACTCCTCGAGCCTCCAATTTTTACCCTTTCCCATATCTGGAATTCCCACTTTGGGACCATGAAAGGGAATAAACGAAAGAGAAGTAAAAAGTTTGACAAACTCGCACTTCCTACAAAATCCAACGTCAATCATTACAATCAATAACGAATATTTTAATTAAGTTTTGTTTTAAAAATTTATAAAAATTCCAAGAAAAACCTTCCAAACAATATAGTTGAACAATCGACCGTAGTTTTTATTTATTAATTTATTATTAGTTTTCTCAATTTTGCGTATGACATTTTTCAATAATGTTGGTAAATTATAAATAATATTTCCAGAAAGTCTCTTTTATTATTAATGCTTCGATGATATGAAGTCTTTTCTCATCCCTTATTTGTGTTACCACGTTTGTTGCTTCCACTATCTGTTGTCTGGTTAGGTTTATTTTGTGTGTTCCACATGTGATCTTTTGGACTTCCTTCTTGTAAGTGCATTGTTAGCCTTTTTGACACTGTTATGGTTGAGCCCACGTATGTTTAAAGGAAAAGCTGTTCCCCAAATATATATAAATATAATATATATATATATATATATATATAATATATATATATATATATATATATATACACACCGCGCCTCGGTGGTGTGGTGGTTGGCGTCGCTGATTACGAATTCATCGGCCCCGGGATCGAGACCTGGTGACGGCAGGCAGCGAGCAGCAAACCCAGCTGTTCATCCTTCCACACAATAAAAAAAATTGGTTGATATATAAATGGGAACCCTGGGTAACCTAGTAATTAAGACGCTGGGCTACTGGTGGGACGTGGTTCGGATTCCACGTTAAACTGTAGGTCTAAGGTGGAGTGACAACCTTGACTTTCGTCAGAATGAACAATTCGGGCGGAAGCTAAACCAAGGTTACCAAGGTGTGTGCGTATATATCCGGTTAGCATAAAACGTGTTCCCTCTAACTGAAACCTTAGTTTATTTCCTTGTGAACAAGTTCTCAAATAAGGAGAGGACTACAGGGGGGATTCAATGAAGGGGGTTCGGAGCCTGTGATCGACAGGCGGTCTCGATGGAGCGTGATATATCGTCTCTCTCTCTCCTCATTTGCAGCCGATGACAACACCTCAGCGTCGATTCTGCGTTGTCAGAAGGGAGGAAGCGAGAGCGGCAAAAGCAAATCAGGAGCGCAGATTTAATGAAGGGCTTCCGTTTATGTGAAAAAGATGATGCCTACTTCGTCCTCTTACCACATTGCCAACATGAAATACTTCGCACATATCATGTACAAGTATGGAGAAAAAGTTTGCAGAATTAATAAAATCTATGGAAAAAATACTGACAATTTTAAGTTCAGCAACATACTCCTTGGAAGAGTGATTTTAATAATAATAATAATAATAATAATGATATTTTTTAAGATTTCATTTTTCGGTGAACTTTTTTCCACATAAGCATAAATAGGCTGATCGACGAGTCATTGATCACTCGAATGAAGAAGAGTAAAGACTGATAAAGGTTGAGGGGGTCAATTTCCATATCCCGTTTGTGCCAAAGTTATTGTCATATTTATTTTATCAATAGTTTTGTTTCTGTGAAGAAAAGCGATGGTGCCCGAGTTGTTCCCATGCACGATTTTCGCTTCACTTTATTAATAAAGTCGGAGAAGGGTGGGGTGAGGGGACGATTTGGGGCCCAAATCAACCTCTCAAATAAAAGTTCCCAATAAAATAAACCCTGAAGGAATACGTTAAATAACCAGTTATTTTTATTTTTACACGTTCAAAACAAAAGCCCATCAACACGCGTCATGTATAGGTAAAGTTGTCGGTTGCAAATCTCTCAAATGTCTGTATGAAGCAAACTTAATTTAAACCTTGGATTTCTAAGATGCGTGCGCGGGTAGGAAGGGGTAAGGGGAATGCAAGGGGGAAATGCAGGGGGAGGGATATAGAGCACTGCATAAAAATTCTGTATCCTCGCTATCTGACATGAGTAACATTAATTATGAGGAATAATTAAGAACACCAAATAACCTGCCAAGAATTAAAAATTTATAGAATGAATCTTAAAAAACTGAAATAAAAAAATAATAATAATAATCATAACATAAACAATAAAAAATAAAAACAGTGACAAGGAAAATAAATTTCGCAAATTTTGTCTCAAACTATTTTCGCTTCATATATTTTGTTCACAAAAAAGGCAACGCGTTTTTACAGTCTCCTTCTCTCGTTACTGGGTACAAAATAAGCTATTTATTTATTTATTGAATTTTTATTATTATTATTATTTACGAAATAGAATTTAAATTTTTTTATAACGAACATATACAGTATATACACAAATCTCCACACGCAAACAAAATATATATATATATATATATATATATTATATATATATATATATATACACATTTAACTGCAATGACCACGCAGTATATAAATGAATAGAAACGACGTAAATAAGGAGCGTCTCTGCACACGGGGAAGAGAAATAACGAATAAATGAAAAATGAAGCGAACCGCCCGGGAATCGAACCCAGGGCCTTCCAATTGCCGGTTGGATGCGCTACCATTACACCACGGACCTCGATCAATCATAAATCGAAATTCTCCTACATAGGGCAGAAACCAATGCCCTGAGAGGGCACCCTCGCAAATCGTGAATATGTGCATTTAAATGCAATGACCACGCAGTATATAAATGAATAGAAACGACGTAAATAAGGAGCGTCTCTCCACACGGGGAAGAGAAATAATGAATAAATGAAAAATGAAGCGAACCGCCCGGGAATCGAACCCAGGGCCTTCCAATTGCCGGTTGGATGCGCTACCATTACACCACGGACCTCGATCAATCATAAATCGAAATTCTCCTACATAGGGCAGAAACCAATGCCCTGAGAGGGCACCCTCGCAAATCGTGAATATGTGCATTTAACTGCAATGACCACGCAGTATATAAATGAATAGAAACGACGTAAATAAGGAGCGTCTCTGCACACGGGGAAGAGAAATAACGAATAAATGAAAAATGAGGCGAACCGCCCGGGAATCGAACCCAGGGCCTTCCAATTGCCGGTTGGATGCGCTACCATTACACCACGGACCTCGATCAATCATAAATCGAAATTCTCCTACATAGGGCAGAAACCAATGCCCTGAGAGGGCACCCTCGCAAATCGTGAATATGTGCATTTAACTGCAATGACCACGCAGTATATAAATTTATTTACTGCGTGGTCATTGCAGTTAAATGCACATATTCACGATTTGCGAGGGTGCCCTCTCAGGGCATTGGTTTCTGCCCTATGTAGGAGAATTTCGATTTATGATTGATCGAGGTCCGTGGTGTAATGGTAGCGCATCCAACCGGCAATTGGAAGGCCCTGGGTTCGATTCCCGGGCGGTTCGCCTCATTTTTCATTTATTCGTTATTTCTCTTCCCCGTGTGCAGAGACGCTCCTTATTTACGTCGTTTCTATTCATATATATATATATATATATATATATATATACACACCTTTGGTTAGCTTCCGCCCGAATTATTCATTCTGACGAAGGTCAAGCTTTTCACTCCACCTTAGACCTACAGTTTAACGTGGAATCCGAGCCACGCCCCATCAGCAACACAGCGTCTTAACCACTAGGCCACCAAGGTACCCATTTATCTACCAACCACTTTCTTTATTGTGTGGAAGAATGAACTGCTGGGTTTTGCTGCGCGCCAGCTGCCGTCGGGTCTCGAACCCGGGGCCAATGGATTCGTAGTCAGCGACGCTAA
The DNA here is from genome assembly GCA_023014485.1 of Bathynomus jamesi. Classification (NCBI taxonomy): domain Eukaryota; kingdom Metazoa; phylum Arthropoda; class Malacostraca; order Isopoda; family Cirolanidae; genus Bathynomus; species Bathynomus jamesi. The sequence goes on along the minus strand of JAJOZX010001002.1, from coordinate 101,329 downwards.
CCACACCACCACCGAGGCGCCTATATATATATATATATATATATATATATATATATATATATATATATATATATAAAATACATTAGGACCAACAAAAAGAAGTGTGTTATATAAATACAAACTTATTTGCATACTGACGAAAAATAAATGGAAATAAAAAATATTTATCCTCGGAAGAGCTTGTGAAAATTCAGAAGACAGAATTTTAGAAATCTTAATAGATTGGCAGCGCTTCAAAAATTTCATACGATGATCAGCCCAAATCAATATATATATATTTCCTAGGTATGATCAGACTATATACGTACATAGAGTATATACATTATATATACATATATATACAGTATATATATATATATCTTTCAGCCTTTCAAATGCTTCGTGCAATGATTCATCATTTCACGAAGGTCAAGCTTGTCGTTCCTCCACTCGAGTTGGCCTGGTGAAGTAGAGAGTTCGTTTCTTGTACTCTCCACCTCACGTAGCCAGGTACGCCCGGTTCATCGGGGATTGTTCTGAGCCAGGTCTCTAATCTTCTTTTGAAGATGTCCACCGCAACACCAGTCGTGTTCCTGAGTTCTTTGGGTAGCTGATTAAACAGTCCTCTCGCAACAAAACTATTTTCTTTCAGGGTTAAGGATGTTCCCTGTCTCGCCCCTTTAATTTGGGAACACGACACAGTCTTCCTTTTCTACTTTCCACTGTTGTTTGATGAGTTATAGGGTTCAGAGTACGATTAGGGACTAGTTTCTCCATTAATTTCTTAGTGTAAATAATGGTGTGTCTCTCTCTCTTCTCCTTTCCAGTGAGTATAGGTTTGATTCGCGTAGCCTTTCCAGTAATTTAGTTCTTTGCGCCCATTGATCTTGGCTATGAAGCTTCTCCGAATCCCTTCTAGCTGTCTAATGTCTTCTTTTTTATATGGGCATGTTAGGACTGAGAAGCATTCCAATTTGGGTATGATCAGGGTTTTCAGTAGCGGAATCATTACATTCTTATCCCTTCCTTTAAAGGTTCTCAGTATCTGCCCAGTTATCCTCTTTGCTCTGTTTACTGCTATCTTATTTTGGGTTTCAAATTTCGCATCATCAGTCATTACAACTCCTAAATCTTTTGCTTTAGAATTTCTCCGAGTTTCCTGTCCATTTGTGGTATAGTATTCCATGGATTTTAGGTCCTCCCTTTTTTCATACCGTAACAATTGAAATTTTTCAATGTTAAACTTCATATTGTTGTTGTCTTCCGCCCACCTGTAGATTCTGTTCATGTCGGTTTGTAGAGATCCTATCTCCTCTGGGTTTCTTATTTTTTACTGATCTCTGTGTTTCATCGGCAAAGGATGTTACTGTGCTGTCTCTGGTAACGTCCTCATCTATGTCAGTTAGCATGATTATGAAGAGTAGTGGAGCTAATACTGTTCATTGTGGTACTGAGTTGAGGACCTCTGATTCTGATGAAGATATTCCTTGAACTGTAACGACTTGCCGCCGCTCACTAAGGAAATTATATATCTATTTCCCTACTTTTGCTGTTACTCCCATATATCAGTTTATGTATTATGATTCCATGGTCACACTTGTCGAACGTTTTGGCAAAGTCTGTGTATATTACATCATAGTTTTCATTACTTTCAAGTGCATCAATAATGTTGCTGTAGTGTTCTCTCTCTCTCTCTCTCTCTCTCTCTCTCTCTCTCTCTCTCTCTCTCTCTCTCTCTCTCTCTCTCTCTCTCTCTCTCTCTCTCTCTCTGCTATATATATATATATATATATATATATATATATATATATATATATATATATATATATATATATATATATAATGCAAACTCACGAAGAAAAGAAAAATGATTCCAAGGCCTTTCGTGTATCAGAAGTACACCTACGTCATTCCCTGACGAGGTGTACTTCTGAATACACAAAGGCCTTGGAATCATTTTTCTTTTTCCTTGTGGATTTGCATCATTCATTCATTTTACGTGTTTAATTGTGAAATTCATCCCATATATATATATATATATATATATATATATATATATATATATATATATATATATATATATATATGTATTAATTTTTGTCACGTAATTCGAGATGAATGACGAAGAAACTTTAATTTCACACACACACACAGTGTATCTCCGCATAAGCGAAATACTGACTTTTTTTAAATCCATATATCTAAAAGAAACTAATTAACCAAACCTAATTTAACCGAAGGTTAGTGCCATCGAACCGAGAAGGGCGGACTAAGCGTTTCGGACGCAAGTGAGGGCTCGAAGGTTGTTTTTATCAAGTCATTAAATAGTAAGATACTCACCAGACATATTGTAATCGTAATCAGGAATCGTAATCATTGGAATCAATTCCATATTTTTGAGGAATCGTAATCGATTCCATTTAGCCTGGAAAACCAAAGAAACGTAATCGTAATCGATTCGACGGCAAAAGGAATCGTAATCGTGATTACGAGCCATGTTTACAACATATAAATGAATATGAAAGTAAAGTTGCCATTATAATGAAACCCACTCTTTAGACAGAAGTATGTTAGGTTTGGAAATATACTTCTGTTTAAACAGTGAGTTTTATTGTCATGCTTTGACATTAACATTATGGGGAAAAATTTCATTTAGGAAGTTGCCAATGTTTCGTAAGTTTTTAAGTTTGTACTTCAAAAATTACAACCCACCAAAATAGACAACCCACAACTCCAAAAAAAAATTTAATTGAAACAAATTGAAACAAAAATCATGATTTTCTTTTCATTTAAATAAAAAAATACAAAAAATTTTATTTGGATTTTTAAAATTTAAATTAATTAATTACAATCACTTAAAAAATTTACTTTGTAAGATTTATTCAAGTATGTTAGTTGGATAACACTAGGCAACAAAGATTTTGTTACAGAAGACCAAATAGGTGCTCCTAGCTAATTTCGGTATGCTGATTTCAAATCTATAATTAGATTTTTTCTATCACGTCTAGATTTTGTGTAAAATGCAAATCACTTTTAGTAAAATTTTCTACCACGTCCAGATTTTGGTTTTAATCGGCTTAATGCCAGTAATATGAAACTTGCTTCAAGGTTAAAGCAATTTTTTTGCCAACTATATACAAATTCGAACAATTTTGATAAATAAAATTTATCCCGAGTTGGCAACACTGAGTCAAGAGTATAGTAACGGGCAACGGCCCAACGGTCAGTCGCTACGTGACAGTCAAGCAGAACGGTTGTTGAAGCTCTCTGCTGATGAGCAAGTGACAGGTTGTGGTGACTTGTGTGTTTTTATAGCATTTGTTTTGTACTACGGTGTGTATTTCTTTTTATTTTGCACATCGTAATAATTACTTTCTACGTTTTTTCAGATATTGTATGGTAATTCAAAATGGCATCAAATAGACGTGCTTGTGTAAATCACCCAGACAACTTCTGCTTTGTCTGTGGACAATATACACCTAAGCCACAACGTAGAAACATAACAACAAAGATTAAACTTGCCTACAAGTGTTATTTTGACTAAGTTAGGAGACCAACAGAGGGACTGGGCACCACATATTTGCTGTGCACAGTGCAATGCAATGTTAATAGCTTGGATGAATGGTAAAAGAAAAGCTATGCCGTTCTCAGTCCCCATGGTTTGGCGTGAGCCGAAAAATCACTTCAATGATTGTTATTTTTGTTTGACAAAGATTGCTGGTTTCACAAAGAAAAACAAGTCAAAGATCACGTACCCAAACTGCGAATCAGCAATGAAACCAGTACCACATGATGAAACAAATCCACCACCAGTTCCACCAGCAACAATAACAGACAGCAGTTCATCTGAAGATTCTGCTAGTGATATAGAAACAGGGAAAGATGGCATATATGTTCCAGATGCAAATATTTCCCCACATTTGTTAAGTCAAGCGGAGTTAAATGACTTAGTGCGCGATTTGGAATTACCAAAAGAAAAGGCAGAGTTGCTTGGTTCAAGACTTCAAGAATTTAATCTTCTCCAACCAAACACCAAAGTTTCCCATTTCCGCCATCGCCAGTTTTCAAAGGAATATTGACAGATGCTAAGCTAGAAGCTGGAGTTTTCACTGGACCACAGATCCGCAGTGTCATCCACGACTCATCGTTTCCATCTAACCTAAATGAGAATGAACTAGGAGCATGGACATCTTTCGTTGAAGTTGTCAAAAATTTTCTTGGAAACCACAAAGCTGAAAACCACCGTAAACTCGTAGAAAACATGCTTAAATCTTATGAAATAATGGGATGCAGAATGTCTTTGAAAATTCATTTTTTACATTCTCATCTTGACTTCTTCCCGGCCAACCTTGGGGCTGTAAGTGACGAGCATGGTGAGCGCTTCCACCAACAGATCTCAGTTATGGAAAACAGATACCAAGGTAATTTCAACCCAAATATGATGGGAGATTATTGTTGGTTCCTGCAGAAGGAGAGCTCGTCATCCTACAAGCGACAAAGGAAGAGGACACACCAAAGTTTCACTTAAGAACAGGAATTTGCCTTTCAGTAGTAACAAAATACTAACGTGTTTTGGGTGGATGGTTGGGCGCAGGGGTGGTAACTCCGCCAGCGGAATTCCGCTGTCTGTTTTAAGCAGCCAGAATAAAGGAGGAAAGACATCCCTGTTCACTAATTATTTAAGTATGCTTAACATAAAACGTGGCACGGAAAAGTAGCTTAGACGGCTTTCGTAATAGAAGCGGGTGAAAAAAAATGAAAAATAGGGGTTTTCGGTTACACAAAATCTGGACGTGATAGAGAAATTTTGATATCAGATCTGAAATCAGCATCACCGCTTTAGTAGGAATCAGTAGTTCACGTGTCTGTAACAAAAAAAAAGTTGAAATTTGTTGCCTAGTGTAATTAAACACTTTCAGTTATTATACTTAGAAATATGTTAATTTATTCGCAAGAAATCACTTTAAACATACAGTATGTGAAAAAACTTCATCACATTAAATAAAAACTTGAGACTTGTGAAATGCAGAAAGTCCAGTAAATATAAGAAATATACGCTATGAATAAAAATCTTCCTCAAGAACTACAAATTTCTATTTAAAAGTTTTCATTTGTTTATGACTTACTAAATTCTGTCATTTTTTGTAGTATCTAATGTTCACTATTATACAGGGTGCTTCAGGAGGAAAAGTCAATACTTCGGGAGGTGATAGTATCAGTCATTGTGAGAAAAAAAAAAAGTTCATATGAACATGTGTCTAATTCTGAATGGTTACGGAGATAGAGCTGTTTGAATCTACAAATACAAAAGCATTGTTAATGGTAATCAAGAAAGAGAAACCAATTACGGTTTCTAACATTTAATGTTTAAACATTGACATTTTGAATGGTATCAGATACAGAAATGACAAATTTGTTACAGTTTACAATACGTTTTCGAAAATCCCACCGTCAACCTCAATGCACTTTGCAATTCGTGTGCGAAGATCGCGTGTTGTTCGTCTGAGTTGATCTTGACGTTCCTTTATGCGGGCAGCAGCATCCAAAATGCGCGCGAGTAATTCGTCTCGTATATCCACCTTTCTTTTGTAAACTTGACTTTTCACCCACCCCCACAAACAATAATCTAACGGAGAGAGGTCTGGAGACCTTGGTGGCCATTGAATGGGACCACCGCGGCCGATCCATCGACCAGGGAAAGTTTGATTTAGGTATTGCATCACCAGATGGGTAGAATGTGGAGGAGCTCCGTCATGCTGAAAGTACATACCAGCGCGTGTAGCCAAAGGAACATCCTCCAATAGTCCTGGCAATTCATTTTGCAGAAATTCTAGGTAACTTTGTCCTGTAAGACGATTCTCTAAAGTAACAGGGTCAATCAGCTGATCATCGATGATACCGCACCACACATTGGCAGAGAAGCGATGTTGAAAATTTGTTTCCACAGTGGCATTTGGATTTTCGTCTGACCACCGATGAGAGTTACGAGTGTTGTTGATACCGTCACGGGCGAAAGTAGCTTCATCGGTGAACAGTATTAATCGAAGCAATCGGCGATTAGCATTTACCCAATGACAAAATTCCAGTCGCATGGCAGCGTCTCCTGGTTGAAGGTGTTGTACACGCTGTACATGATATGGATGCAAGCCTTCCTCACGTAATGTTCGCCATACTCTTGTGTGTGGTACACCGAGACGTGTAGAAATTCTTCGTGAGCTAGTAGTAGGACTACGCTCTACCAACTGAAGAATGTTTTCCACTTCATCCACATCTTGTTGACCTTCACGTTCAGATGAAACATGAGCGCTGGGAAGTGTACCAATCTCACGCAATGTGTTAAAAACCCTGGTAAACACACTTCGATCCGGAATTCTGCGGTTCGGAAACCGTCGACGGTATTCTGCAACAGCAGCTGTTGCACCTCCATCGCAAAAACCGTAGACATACACCATTTCTGCATATTGGGCATGTGTGAAGGTGTGTGGCTTTCTTAACACTGCTTCAAACACCAAACAATGTCACTCACAACAGTCAGCTGTCGATTGGCTTATGTTACATGCTTACATTACAGCTTATATGGTTCAAGGTTATAGGGGAGGGAAGGGGGAGGAAGAGCTGCGCGCGCATCAGCTTCAAACAGCTCTATCTCCGTAACCATTCAGAATTAGACGCATGTTCATATGAACTTTTTTTCTCACAATGACCGATACTATCACCTCCTGAAGTATTGACCTTTCCTCCTGAAACATCCTGTATAGCATTAATTGTTTTGTAACATATTCACACTCATTACGAAAAAGAATAACCCGCAGTGGTTAGAAAATAACTAATATAAAAGCAGTCCTAACTCACCTATACATAGTAAGATATAACTAAAATGCGATTATGTTGATGGAATCACATTTTTATTTCAATCGGTGGTTTTTTCCTTATAATTTAATTCGATTTAAATCACTTTATTTAAATAATTTGATTTCAGTCATTGCAACCCTTCATGATTATGTATCGTCTTTCTTCTGTTTACCTAATTTGGAATCGTAGGAATCATGATTAGAGTTTTTAATGTAATCGTAATCAATTCCATTCATTTTGGAAGGAATCGTAATCGTAATCATGGACTTGGTAGGTAATCGTAATCGATTCCATTTGTGGTGGAATCATAACATGTCTGGTACTCACTAATGTAGCCAACTTACACTAACCTAATCTAATCAGGACCAACAAATCTTGTTTCCGACACCAAAAATATTTCTAAATTTTATATATAATTTTTTTATATTCCGAGGTACCAAACAAAAAACTTACCCCAATACATCTTCTATGAATTCTCACACACACACACACACACACACTCGACCTTACTTATGCCCGGTTGCTTACGCGCACGCATACAAAAAACAATTTACTGCATAAAGGCAGGAAAAGCAAGGCAACAGTTATTATTTTAAATCCAATTTACATACTGAGGGAAACTTCTTAAGTACAGTAGATTTAAGCAAAGATAAAAAGGCCTTCATTTAAGTGGAGAGATGCTCCCAGTTTCTAAAGAGTTCCCGTCATACATTTGCATTTCCAGTGAACCATCAGCGTCTGAAGGAGATGAATGCCAGTGTGAGGGAAAGTAAAATTCCTACAACCTTATAATGGTAGGATAACATAGGAGGTGATTGTACACACCACATCCTCATAGGAGGAGATTGTAAACACCAATCGACCAGGGAAGTACTCCGGGGGAGGGGGAGACGTTAGACAGAAGATAGGGAGTGCTGGAACTCCCGTTTCTCCTCTCACTGTCCTCCTTAGCTGATCTTTTTCCGTGTCTCATCTACCCTGTGAGCACTCCAGCATGCTCTCAAACACACACTTCTCTCCCTATTCCTCACTACATATACATGCATCTCACACACTACATAACCTTTTCAAAATTTAAAAAAAAAAAAAAAAAAAAAAAAAGGCAACTACTACAGCCTCGGTGTCCCCTGGGAAGGGGACCATAAATGTCCCAACTTCTGGCTCTCCCACTACCGATACCGGGAATGCAGACCCGAGCAGCAGGGCTGGATCTGCTACCGCCCATTCGAGATGTTTTGGGCCTCTGCCTGATTCACTTTTCATAAACTTCTGCAACATTCGTGGCCTTTCCCCAAATATTCAATCTGTTGAACACCGCCTCTCCTCCTCTAAACCTCATTGAAATTCAGGTGTCTGGAACAACTGACAGCAACCTTTTTCTGTGCCCTCTTACTTTCTCTATACTCAATTTCACTCCTGCGTATATGTACTCAATGACCTAACTTGTTCTCGTATTCCCGAACTATAAGTTGATTTGTAATATTTTCAATAAGAAACTGTACATATTTACCACAAATTGTCTAAAAAATTTGCAAAAAAAGTCTGAAAATTGCAATTTTTGGCCAAAAATAATATAAATATGAATTTTTTTGATGCATTATTGAGCCTGCAGCCCTCCGCAAGTGTTTTAATCTGCTTCAGAGGTAAAAAATACATGTCTATCATGTCAAGAACCCGACAACTATCTAGACCCCCTCAATTTTGATCCTGGCACTCTTGGTTTTTTCACTCCACCCTATAATCTATACCCTCTGGCTACGGCTTACATGCCAATCTCAAACTAAATGTATCTGCGATGCCTACCTTTCTACTAATTCTACTGACTATCCAAAATTCTTTGACTACCTCCTTCCAAAGTGAAATACATTCTATCTCTCTCTCTTTTTGCTGAAATCTCCATTTTAGGAAATTTCAGTATTCACCACCACCTTTGCCTTTCCTCTCATTTCACTAACATCTCTGGTGGACTAGCTCACAACTTTCTGACCAACATTCTGGATTTATTTCTCACCTCTCATCCTTCTTACTCTGTCAAACTTTTTCTCCGTTGGGCTCCTCCGACCACAATCTTGTATCTGGTTCCTGTCCTATCGTTCCATTTCGGCCTTTGGGCGCCGCTGATTGGGAGGCCCTTGGGCAGTACTTCTCTGATTTCCCATGTAATGTTCACGGAGCGCATTACGGAGGTGATTCTCTCGGGCATGGAGGCGTACATTCCATATTCTATTCCTAATATTAATGCAAAAAAAAACTTTGGTTTAACTTTACTTGTTCTAATATCATTTGCAACAGAGAGGAGGCTTTCAGAAGGTACCGTCGCCAGCCAACTCCTGACTCTTACTCAGCTTATATTTCTGCCCGGAATAGTGCAAAATCTGTTCTTCGACTCGCCAAAAATTCCTTCATCCGACAAAACTGTGAAAACGAATCGTGTTTTAATTATTCTTGCTCTTTCTGGTATCTAGCTAAGAACCTCTTCAACAACTTATCATCTTTCCCTCCTCTTTTCAATTCCGATGGCTCAGTTGCCATCTCATCTCCTGATAAAGCTGAACTCTTCGCTCAAACTTTCGTTTCCTACTCAACTATGGACGATTCCGTTGATATATTCAAACACCGATTAATACATTAACGGCTACGATCGATTTTAAGTGGGATACAATTCAGTGATGAAAAACGGCAACAAACGGTCATGTGATATGGAGTTTAGGCGTTTCGGATCCCACGTAAAGTTTAGGTCCCTTTCGTCGTGTGACCTTTGCCGTTACGAAGGAATAAACAAACCTCAAAACATTTTGGGACTTCTGCGTTTGCTAAGTTTATTGGTGGAGCGATGCCCGCTCGTTCCAATCCTTCAACAAGAGCTTCTCGTCGAATGATGATACAGCGTGTTTAGAGGTGTTTCGAGCATTGAAAGAAGCGATTAACAAGAAACAAAAAAGAAAAGAAAATTTCCCCAAGCAAAAAAAAAAAAAAAAAAAAAAAAAAAAAAAAAAAGAAGGGGATACACAGATTCCCCTTTCAAATACGCTTTTCCTTTAATCTACATACAAAGAGAATTTTTTCTCTCGAATAAGTTTCCACCTTTTCTCCGCTAAAAAGAGGAACTTTTGAATACGCATTTTGAAACAAAGGAAAAAGAAATTAAACCCTTCAAAATCGATTATCAATAATTGAGTGAATTAATTCACTGTACCTTATAAATGGATTACTTCCATGTCAGATAAAAGGAATTCCCAAATATGCGGGCTACGTAGTAGGCAATGTCGTAACACTGTTTCCCATTGATCAGGGAAGTTAAGCGACATTGGGTTGGATAGTAGTTGGATGGGAAACCATCCTTTGCGTCCAGACTATGTAGCGACCCGTGGTGACAGTCGCGTTAACTTCCAAATTTACGCTAATAAGATCAAGGATTTCTAATTTTAATTCGCTTAATTTCTGACCAAAATAACCTTTCATTTGACAAAATCTGCAAATCGGTGCGTCGCCATCAATATCGAGAAAAAGGTCGCGATTATATTTTGAGCCACAGACGGAACAATCCAATTTCTGGATTTTCGGATGCATATTTATTTATGTATTCTGGAAGCAAAACTAAAGGGGACGTTTAAAAGGTTTTTAAAAATTTATGGATTAAATACGACAGTTCCCTGTAACTATCACGCGATGACCCGAGTACAGTTTAGAATGACGCTAAAAGGATTTAGGACTGAAATGCAGCGTGCACCACGATTTTTACAAATACCCATTTCTATGGTGAATTTTATATCAGTAAAAACACAAGTGATTCTAAATGTTCAATACGTCAGAAAAGACAAATAATATTTTAAAGTATTTAAATAAATTCCCTATATCTTAGCAAGGGCTAGTTAGTTACTATATATATATATAAGCAAACAACCACAAGGAAAAGGAAAAAGAAACACGAAATCCGAGCGCTTTCGTGATATATTCACATCTTCAAGGAACAACAAGTAAATATATATATATATATATATATATATATATATATATATATATATATATATATATATATATATTTAATGAGGGGATTGTTTAACCTCCTTCGCAACATCTAAGATCATATGACGGACGGGCACCATTCCGGCCATACCCTCATTTTAGGGTACTAGCAGCTTGCAGCAGCATTGCCAATACAGGGTCAAAGTACTGACGAGGATTTCGTACACACACACATTACATTATTATAATATATATATATATATATATATATATATATATATATATATATATATATATATGCGCACTAAAATCACAAAATAACACGTGATCTTATTAATAAGCAAACAACCTGTGGTTGTTTGCTTATATATATATATACAGGGTGGGCCGTAAGTTTCCATACATAGGAAAAATTAAACGTTTGTTTTTATGTTTCAGATACCCTAAGAATATGCGTTTGACGTAAGATCTTGTTTACTGATGAAGCAAATTTTTACGTCAATGGAGAGGTTAATCAGCAAAACATACGTTATTGGAGTAATGCTAACCCTAACTGGCTGAGTCCGACGAAGATGCAAGGTGCCGGTAAAGTGATGGTGTGGGCCGGGATATGGGGTGACAGAATTATTGGACCAATTTTTGTCAGTGGAAATCTTAATGCCGAAAGGTATCTTAACATGTTGCAAGAAGAGATTTTCCCATCCCTGCTAAACGAGGAAGGTAACTTCCCAGTTTACTTCCAGCAAGATGGAGCTCCACCTCATTATGGTCTTCACGTGCGTCGGTATTTGGATCAGCAGTTTCCGGATGCTTGGATTGGTCGGCGTGGTCCTGTGGAGTGGCCTCCCAGATCCCCAGATCTCCCCCCCCTTGATTTCTATCTTTGGGGGCACTTGAAGGCCATGGTGTATCAGGAAAAGATACGAGACATAAATCATCTAAAGGAACGTATCACCAACGCCATTACAAGCATAACGTCAACTGTGCTAATGCGTGTTCATCAACAGTGGGGAACACGTATTGAAATGTGTTTTCAAAACAATGGCAACCATGTAGAGCATATTATATAAATAAAAATGGTTGTCCATAACAAAATGTTTATTTTTCCTATGTATGGAAACTTACGGCCCACCCTGTATATATATATATATATATATATATATATATATATATATTATATATATATTATGCCGAAAGGAGGGGCCAAGGGCTGGTGCCCGCAAAAATGCCCCCCTTTACAAGAAAGAGTCAAAATATACACTTTGCAGATATTCCATGCGTCGGTTTCTCTTCACACGGAGGTCAGACTACTGGCAAACCACAGTGAGAAAAGTCTAGGGTCTTATAGTCTTACTTATAAAAAAAAAAAAAAAAAAAAAAAAATTAATTCTCAAAGTTTTTTTCCATCACTAAATGAAAAACTATTCTAAAGTTACGAACTTAACGTTGAAAAAAGAACATTTCTTTGAAATGTTAATATTAATAATGTAAGTTTCTAAAATTTTAAAAATAAAAACAGTCCTTTATTTGTATGCATTGCAACCAATCGATAAAAAAGCTTTTCTAATATATATATATATATATATATATATATATATATATATATATATATGATGAATAAAACCACGAAGGAAAGGAAACACAAAATGGTGCTCAAGCGCTTTCGTCTAATGACATCCTCAGGATGTCATTAGACGAAAGCGCTTGAGCACCATTTTGTGTTTCCTTTCCTTCGTGGTTTTATTCATCATAAATATTTTTCACGTGTTACCTTCGTGAAATAATTTTCATATATATATATATATATATTTTTTTTTTTTTTTTTTTTTTTCAAGTTCAGGAAGAACCGATTCGCCTCTATTTAAAAGGGCATATCTCAGCGGAAAAACAAAGAAAAAGGGAGAGGAAAGACAGAGGAAAAAGAAAGGGTGGAGGGGACAGTCGAAGTGGAAAAAGACCAAAGATGACAAGGACTGCAGGGTCGAGCCCCATCATCCTTGGGTGCTAGGGCCGGGAGGGCGCACGTGAAACCTCCAGGAACAAGCACGTACAAACGAGCACAAAGAGCACTCAAGAGCACGAGCTTAGAACCCCCTTGCTGGGATATATATATATATATATATATATATATATATATATATATATATATATATATATATATGAGATATTTTAACTCTAAATGGTGGAAGATAAGACGTGAACCATTAATAACCTTTTCAGTCACAGTGGTACTGTAATGTCCCATCGGAGGTAATAATATACAGTATATCATAGTACCAAAATGCAACGTTTCCATATGTTTAGTTTAGTTGTGGGAAAAGGAACCGAAAATGTTTGTATTGTAAGTTACAAGTTGCTAAAAGATTTGATTTTCAATGACAATAAATCTTATTATATTGTTTGGTTTAAAGAAAATATATTCGTGAACGAAAGGATTAAATAATTAAAACTACTAACGGGTGTTCCACTTAAAACCGGCCCGCTGGAGTATGGGAAGTAAAAAAATAAATAAAAATTTCTTGCAGACACCGCTTTGCGTCAGGTGTACTTGAATATGATAACACGAGCACAAAAATGTATTGATTCTCAGGGTTCGCATTTCCAACACTTTCTGTAAGAGTGTACGCTTAGTCTACAAAATAAAAGTGTTAACTTCAGAATTAACTTTCTTAACACGAATTTCATTTATATATGAGGCTCTCCTAGGTAAAAGTGGCTGAACGATAAAAGTAAAAAACGCCAGAAAATTTCAAATTTGGTACAACTTTAGCTGCGTTTTTTACTTTTGTCGCTTAGCCACTTCTTCCTAGGAGGGTCTCATATAGTGGGATATTTTATACATGATATTATGTAAAATGAAAAATAAATGAGTTTCACCCCCAAATAGCCGTTCTCGGAATTGAATATTCCAGAAAAAGTAGGAAAAATGGGAAAAACAATTCTGAAGGAACGTAATGAATTTATGAGCGATATCTCTGGAATTTTATTAATGATTAAGTTAAAATAATAAAAGAAATGCTACAGTTATAAATAAAATTTATTCAAGAAGTAAAATATGTGAATAACTTGTATATTGTATGATACATTTGATTTGTAAAAATAATTACTATTTATACCAAATAGTAAAATTATGTCTCCGTTAAAAACGATCATTGAACTTGAGAAAACGGACCTTCAGTGAATTAAGTTTTAAAATATAAATTAGGTAAAAATAACAATAAAGACACGTAAAATGGATTTCGTCAGAACTAACAAGAACGATGTCGGAACGTCATCAATGTACCCCTCCTATATTTGTAGCCTTGACATTTGGTGCAAAAACTCCATTTTCGTCGCGACAACGTCTTGTGATGATACATATGTGTATGAAGTTTCATCAATTATGTTGAGCGGCTCAAAAGTTACGGCAAGGACACAAAAAGTTTCATTCGACCTTTGGCCTCTATTTGTGACCTTCACTTTTGATGCAGGGATTTGATGCTTGTTCGTAACATATCGTGCTGTAATGATCCATGTATGTGTGAAGTTTCATCAATTTATGTTGAGTGATTCAAAAGTTATGGCGTGTACCTCCATTTGGCCCTTAACCTTTGATGCAGCGACCCGAGTCTTGCTCAAAACGCATCGTGGAACGTTGTTCCAAACTTCCAGTCAATCTGTATAAAGGGGCTTATAATTGTAATCAATATTGCGCAGAGTTAACGTAGAAGCGATTTTATATAAAATTTATAGTGATGAAACAAACATCTAATTTCTCTCGCGAATTCCATGTTCTGATGAGGTATATCTATCAACCGATGTATCTAATCATAAACTTTGCTTCTTCGCTCGCATGACGTTCATATATTATGAGAACGCGAAATTCTATGCTACTGCGCCGTCCTTCAACCCTAAGAATTTAATCAAATTTTTTCCTTCACAACTTCAGTCACAACAGTTAATTGAAGAGTAAAATATAACGGACGAGGGAAGAGGAATTCGGAGCACTTGTAACACCTGAGATACTCAAAAACGGCTTTATTTTACGGCAAACAAAGTGAAACTTTAATATTGGATTTCTTCCATGCATAGTAACTATCTTTCGTTGTTTTATCTTTCATGTTATGCACTGTGTATAATACCTTAATGGATGTGATGGCGGACACGTGAGTTGCGCTAACAGTCGGTCGCGTTTCTATTAATTAAACCTTATGGGCTAATTTTGAATCAACATTGCAGAATCCCTTTCCTATACATATATGTTAAGAGGAATTCTAATAAAACCGTGCTGAGTTTAATATTCTGAACCTTGATTTTGCCTCTCTTCTCCTCTTTCTTTGGGGGAGGGGACATTTTTGCGGGGCGCTCGCTTTTCACCCATCCTTCCTGCATAAAAAAAAATGAAAATTTTAGTCTTCGTAGGATTAGTCAGGATAGAAATTTGGCTCTTCTGAGCGATTTCGTTTTAATGCTGAAGTGTAATATGGATTTGTTCATTTTATGGCGCATTGGGTCTTTTCCCAACCATAAAAATCCTTTATAATAGCGGTGAATCATGGGGAATTAGTGAAAATAGATTGTAGAGAGAGAATGAAAACGCCGACGAACTCCCATGGACACCGCTTTCAGTAAACTATGCAGTCGTGCAAAAAACTTCACTTTTTTCTACGTGAAGGTCAAAATATAATAAAAACCCACTCTAATAGACAGAGTTTATTTCCACAACAGTTTCGATGCCTACTGGCATCCTCTTCGGGTGGATACAGAAAAACGAATCTGTATCCACCCGAAGAGGATGCCAGTGGGCATCGAAACTGTTGTGGAAATAAACTCTGTCTATTGGAGTGGGTTTTTATTATCATATGCAGTCGTGATAAAATGTAGCGAAGAAAAGGAATTCCATGACTTTTCCCACTGATTATTCAAATGAGAGAGAAAATGTTAAGTCAAACCTGACACTGCGAAAAAGAATATTTACGAAAACAAATGAACAATCTTTATTCAGAAAAAGAACACAATACATAAGGCATAAAAATGTAAATAGTTCAAGCGAAACATCACATTCACAGACTTACAGAATATTGACATTTGTGTGTGATTTTGTATTCACTGGCAAGTAATGTAGTTGAAGTATGCTTATTCCTATCTATTTTTTATCTATTCCAGTATTATGTTTACACACGAAATAACAAAATACACTTAGTTCCGCACAATTCGGATGCAAATATTTATATAAACGTGAATGGTACCCTGGCTGATGGAACTTCACAGAGAAAACCACTCTTTGGAAATTGATTGCGTAACATCAATAGCAAATTAGCGAAGGAAAAAGGCGCCATTTTAAGGGACAGACTCGAGAGGAATTTATCAGCGTATGCGAGGCCCTCCTAGGAAGTGGTTAAGCGACAAAGTAAAAACACCGCCAGAAAACGCAGTTAATGTTCCACCAAATTTGAAAGTGCCATAACTTTTTAACTTTAGAAGATATTTCGTCAAAATATCTTCAAAAGTTGAAAAGTTATGGCACTTTCAAATTTGGTACAACTTTGTGTTTTGTGGCGTTTTTTACTTTTGTCGCTTAGCTACTTCTTTCTAGGAGGGCCTCAATTAATATATTTGGAGCGTTAAAAATATTCCAAGGAAATTTTGTTATTGCATGAAAAGGGGTAATTCAACGTTTTCTTTTAAGCTCAAACTAAAAGTGGTACCCATCTTATCAGAAGCGTGTAGAAAAAATTAGGTAGAACACGAGAGTAAGTGGCACTACCTACTGCAAATATTGTGAACTATTTTTTATGAAAAATCTTATTGCTTAGACAACTGGAGCCGCTCATTTCAATTTTAATCACTGAACTGTATCTTGTCCCGCTGCGCTGCGATGAGAATCAGTTAATATAAATAATAATAATAATAATAATAATAATCATTCAGTAAGGCCAGAAGGCCCAGAGGCTCAAGTCAACTAATGAGACCCATTGCGGTAACTCGCGGATTATCATTACCACCAGCAGCGGGAGTCGAAAATCGAAATCTCAACATCAGTGACTTCACTTCGCTTACAGCAGTGGTTCTGAACCGGGGGTACGCGACGGGTTCCTGACAATATAACCCTTTTAATTTTATATACGATTAACAAACGGTCACGAGTCACATGGTCGTAAAGAAAGTAAAAATTCTCTATGCCTCTCGAAAATCCAGAAAAACCCTTCAAAGAGTTCAAGGGTACGGAAGAAAAATGTTCAGAACCGCTGGCTTACAGGGAAATGGTGTTACTCACTGAGCAGTAGTTAATGTAACTTCAAACATTATTGTTACATTAACAGAATAGTTCATTTTATATATATACGCTAAATTCTATTAACGTTACATTTTCCTAAATCTTAAGTTATATTAATTAGAGCACATACCCATAGTTATCTAATTCAAGTTTAATTAAACACTATTATAAGTTCTTCGAAATATTTAATGATTTTTTTACCAAAAAATATTAAATATAATTAATAGTTTTCATTAATATAAGGAAATGAATATTTTTCACCAAACTTTTACCACACTTTCTTTCAGCTGAAAGTGCGCAGTTTGCAAACCAAAACTTTTGGGTTACCAAATTATACAACTGCTTGATCAAAAGCGAAGTCACAGCGTGATATTAAAAATGTTTGAAAACGAAATATTGCTCATTTTATTTTTAATTTTTAAATAAATTAAAATAATAAATAAATATCCTTTCTGGTAATATAAACGCGTCAGTATTTTAACTAAATAAATTAGTATTCCAAACGAAATGAAACGTTAATCTAATTTCATATTTACAGAACCTATATATATATATATATATATATATATATATATATATATACGAGGTGTGATTAAAAAATTAGGTAAATAGTCCCGCAACGAATGAACGCGTGTCACTAGGTGATGTCAGTGTGTATGGCTGATGACGTCACCTTGGCCGCTTGCCAGATACCAACAAACACCATTCAACTACGCACCAGTGCGCCGTGTCATTGCTCTGTGTGAGGGCGTTTATGTGGCATCTGGCGATTTTGCAGAAAATGTCGAAATTTGAGCAGCGTGCAAACATCAAATTTTGTTTTAAACTTGGTAAGATGGCTACAGAAACGCACGGAATGCTTGCAACTGTCTACGGAGATGAAGTTGTTACAAACAAGACGGACGGACAACCACTTCTTTCATCATCTCCCAAAGACTCATTTCCTTCTCGAAACTTTCCAAACCACTTGCAAACAGTATTGTTTGTAACAACTTCATCTCCGTAGACAGCTGCAAGCATTCCGTGCGTTTCTGCAGCCGTCTTACCAAGTTTAAAACAAAATTTGATGTTTGCACGCTGCTCAAATTTCGACATTTTCTGCAAAATCGCCAGACGCCACAAAAACGCCCTCACACAAAGCAATGACAGCACTGGTGCGTAGTTGAATGGTGTTTGTTGGCATCTGGCAAGCGGCCAAGGTGACGTCATCAGCCATACACACTGACATCACCTAGTGACACGCGTTCATTAGTTGCGGAACTATTTACCAAGCTTTTTGATCACACCTCGTGTGTATGTATATATATATATATAATATATATATATATATATATATATATATATATATATATATATACACACGAATTTAAAGAATTTTCCCCACCTGTGAGCGAAGGCAATCCTTTAATGAGGTTTGCTCTGAAGCGATTTACTTCCTCGGTTAATAAAATAAGCTTCTCCCGAAGGATTTGAGGAATAACACGTTCACTCGTTTACCTTTTTCTATCCTTGAAAAGGAAATGCCAAACCAATGATTGAAAATAAACAATAATTTGAAGGAAGATATTTTGGAATTAAAACTACACATTTCAATCAAATTTGCCCGAGGAATGACGTAAGAAACGACAGCACAACGACGGAAAGGCTTTTGGAGAATGAGCGATTGCCTTTCGCCGTAGCAGTTCGAGCGAAGAAAAGTCTGACGTTCTCGAATGATATTTTGTCAGAGGAAACGAAGATCTGATTTGGAGGGATTTGGAATGAATAATGCGAGCCGAAGAAGGGAAAGGGACATGGCTTAGAGGGGGAGAGTGACGAGGGGTGTGAGGGGTAAATAGGATTCATGTGAAGTAATGCGAAAGGGACACTATGCGTTGATATTAAAAAATTGGACTATTGTCTTACGCCTTAAACAGTGACACTGCGTACAATTAAGGTTTTTCAACGTAAAATTTTGCGAAACATCAAATATGGAATTTACATTATACTGTACATCACTCTTTTAATCCACAACCAAAATTCTACTATACCAAACTAAGTGTTGTCTTGTTACGACCAAAGATGGAAGCGAGCTCCCTCCCACCCACCCCCAAATCATAAAAGTTACTGGAGTCACGAGTCATGCATTACAACCGAATGACCAGTGAACATCGTATCATCATCTTGCTTCTTGCTTATCTTTTTATTATTACCCCAATTCCTACGCTATATTACAGTTTATGCTTCTCAGCTTTATCTGTAACGATTAAAAGTAGCTAATGCAAATTACTTAATACCAGCGTAATGTTTGAATAAATGAAAGATAATTAAAAAAGAGTATTAGTTATCTTTCGTCATTGAAACTTCATCAAGTAACGTTATTTTTTTAGTCTCGCCACGAAAATTTAGCCAGAGAGAGACGATGTTTCCCAAAAATTCTTTTTATCTGGTCGTAAATTTTGCTTCAGTAATTTTTTCTTTTGAGCATTTGAATTTTTAGTTTAGCCAATAACTACATACACCTTTAAAATAAATTTTTACGCTATTTATTTATATTTATTTAGTTAATAACTACTAGTAAATTAATGAAAAAATTCTAAAGTATTGGCAACTTTTTTTTGTTACGTAACGCGCGACTTTCGTCTATCTGCCTTGCACATTATTTTTGATATCGTGTCAATTACACCTGAGCCTGGTCTTCTGGCTTAGAACGCGGTTGCCATGGACTTCTTCGAAATTTCTGAAAAAATCAGACGGCAAAAATATTCTTTGGAAAAGGCCGATTTATAAACGACTGTTGAAAAAAGTCAAGAAGAGCAACGAAATGTTTAGTGTTGCTTGTTGCTCAAAGTAAAATATACTCTAAAAGCTGTCCGCTGAGTGTAATTTAGATCCGAGAGGGAAAAAAAGGACTACACTAAACAATAAAGTACTTCAAGGTTATATATACAGGGTGTTTATAAAGTCCCTATCTATTTCAGTGAAAACGTAACAAAAAGGGTAAAATTCAATAACAATATAATAGAAGGCATACATTTAATGAATACTTAAGCATATGATTCTACATGAGCACCATCAGTATCTCTACAGAGTCCGAATCTGTCAGCAGCATTGCGGAACACATTTTGGAGCATGACAGGGGTTATTTTTGTAACTGCTGTTACGATACGAGCACGTAAATGTCCCAGCTTCATTCAGATGGCATTTTAAACACCGTCGTCTTTCAACAAGATGGGGCACCTTGTCATTACGCAAACATTGTTCGGGAGTACCTAAATGAATGATTTCCAAATCGGTGGATCGGACGTGGAGGGAACAGGCCCTGGGTGACTCGATCTCCTGACCTAACGTCCTTGATTTCTTTGCATGGGGCTTTATAAAATCAAACCTACAAGATTTACGTGCTCGTATCGTAACAGCAGTTACAAAAATAACCCGTCATGTTCCAAAATATGTTCCGCAATGCTGCTGACAGATTCGAACTCTGTAGAGATACTGATGGTGCTCATGTAGAATCATATGCTTAAGTATTCATTAAATGTATGCCTTCTATTATATTGTTATTAAATTTTACCCTTTTTGCTACGTTTTCACTGAAATAGATAGGGACTTTATAAACACCCTGTATAGTAGGTCGATAGTAGATAGAAGGTAACTGAAATTGTTTTCTTCTTGGCAAGCGATGTTCTCTGGAACTGATTGAAAAATACAAAAAGTACACTTCCAGGAATTAAAGAAAACCTCTTGATGTACTCTTAGAGTACCTTCGGCCTACCGAGTGTACTCTTTATATAGTTTATGCCCATGATACGTTTAATTTTTTTTTTCCGCTCGGATCTAAGGTACACACAGCGAACAGTTTATAGAGTGATACGATACTGTTGCATTTGTGTGTTTTTATACATAAAAGGCAACAGTATCCAACCCAACTGGTTTTTTGCTGGGTAGTTGGGTTTTTGCTGGGTTTTTGCCAACCCTGATAAAAACAGTAAAACTGGAAAAGAGATTGATTATGAAACGAAAAATTTGCCCAGAGAAGAACAACCGTAAAGGTTGTTACACTTTCGTACTTGACGCTGGAATAAAGTCCTAAGTCCAGGGTAGCGTCATACTAAGTAACCTAATCATACATCAAAAGCCGTGGAACGCGCACGGACTAAAATGGCAAGTGGCTGTTTTATACCAATCCAAACAGTCGATAATAACAATACACACTTTCTTAATTTATGCCAAAACAATAATTCAAATCGGAGCAAAACATGGAAAGGTCAGTGCAAAAAATCTCCTTCATGGACAAAGCCAGTGCAAAAACATGCAATATATATATATATATATATATATATAGGGTCCCGCGTCTTACGGTACCTAAGCGCCAAAATTAAAATTCGCCACAAATCGCCTCCAAGTTCAGCAATATTCTGGCAATAGTATCTCTGTTATTAATTGAGCTAGAACGTTCATTTTTGGCTAAATTAGAGTTCTAAGTATGCTAATGAAGATGTTGATGAGTTTTTGGAATAGATTTTCATATTTTATATTTATTTTTTTTTATTTTTTGATTTTCTTATTATGCCGAACTTTGGGTGCGATTTCTGGCACAGAATGAGGTGAAAAAAGTAGTTCGCTTCATAAGGTTTTCAACCATACTTCTAGTGTCGTAAGGTCATTATAACCCAAACCACGCGATAGAGGAAGGGTGAAAATAGTGATATCCATCAAAAACACGTTTTCGCCTGTGGTGGCGCTTTGGTACCGTGAGACGCGCGACCCCTCATATATATATATATATTATATATATATATATATATATATACATACCGGGTGTCCGAGAATTATCTGTACAATTTTTGGCTGTTATTAAAGGTCAACCATGAAGTGTAGAAATTCCAGTGTTGTCCCATTTTAGAGAGAATCTCATTAAGTTTTTTCTGATACCACGTTTTAACAAGTTTTTTAGAAATGTACGCGGGTGAAAGACATTGATGATTTAAAAGCAAGAATCACAGCTGCTATTGAGCGAATTGATGTGGATATGCTGCAGCGTACATGGCAACATTTGGAGTATCGATTGGATGTTTTGCGAATCACTAATGGTGCACATATCGAATGTTTGTAACAACGTTACTTTAATAAAAGAAACTTTTGAAAATACAGATTCTAAATAATCTTGTTTAAGAATTTTACGTGTGTTATCAAGAATTTTATTAAAAGATGAAATTGTACAGATAATGTTCGGACACACTGGAATTTCTAAAAAACTTGTCAAAACTTGGTATCAGAAAAAACTTAATGAGATTCTCTGTAAAATGGGACAACACTGGAATTTCTACACTTCATGGTTGACTTTTAATAACAGCCAAAAATTGTACAGATAATTCTCGGACACCCTGTATAAATAAATAAATAAATATACATGATATAAAAGAGTAAACAAATTCCTACTTTAATGGAATATTAAAATATTAGAATTCAGTTTTACAAATGACGATATTTTGGGTTAAAGAAAAAGAGATGATCTCTCTCATTGGGATTTACGACGTGGAATATAATTTAAGAGTATATGGATGAGCAATTTATAGAAGGGAAAACTGCTAAAAATATATTAGTAGAACAATCAAGTGCAGAATTATTGACCGTTACAAGTGACAAGGGATCAAATATTATGCAATCGAAAGACGGGAAGATTTCTCAGTGGCATTAAGAGAACTTTAGTGAAGGATGTTTTCATGTCCAAAAACTTAATGACTCACTTTTTAACAACTTTGAACATGAAAATATACCAAGTGGAAATGTTCTTTCAGCTTTTTATTTGCTACGCAATATTGGTCCAAGCCCCGCGCACACCACGATGTTGGTGAGAAAAATGTGTGTGAACGCTTTGGATGGGAAGTGTGGACGAGTATCATCCAACTTCACTTCACTTCACTGCCATTTATTTTAATCATTCAATGAGTCATTATCGAATCTGCGATGTTCAAAATGATGGAAAGCCGTTTAGAAGGCTAGTAATCAAGCACGTTTTAGCCTCGGTCGACCAGAGCATAAAACTCCTACAAATATTTCCCAAGATAAAGACAAAGGAGACAACACAGAGAAAGTTCATTCGTCCGCTTGCTCCAAATCAGAAAATCAGAAAATTAAATATTTTTGCCAACTTTAGAAAGGTTAAACAGCAAACTTTATTGGTTGCAATTACGGTAACTTGAAGAAAATGAGATCCAAGGCTCGTTGACCAAGATACTAAACATTATGAATATCCTACTGATCCTTTCTGATCTCCAGTTGAATCTTGCGGAGTATTTAACCGTCTGAAATAATGAGGTGATCAAAGTACAAAATTCCCTTTTCCTAAAGAGCAGCGAGGCAAATATTGGGGGATAGAAGGTTCTAGTTCTCAATCTGAGCGTTATATTTTTCCAGTGAAAATTTAAAAGCTCGTAATGTGCGTGTTCTTATAATCAGTTACAATATAGGGTGGCGCAAAAGACGAGTACCATAGGAATTTTCAGTTTACTATAATATACAGTATATATATATATATATATATATATATATATATATATATATATATATATATATATATATATATATTTTCGGTAGGGGATGGCTGCGAAATTAACAATAAACGAGGGTGAGCTTGGTTTTAATATATGGAATAATACCAGGTACTACAAATCGATTTGTAGTACCTGGTATGCCATACATTAAAACAAAGCTCACCATCTCGTCTACTGTTAATTTGGCAGCCATCCCCTACCTAAAAGTTAAAAATAACATATTATAGTAAACACTAAAAATTCCTATGGTGCGCGACTTTTGCGCCACCCTGTATATTAGAGCAATGTAGAAAGGTTGTATGAAAGGATTCGAGGTTTTTTTTTTTATGAAATTTGAAAATATTAATATTTAGGAACTGTATTTTGTTGAATAAATATTCTCATGATCTTTTGGGATCCACTAAAGGGACAGACTGGACATTGCTTATCCCTGGGACATATGTATACCTAAGTGGCCAGTCACTTTTGGTGTAATGTTCAATAGTGGCGCGACTGTCCCACAGGCAAAGGAAACAACAAAATTTTGTGAATCCTGACTGCATACCCATAAGCATTCCTATAACTTTTAGATCTCCACAAACATTCCATTGATGACTGTCGTATTTGGTTGCCTTAAGTAGTATATCCATATTGTCATATGTCTCTTTTAGATGGACGGAATGGGCAATGGGGATGGATGGCATTATATTACCATTATGCAAAAGAACTGCTTTCAGGCTTCTCTGCGACGAATCAATAAAGAGGCGCCACTCAGATGCCACATACGTCTGAGATATGGCTGTAAATAGTCCATTGATGTCATGGCAATAACAGAGAGGACCGTCTACTGAAAAGAATGATGTTAATTCAAAATTCCGCTTTCGGTAGTAACTAATACGAACATTGTTCTCAAGTAAATTGTTCTCCTTTAGTCTTGAGGCGAGAAGCTCTGATTTCTCTTTAGACAGCGATAAGTCTCTAACAAGATCATTCAACTGTCCTTGGGTTAACTTTTTAGGCTCTAAATGTCTACCTTCAAAAGTGTACTCTGGTTCTGTAGATGGTCCGGAAACGCCAGTTGCACCTTCATCACTTTCCATGTCATCTATGATAGAATCTAGCCTATCACTTGGGGGAATTGGAATGGGCAATGTTTCATCATGTTTTACTGGTCTACGTGCTGAATCCAAGTTTGGATATACAATTTGGTGTTTGTTCTTGGCAGAAACCCCATTAAGTTCACACTACAAAAATAACAGTCTTCATGATGATCTCTCGGCTCCCTCCATATCATGGGTATGGCAAATGGCATTGAAGCTTTCTTTTTGTTAAGCCAATCACGTAATCCATTTGAACAGCCAGAACAGATTTGATGTGGCGCCCATGGTTTATCTTGGTCACCTAGATGGCAACCAAAGTATAGCTTGTATATTTTCTTAATTTCGGTTGTAATACTTCGTCGCTGTGTTTTAGTTGTCAACTGGCCGCATACGAAACAGAACTTGTCGGGGTCATTCTTACATTGTCGAGGCATGTTGACTGACCTGAGCAAACTATAAATTCAAAAAAAATGTACACCAACTTGACAAGTTCTTGGACTGGACTGATCTTTTGACACACAAAGCACGGTGTTGTTGCCTGAATCACAATGCTGCTAGACGTAAAAGCTCACACCTGAAATACATAAGATGTATAATTAAGATAATTGAAATAAATAAGATGAATAAACTAAAAAAAAACACAATAAAATAAACACAATCAAATGTTGAAATATTAGTATTTTGCCTATTTAAAATGGTTAAATCTGTGTAGTTATATATATGCCTTCATCTTGAAAACTAAACGTGCTAGAAAAAATCTGAATGCAGGTTTGGAATCAGCGTGAAAAATGCTATCCAGCCACCACAAATTTTACTCTGATGAAAAATCTTTGTTGACCAGTGTAATTAGAATATCATCATTCCAAATGCAAGATAATTTTCTTAAAAGTTCATGACGACGACAACGACGACGACGAAAAAAGGTGAAAAGACAATTCACTTCCACCTTTAGTCGGTGAAAAAAAAATGGAATTTACTTGCTGGAAGGAAACCAGATTTGATTTATTTCGTCACTTTCCCTTTCATCGCAGTACCGAATTCCCCATTAATCATCGAGGTTGGGAAAGAGAAGCCAATCACTACCATCAAGTGAAAAGATTCCGTTGCTCACACGCCAAAACCAAGATAAATGTTTCGCATCAACGAAATATTTATATATTTTCTTCTAATAGAAGACATCAACTCGTAGGGTTAAAAAGTTCTGGATGGCGTTATCGAAACGTGCACGCGACGCGAGTTCGAGTCCCATTAGCTCCTAGTTTCTCACTTTGCTATTTTTCCTATTTCAATCTTAAGTGCAGTTATTGCACTAAAACCACTTTCTTAAATCCATGTTAAGGCAAAGAAAATTAAATACTGTAATGCAATATATACCTATATGTTAGCAGTATGTATATATATAAAATAGCTTCACCTCTTACGATACCATCTAAAATAACGAGACCCCCTTCAAACCAATCATCGAACACGGACGAAAACGATGAATAAATTTTATTGGGTGATAAAACCAAATTTTCTCATTAAAACGAAATTCGCTTGAAAATTATCCGTTTCAAATGCGGTCCAGATTAACGCCGTTTCACTGAAGCTCCTCTTCTAAATATTTTACTAAAATTGTCCTCATCCTTGGGAAAAACGTCATAGGATACCGAAACCGTATATTCAATTTTGGAAAATTAATTTTAATGGAAGCAATTTTGTATTCTGAAAGAAAAGAATTATATGATTACGGGTGATTCTGGTAAAGTACCATCTCGTAATTCATTTGATTACGAAGGCAAAATACCATTTACGAGTCTCCCTGCATTCAATTTCTCCCCCCAAAGGCAATAAATGATACCGAGGGGGCGTTTAAAGATCTTGTTTGTCGTCCCAAAACATCGAGTAATGCGAAAGGGGAAAATTTATTTGTTTACTGGGAACCATTACGTGGAGAGGAGGAGAACGCTATACACAAATTAAAAGAACACACACACGTTTCAACATGCATCATTAATTAAGAGCACCTGCATCTATTATTATTATTACTATTATTACTATTATTATTATTAGTAGTAGTAGTAGTAGTAGTTTTACACATACGCCAAAGAATCTACAGTTAAAATAACTATTTGCAAATTCGGCCAAAGGGTTAATCCAACTACATTATATGGTTGATCCAATAGTAGTATAGTTGCACTAGACATGCTTATTGTTCCGGTATAAACTTTAATAATTAGGTCACCCAAAGAAGAGTTAAATTAACTACAGAATAGATGGATTAACCATTTGGTATATTTAATAATTTTAACTAAAGATTTTTCTCCATGCACAATCACAAACAGGCAAAAGCGTTTGTCAATGTGTCGTATGATACAAATCGGAGCAAAATGAGCATTTTGAAAGCAGTAAAATATTCAGCATTCGTCAAAAAGGAACTGAATCTAATTCTCAGTACGTGTGAAAAATAAAATTGCATTCGCAACCAAAAATAGAAGCTATGGCGGAAATATTTCAGCATCTGAAGCGGAGTTCAATCCTTATTCAATTCGAGGGGAAAAGGCACGAATTCAAATTAATATTGACGTCACGCATCCCATGATGGACGGGGTCGTGTTCGGGCGTCCACAAATCCAACTCGATTCTCGAACTGAGCGACACAGTCAGTAAATGAAATTTTATGACCCTTCCAACCAACATTTAACGGTCCACAATCACAGCCAAATTTAGAACACACACACACAATATATATATATGTTTAATAGATAGATACTTTTCGATGGCTCTGAAGGACGGTTTAGGATCGACCTGCAATCGACCCCTCCGCAGCATCCCGATTCATTTGCAGGATTTGGTGGAGAAGGGAATTGGTTTCCGCTATCCTCTTGTCCTCGTAGCCAGTTACGCATGGCTGGTCAGGGATTCTGCACAAGAATATTTGAGGGCCATCGAACACCCCGGCTTTTATTCTCTCTTCACTTAGAGAAAAGAATTGGTCAGAAATGTATTTGAAACAGTTGCCATCTCTATCCAAAGCCTTTACAAATTGCTTCATTGACCCTACTTTAATGTGCAATGGTGGTAGCAACACTTTTGCAGATGTCACAAGAATTTCGTTGATAACATTTTTGCTGCCTGGTGTTAAGTTAGTTCTTTGGGGTCAATCCTTCTTTTTCCAATGATCAACCTATGCTCTGCTGTCACACTCACATATGAAGCAAAGCATCTTCGTATATCCAGATTGTTGGCCAAAAAGTATGGATATCACCTTCAAATCTCCACAAATGATCCAGTTATGATCAATATATTTTATTTTATCTAAAAAGAATTTCATGCTGTCATAATTTTCTTTCATGTGGACAGAGTGGCCAATGGGGATGGATGCCAGTTGATGCGGCAAAGCAGCTTTTAGACTTGACATTGAACTGTCAATGAACAATCTCCACTCTTTTGGATCACAGTCTGTGCCCACAGTATTCATAAGACTAGGTATGTCAGTACAGAATACTAGAGAACCATCCACAGAGAAGAATTGAACAAATTCTTGTTCTCTGCTCCTGTGCCAGGAATATGAAGTTCCAGTAGCCAGTAAATTTCTTTCACTCTTCTATACAAGCGTCGTTCTTTACATTATATATATATATATATATATATATATATATATATATATATATATATATATATGGGAATGAACTCAGAATGGTCCCCTGAGTTTTTAATGATACACACAGACAGTGCATGGAACAAGGAACTCTTCTGGGATAATTAAATCCACTATAGTCCGAATAAGTAATGGTATTTGTCATTTACCATTACTTATTCGGACTATAGTGGATTTAATTATCCCAGAAGAGTTCCTTGTTCCATGCACTGTCTGTGTGTATCATATATATATATATATATATATATATATATATATATATATATATATATATATATATATATATATATACAGGGCCGGATTAAGGCCAACTGATGCCCTAAGCACAGCCCAACAATGGTTCCCCCTCAACCCTTCCATTGTCTAACTGACAAGACATTGACTCAATAAGTGCTGAATGTGAAATAGTAGATTAAAAATTCAGTTTTCTTAAAGGCCATCCCCCAGGCCAGACCCCACAACTATATTAAATATAACCTGTTTTTTTAATTTTATTTATTAATTTTATTTATTAAAACTCTGTGGTGCCCCCTTCCTTCGGTGCCCTAAGCACGTGCTTATTTTGCTTAATGGTTAATCCAGGCCTGTATGTATGTATATATATATATATATATATATATAAATGGCTGGAACAAAGGAAACCAAATGGAAGGAAAACACGACTCAAACTTTGATAGATAAACAAATAAATAAGTCCCCAATTTCTTTTTCACCCCAAAAATATCCAATACTGGGACACAAAACGGAACAGGAAAAAGGAGTTTCTCACTCCTCTTTCGAGCAGAAAACAAATAAAAATTTATTTATCAAAAAACACTCAGAGAGAAAACATTATTTTAATTTGTATTATTTCATTATATTATACATATATATATATACACACACGAAAAAAAGAACGAGGCTATTCAAAACTGCATCAAAAGAGGCAAAACTAAGTTTAAGAAACGAATTCCGTTTTGAACGAATGAAGAATCATCAAACCGTTCCTCAGAGAAGAAAGTTACACGCAAAACGAACAGGCCTTACGTTCATTATTAATTAAATAAAAATGAATGTTTATGTAGTTTACATTTACTTCTCACAATCAGGATAACTTTCTGCTTCATATATTATATATATATATTCTTTTTTTTTTTTAAGTTCGGGAAGAACCGATTCGCCTCTATTTAAAAGGGCATATCTCGGCGGAAAAACAAAGAAAAAGTGAGAGGAAAGACAGAGGAAAAGAAAGGGTGGAGGGGACAGTCGAAGTGGAAAAAGACCAAGGATGACAAGGACTGCAGGGTCGAGCCCCATCATCCTTGGGTGCTAGGGCCGGGAGGGCGCACGTGAAACCTCCAGGAACAAGCACGTACAAACGAGCACAAAGAGCACTCAAGAGCACGAGCTTAGAACCCCCTTGCGGGGATTATATATATATATATTATATATATATATATATATATATATATATATATTTTAACTGCAAAGAACACACAGTATAATTAATGTAAAGAACGACGCTTGTATAGAAGAACGTCTCGCACAAGATGAGGAGAAAGAACGAACAAATGAAAAATGAGGTAACCACCCGGGAATCGAACCCGGGATCTTCCGATTGCCGGTCAGATATGCTAACCACTCCACCATGGGCCTCGATTAATCAGAAGTCGTAATTCTCCTACATACGAGCAGAAACCAATGCCCTGAGGGGGCACCTCCCGCATGTCGCACTATATACATATATACGTTCTTCTATACAAGCGTCGTTCTTTACATTAATTATACTGTGTGTTGTTTGCAGTTAAAATGTATATATGTGCGACATGCGGGAGGTGCCCCCTCAGGGCATTGGTTTCTGCTCGTATGTAGGAGAATTACGACTTCTGATTAATCGAGGCCCATGGTGTAGTGGTTAGCATATCTGACCGGCAATCGGAAGATCCCGGGTTCGATTCCCGGGTGGTTACCTCATTTTTCATTTGTTCGTTCTTTCTCATCTTGTGCGGAACGTTCTTCTATACAAGCGTCGTTCTTTGCATATATATATATATAGAGAGAGAGGTGTTTCAGGAGGAAAGGTCAATACTTCGGGAGGTGATAGTATCGGTCATTGTGAGAAAAAAAGTTCATATGAACATGTGTCTAATTCTGAATGGTTACGGAGATAGAGTTGTTTGAATCTGATGCGCGCGCAGCTCTTCCTCCCCCGCGGTGGTCCCATTCAATGGCCACCAAGGTCTCCAGACCTCTCTCCGTTAGATTATTGTTTGTGGGGGTGGATGAAAAGTCAAGTTTACAAAAGAAAGGTGGATACACGAGACGAATTGCTCGCGTGCATTTTGGATGCTGCTGCCCACATAAAGGAACGTCAAGATCAACTCACGATGGGATTTTCGAAGACGTATTGTAAACTGTAACAAATTTGTCATTTCTGTATCTGATACCATTCAAAATGCCAATGTTCAAACATTAAATGTTAGAAACAGTAATTGGTTTCTCTTTCTTGATTACCATTAACAATGCTTTTGTATATGTAGATTCAAACAGCTCTATCTCCGTAACCATTCAGAATTAGACACATGCTCATATGAACTTTTTTCCTCACAATGACCGATACTATCACCTCCCGAAGTATTGACCTTTCCTCCTGAAACACCATATATATATATATATATATATATATATATATATATATATATATATATATATATATATATATATATGCTGCAAATACACAAGGAAAAAGAAAAACGATTCCAAGGCCTCTCGTGTATTCAGAGCTACACCTCGTCAGGGAATGAACAGAGAAGGCAAGATGCCCATAATATATACAACATAGCGGAAACCAAAACAATTAGCACATACTCAACAAGAGTTAATGAGAGGCAAAAAGAATTTTAACACGATATTGTCAATTTTATACATTCCCGCACTGTGTGAAGAAGTACACTTTTGGACGATATTTACAACAACTTACATAGAAGATGCAAAACTCAAAACAGAAAATTAAACAACAGACTGGAGGATTTAATTCGTAATAGTTATTGGACTAAAAAAAGTGATTTTAGTAATATTGTTAGCTTGTCGTCCCATGAGCTAGACTTCAATACGAAATGTGCGTTAGGTTTTGGGTTAGGATTCTCTGTCCCAAAAAAGGCCAGCAGTTTACTGATTGCTAAGCCTTTTATCAATTTTGAAAAACAGTAATATATCCGAAAGTGAGGTGACTTTAGCCAAAGGTTATGTGTATAGTGCTTTTAATACGAGGTATGAATCGAATTATCCTTTGAGGTTTGAAAAAGCCCTAAAAACACTTAAAAAATAATGATTCATTACATATTACTAAAGCGGACAAATCTAATTCGATCGTCATCATGGACAAAAAACAGTTACGTTGAAAAGGATGTTAATAAAACGTTTAACAGAAAATTAAGAGAAACTGTATTAAAAAATAACTATAACGGGCTTTCGCAGCAGTTTCTTAGTATCAATCCGTCACTACCATATCTATACGGCTTAGTAAAACACACAAAGTTAATAATCCCATGAGGCCTATGTTAGCTCAGTAGGCTCCGTAACCTATAAGCTATCTAAATGGTTAGTTAGTTTATTAATGCCGTTAGTTGGCTCTATTTCTGAATCACATATTGTAAATACCATGGATCTTATTGACAAACTGAAGTTTCCTAATGACCCTAATTTCAAATTGGTAAGCTTTGATGTATGCTCGTGATTCACAAAAGTCCCTGTTGATGACCTACTTGATTTTTTAAAAGATAAGATCTCTGAATATTCTTTCCCTGTTCAACACAACATTCTTATTGATTTAATTAAGCTTTATGTCAAAGATTTTAAATTTCAGTTTGAAAATAAGTTTTATGCTTTGTCGTTTGGATTGGCGATGGGAAATCCCCTTTCACCTGTACTAGCTAATTTATATATGGGATTTTTTGAAAGTAGAACTTTGCCTACGATTGTTAATTTTAACCTGGTTTGGCACAGGTATATAGATGATATTTTATGCCTTTGGCCCAATAATTTGGATGTTGACTTATTTCTTGGTAGGCTCAACAATTCAGTCCCATCTATTAAGTTCACAGTTGAAAAAGAAAATGATGGAAGCTTATCTTTTCTGGATCTAAAAATTTGGAGATGCTCTAATCAGTTCAAATTTGAAGTCTATCGCAAGCCTACTAATAATAACTCTAATGTGCATTTTTATTCTAACCATCACCCTCGATTAAATCCTCTATTTTCTCTTCTATGTTTCTTAGAGCATTGAGAGTTGTGTCCTGAATTTTTAGATTCCGAGTTATGCAATATCATGAATATTGGTACTAAATTATGTTATCCTATTTCATTTTTAGATAACTGTCTTAAGAAAGCCAAGAATAGGTATTATAATAATGTAATTGTAAAGGAATTTGAACGTAAAAATATCCTTAGCTTACCTTACCATGTTAATTTTCAATATCTTCCGACTTTACTTCAAGCAATTGGCATCAATGTAGTCTTTAAGTATAATAATACTGTTAAATCACGCCTAATAAAGAATAGCCTGGATAATGTTGTTGGTTGTGTGTATTCGATCGGATGTACACAATGTAACTCAGTATATATAGGCTAAACGGGTAAAACGTTAGATATTAGGGTAAAACAGCATAAATATGCATGTAGAACAGCTAATAATTCCAATGCTTTGTTTAATCATATGTATAGATGTAATCATAGCATCAAGTGGGATAGTTCTAAAGCGCTTGTTGAAAACAGATATATAATAGAAAGAAATATTCTAGAATGTGCATTTATCCATTTTAAAAACAATTTCAATAACAGTGCGGGAATGTCTAAAACTGACAATATCTTGTTAAAATTCATTTTGCCTCTCATTAACTCTTGTTGAGTATGTGCTAATTGTTTTGGTTTCCGCTACGTTGTATATATTTATGGGTATCTTGCCTTCTCTCTTCATTCCCTGACGAGGTGTAGCTCTGAATACACGAAAATCCTTGGGATCGTTTTTCTCTTTTTTTGTGGGTTTGCAGCATTCATTCACTTCACGTGTTTAATTGTGAAATTCATCCCATATATATATATATATATATATATATATATATATATTATACACACATTCAACTGCAAAGAACACGCAGTATAAATAACGTAAAGAACGACGCTTGTATAGGAGATATTCCGCGCAAGACGAGAGAGAGAGAACGAAACAAATGAAAAAATGAGGTAACCACCTGGGAATCGAAACCGGGATCTTCCGATTGCCGGTCAGATCCCGGGTTCGATTCCCAGGTGGTTACCTCATTTTTTCATTTGTTTCGTTCTCTCTCTCTCGTCTTGCGCGGAATATCTCCTATACAAGCGTCGTTCTTTACGATATATATATATATATATATATATATTTTTTTTTTCGGTCGACTGCAGGTCGATCCTGAACAGTCGTTCGAACTCTCATAAAGTCATATCCTTACATTGGTTCGTAGATAAATGAATACCATAAAAATCCTTCAAATGATGCGGGATGCTGCAGGAGAGTCGACCACAGGTCAGTCCTAAACATTATTTCAAAATCCAACCAAAAAAGTAAGTGTATATATATATATATATATAATATATATATATATATATATATATTATATAATATATATATATATATAATATACAGCGCCGGCTCTTCCATTACGCAGATCACGCAGTGTGCGTGGGGCCGCGCGAGGCGGGAGAGCCCCCAGCGAGCAGTATAAAAAAATTAATTAATGAATGACAGAAATAAAAAAAAATAGGCCAAACTGATTTTTTTAAAACTTTTGCAGCGCCATTCATTTTATTTCCATATAAAATCTAGCAATTTTTGTTGGTAAAGTCATAAAAATTAAAATGTAAACAAACACCTAATGTGTGCCATCAGAACTGCCATCTCAGAAGATGACTGCACTGGAATTGCTGATTTACATACACGAGAAGCAGCTGATAGAGTTATATCCAAACCTATGGATTGCTCTCAGAATTGCAGTCACTCTTCCAGTGACAGTAGCCACAGCTGAAAGGAGTTTATCCAAGTTGAAGCTAATTAAAACGTACCTCAGGTCAACAATGTTACAAGAACGTCTGAGTGGGCTTGCCATCATGAACATCAATCGGGAAGTAGGCCGGACGCTGTCCTATGATGATATTATTGATGAATTTGCAATAAAAAAAGCCAGGAGAGAAAGGTTTTGAATGTATGTGATATATATCTATCTAAATAAACTTATTAGATTTTTGTATATTTAATTGTATACAGGGTGTTTATAAAGTCCCTATCAATTTCAGTGAAAACGTAGCAAAAAGGGTGAAATTCAATAACAATATAATATCAATACTTAAGCATATGATTCTACATGAGCACCATCAGTGTCTCTACAGAGTTCGAATCTGTCAGCAGCATTGCGGAACACATTTTGGAGCATGACAGGGGGTATTTTTGTAACTGCTGTTACGATACGAGCATGTAAATATCCCAGCTTCATTCAGATGGCATTTTAAACACCGTCGTCTTTCAACACGATGGGGCACCTTGTCATTACGCAAACATTTTTCGGGAGTACCTAAATGAATGATTTCCAAATCGGTGGATCGGACGTGGAGGCAACAGGCCCTGGGCGGCTCGATCTCCTGACCTAACGCCCTTGATTTCTTTGCATGGGGCTTTATCAAATCAAACGTCTATCAAGCGAGGGTTACAGATCTGCAAGATTTACGTGCTCGGATCGTAACAGCAGTTACAAAAATAACCCCTGTCATGCTCCAAAATGAGTTCCGCAATGCTGCTGACAGATTCGAACTCTGTAGAGATACTGATGGTGCTCATGTAGAATCATATGCTTAAGTATTCATTAAATGTATGCCTTCTATTATATTGTTAGTGAATTTTACCCTTTTTCCTACGTTTCACTGAAATATGGACTTCATAAACACCATTACAACCTGATGAAGTAGTGAGTTGGTTTCTTGTGCTCTCCACCTCACACAGCAGGTACGCCCGGCTCATCGGGGATTGTTCTGAGCCAGGTGTCTAATCTTCTTTTGAAGATGTCCACTGCAACTCCCTTCGTGTTTCTTAGGTCTTTGGGCAGCTGATTAAACAGTTTTGGTCCTCTCACAACAAAACTATTTTCTTTCAGGGTTAAGGATGTTCCCTGTCTCGCCTTTAATTTGGGAATACGACACAGTCTACCGTTTCTACTTTCCACCGTTGTTTGGGGAGTTATAGGGTTCAGAGTAAGATTAGGGACTAGTTTCTCCATTATTTTCCAAGTGTAAATAATGGTGTATCTCTCTCTTCTCCTTTCCAGTGAATATAGGTCAAGTTCGCGTAACCTTTCCCAGTAATTTAGTTCTTTGCACCCGTTGATCTTGGCTGAAGCTTCTCTGGATTCCTTCCAGCTGTCTAATGTCTTGTTTTTTATATGGGGATTTTAGGACCGAGCAGTATTCCAATTTGGGTATGATCAGGGTTTTCAGTAGCGGAATCATTACATTCCTATCCCTTCGTTTAAAGGTTCTCAATATGTGCCTCCATTTGGGGTATACTATTCCATGGATTTTAGATCTTCTCTTTTTCCGTACCGTAAAAGCTGAAATTTCTCGGTGTTAAACTTCATATTGTTGTCTTCCGTCCACTTGTAGATTCTGTGTATGTCGGTTTGTAGAGATACTATATCTTCTGGGTTTCTTATTTTTCTACTGATCTTTGTGTCATCCGCAAAGGATGTTACTGTGCTGTCTCTGGTAACGTCCTCATCTATGTCAGTTAGCATGATTATGAAGAGTAGTGGAGCTAGTGATGTAAAAAAACCGTTTTTTTTTGTTTTTTTTGTCGTTTTTTTTTTTTTTTTTTTTTTTTTTTGTTTTTTTTTAATAATTAATATAGATATTGCCAATTTAATTATAAGGTATACTTTTGCAATGATATATATTATAAAAATAAATAAATAAATAATAAATAGGCCATATGGTACCAGTATAGAATGTCCTTTTCAGCCTATTTACAGAAAAAACTGGCCTCTTTCTTGCACTGAAAGTCTTGTATCTTGAGATCCATTAAACTTGCGAGAACACTGGCTGGGAGCTGACTGCCCATTGTCCAACCTTCCCAGGACTCTCCCATCCATGCCTCGGATTTTGAATCTCCCACTTAACTATCCTTTAGACCCGCGATGACATATTCCCCCCCCCCCACGAGACCATCCATATATATATATACATACACATACACCATATACATATATACCAATATATACATAAATACTTATATACACATTTATATCTATTGTATACCCATACACATGCATACATCCAGAATTCCAGATACATACGCATGCATACTCACATATATACCTACACAAACTCATACACCTCTATTTCGCCCTTTCATTACCTCCGAGATCATTTAGCACATACAGTAATATCCATACAGCCAAAAGAAACCAATTAAGCACAGACAGAGCAGCAAAGCTAGTATTTATATCCCAAAATGCAAAATTCCAAGAAAGTGAAGTAAAACATGGTGCTACATTGGCTTCGTCAACATCCAAATCTGCAATAAATACCAGTACCTGTGATATTGAAACTATTTGCTTTAATCAATCTAGTGATAATGATTCTTCAATGGAAATAGAATCAGATAATGAAAGTTAAACAGCATTAGGTTAACACAAAGGTTAAAGAAAGAGATGAATATTTATATTTTTTTTATTTTTCTATTTGGAATATATATATATATATATATATATATATATATATATATATATATATATATATATATATACACTGGTATTCTTGCCAATCACAATTATATCTATTGTTTTATACCAGTATTATGGATATTATACCAGTACCTGTGATATTGAAACTAGCATATATGCTCTACCCAATCTAGTGATGATTCTTCCATGGAAATGTAGGTTAACAAAAAGGTTCAAAAAAAGGTGAATATTTTCCTTTTCTATCTGGAATATATATACTGGTACTCTTGCCAATCACAATTATGTATATTGTTTGAAACGAGGAAGAATGTTTTATGTTCTAGTTAAAAAATATATATACATATAAAAAATGAGGGTTTGTTTTTCCTTTCTATTATATACTTTTTGCGTGATTCAATTTTTCTAAAAGATGACTATATAGTATATATACTAGGTATAACCGTATAAGCATGGTAGTATAGTAAATTATAGGTAATACTAATATACTTATTAGATTAAAGGAAAAAAAATATGGAATAAGTTTAAAACAATAAAAAACAAAAAAAACAAAAAAAACAGACTACCTTCGTTTTAAACAAAAAAAACGACAAAAAAACAAAAAAAACGACACAATAAAAAACGACTCACATCACTAAGTGGAGCTAATACTGCTCCTTGTGGTACTGAGCTGAAGACCTCTGATATATATATATATATATATATATATATATATATATTAATATCGCTTCGGTGGTGTAGTGGTTTTTTTGAAGATGGTGTCCCAAATCAAGGGTTAACTTCAGGAGTGAGTAGGGAGGAGGTGAAGGTGGCGTTGAAAGGAATGAAGAAGGGGAAGGTATTGGGACCGGATGGGATACCAGTGGAGGCGTGGAATTGTTTGGGAGATGAGGGCATAGATCTATTGTGGGATCTGATGCAGAAGATATATGAACAAGAGGAAATGCCGGAGGAGTGGGGGGATAGTACACTCGTACCTATCTACAAAGAGAAGGGGGACATCCAGGATTGTGGAAATTATAGGGGAATAAAGCTTATGTCACACACGATGAAGGTTTGGGAAAGGATTATAGAGAAAAGGTTAAGAGAAGAGACAACCGTGGGGGAAGAGCAGTTGGGTTTCATGTCAGGTAGGGGAACAACTGATGCGATTTTTGCACTGAGGCAGTTGATGGAGAAACACCGGGAGCGACAAAAGGGACTGCACATGGTTTTCATCGACCTAGAGAAAGCATATGATAGAGTGCCACGCCAGGAGGTTTGGAGGTGTATGAGAGAGAAAGGTGCCGGAGAAGTACGTTAGGTTGGTGCAAAGTATGTATGAAGGAGCAACGACCCAGGTTAGGAGTAGTGTAGGTGTAACGGAATGGTTCCCCGTGAGGGTTGGTCTACATCAGGGATCTTCTTTGAGCCCGTACCTTTTTGTTTTGATTATGGATGTGTTGGCCCAGGGGATAAAAGATCAATCCCCTTGGTGTATGCTCTTTGCAGACGATATTGTTCTGTGCAGCAACAGGAGAGAAGTAGTAGAAAGAAAATTGGAGGAATGGTGGAGGGCTTTTGAAGACAGAGGGTTGAAAATCAGCAGAAAGAAAACGGAGTACCTGAGGTTCTACGAAAATCAAGACTCAGAAATTAGTTTAGAGGGAGCGAGGTTAGAGAGAGTAAGTAAGTTTACGTACTTGGGATCGACAGTGGCTGAGGACGGTGAGCTGGACACAGAAATAACACAGAGTGCAATCTGGTTGGAAAATTTGGAAGGAAGTTTCAGGGGTGTTGTGTGACCGAAGAATAGGCGCAAGGGTTAAGGGAAAAGTGTATAAGACTGTGGTAAGACCGGCTATGATGTATGGGGCTGAGTCTTGGGCTATAAAGAAAGATCATGAGAAAATACTAGATGTAACGGAGATGAGAATGCTGAGATGGATGTGCGGAGTGACAAGGTTGGATAGAGTAAGGAATGAAAGGATAAGGGGCACAACAAAGGTTGGAGAAATCTCGAGGAAGATACAAGAAAGTAGACTGAAATGGTATGGACAAGTGATGAGAGGGGACGAAGATTATGTCGGTAAGAGAACGATGAATATGGAGGTGTATGGCAGGAGAAAGGGAGGCAGACCGAAGCGAAGGTGGATGGAGAAGGTGAGGGACGATTTGAGGGAGAAGGGCTTGTCGGAGGAAGAAGCCCAGGACCGGGCTGTGTGGAGGAGGCTGGTCAGAAACGCCGACCCCGCATAGAGGCGGGAACGGGCGAAGAGAAAGAAGAGGAGGTGGTGTAGTGGTTAGCGCCGCTGACTAGGAATCCACCGGCCCCGGTGACGGCAGGCAGCGGGCAGCAAAACCCAACTATTCATCCTTCCACATAATAAAGAAAGTGGCTGGTAGATAAATGGGTACCCTGGGTGGCCTAGTGGTTAAGACGCTGGGCTGCTGGTGGGGCGTGGTTCAGATTCCACGTTAAACTGTAGGTCTAAGGTGGAGTGAAAAGCTTGACTTTCGTCAGAATAAACAATTCGGGCGGAAGCTAACCAAAGGTGTGTATATATATATATATATATATATATATATATATATATATATATATATATATATATATATATATATATATATATATATATATCTTTCATTAGCTTCCACCCGAATTGTTTTTTCTGACGAAGGTCAAGCTTTTCACTCCAACTTAAACCTTAGACGGTTTGTGTTAAGCTACTATTTCTCCAGATAAAATGTAATTTTTTATTTAGATTTCAGTTCTTTAGTCGTACCGAGGCTGCTGCGATATCTCTTCTCCATTTTAAAATGGCCAGAGGGATTTTACGTTTTTCTAAATTGGCCTCTTTTTCTTTAAGACGTCACTTTTATTATATCAAACTACATTTTATGAAAGAAAGGCAAAAAATGTTGAGGTTTTGGAAAGAGAATGCAAAATTTTTTTCTTTTTCGTATAATCAAAATCAGTCAAGAGGATCTGAAATTGGCACAGCGCTCGGGCCTGATTAATGAGGCTCACTGGGCGAATTCCTGGATTATTCTCACCAACACCATCGTGAGCCGAATCCTCGACTTTAATGTCTTCACTTCGCATATAAAGAAACTGTTACTCAATGAACCACGGGCGCCCCCCCCCCCCTTCTTTTTTGTATGTAAGTGTGTGTATTTGGAAGTGTGTTGATAAAGTAAAAACAAAGATTACACATCGTTCGGTTGGACATGAACAAAACGCGGGTTTAGAGAAAGCAGAACGCAGAGGATGCGTTGATCAAGCGTTTACGGAGACATTTAATTGAAAAACGAAATTATAAGAAGAAAATTAAAGGTGTAATTTCATGGTATTTGT
Source organism: Bathynomus jamesi (assembly GCA_023014485.1). Taxonomy (NCBI): domain Eukaryota; kingdom Metazoa; phylum Arthropoda; class Malacostraca; order Isopoda; family Cirolanidae; genus Bathynomus; species Bathynomus jamesi. Next base: position 60,946 of record JAJOZX010001002.1, on the reverse strand, counting down.
GGATGTGGAGAAAGCGTGTAATAAAGTAAACAGTTCTCCCTTGTGGCAAGTGCTTACACTGTATGGTGTCTGTGCTAAGTTGTTACACGCAATGAGAAGTTTTTATTTGGGTAGTAGTGATTGTACAGTATATATAAAAGAGTTCGGGGTCAGTTAAATGATTGATTCGTTATTAATATTGGAGTACAACAGGGTTGCGCGATGTCGTCATGAATCTTTAATGTCTATATGGATGGGGTAAATTAAACGACGTTGAGTCTGTCTAATGATTGGATGGGTGACAGTCGTCGTCTTCGTTCGGATGAAGCTGCCCAATAGATTGTTCGGATGCCGAGTAAAGTTGAAGGTCCCCTCCGTCACACGACCTTTGCCGTTACGAAGGAGGTTAAACAACCACAAAAACATGACTATTATTAATATTAACGCTTAGTAATTCCTCCTAAACAATGATGCTCCCTTCATCTATACTCCCCTTGTTCACGTAAATGTATCCGACAACTAAAAACAAACGAATGTAATTATTAATTACTTTAATTTTAACAACACAAATATATCCGCTGCTTTTTTCGATTAATTAATAAATACTTCGAAATTGTATTGACCAATTTGTCAAAGACTTTCCCTATAAAGAAAAGACGACTCCTCTTATAGTCTACGCAATGCTATAAATTTATGAAATGCAACGTGAAATACAGTGTACATAAAGGGCAGTATCATTGAGAATGTTTAGGGACTGTAATTTATTTATTTCCATAATGTTGGACTTTATGGACACCCTGTAGGGATTACAACAACAATTCTCATTTATCTTTCCTTCTAATACGAGTCTTGTTAATCATCAGTGAATCATTATTTCCCACCAAAGCTTAATAAGTCATTAATGAATGATCTAAAAAGCATTAACGACAATACATCTTGCGCGAATTTTTTTTTTTCAAGTTTTTGT